>VZTY01012513.1:0-75257 GCA_013400935.1 Turnix velox | reverse complement strand
TTTTTTTTTTTTTTTTTTTTAAATCTTACAATCCTATTCTCCACTAAGTTCTAACAGTTTTGCATTGGCAAAAGCAAGTATCAGCTCCCTGACTTTTGCACAATTTAAACTCATCCTTAGTCTCATCCAGCATTGTCTTTTAATGTTTTCTAGCATAGATGTTACTCAGTTCCGGAGAGTAATAAAGTTTAAATTGATAAGTGTTTTGACAAACTCATGGAAATGAGTTTAACAAACCCAGGGAAGTGCAGTGGAAAGGTATTGCACATGAATTCTTGTTAAATCTTTTTGCACATGGACATTCTAATAAAGGTTTTGGCAATAATCATAATTCTTGTCAAAAAAATGCAGTAGATTTTTCAGTAGTGTCTCACAAGAACTCCGCGTGCACTGACAGCCAAGAAGGCCAACCAAATCCTGAGTTGCATCAAGAGGAGTGTGACCAGCAGGTCCAGAGAGGTGATTTTACCCCTCTACTCTGCACTGGTGAGACCACACCTGGAGTATTGCGTCCAGTTCTGGAGACCTCCACACAGGAAGGATATTGACCTATTGGAGAGGGTCCAAAGAAGGGCCACGAAGATGATCAAAGGGTTGGAGCAACTGCCCTATGAGGACAGGCTGAAGGAGTTGGGGTTGTTCAGCCTGGAGAAGAGAAGTCTCAGAGGGGACCTCATAGTAACTTATCAGTACCTGAGGGGGTCCTACAGAAAGGCAGGGGAAGGAATTTTTAACATAATATCGGATGGGAGGACTAGAAACAACAGATATAAATTGGAGGGGGATAGATTTAGACTAGACATAAGAAAGAAATTCTTTACAGTGAGGGTGGTGAGATACTGGAACAGGTTGCCCAGAGAGGTTGTGGATGCCCCCTCTCTGGAGGTGTTCAAGACTAGGCTGGACAAGGCACTGAGCAGCCTGATGTAGTGGGAGGTGTCCCTGCCTATGGCAGGGGGGGTGGAACTCAATGATCTTTAGGGTCCCTTCCAAACCAAACTATTCTATGATTTTATGATTCTATGATTCTATTTACTTGCAATTTCAAATACAACTCCCTAAACAGCATGAAATTTTTGTTTCTGGTAAAAACCAGAAAAGGCAACAAAGAAATAATAAAAATCTGAAGTACTTGCATGATGTTGGATAATTTTTTTAAGCCTCTGGAAGTTTATACATGCATTCTATATAAATAAAGGATCTTTGAAGTTGGAAGACATCAATTGAAATCATCTCAAGGAGAGTCATTATGAGCTGACTGTTCATTATTATGTCCAGATGAGTTTTTTACCATCTCCTCAGATAGAGATTTCCCAACATCCTGGACATCCTGTTCTGGTGCTTGGTCACCCTAACAGTGACAAAGTAGGGGTTTTGTCATCAGATGGAATTCCATGTTTGGGGTAGAAAAGGATCAGATCTTAATAAGCTGAATATTTACAATAAATTCAATTATGCTAATTCTGAAGAAGCCTGTGGAACACCATGCTGCTTCTTGTATGAGTGCTCTGAAATAAAATATGGATCTAAATTCCAAAACTATGAAATCCTAGTCTCAGCTAGGATTTTCCAATATCTTATCATCAGCTTAATAGCATTAGAACTTCAAATCATCTTGACTTCAAATAGTTTCACATGAATCAACTGTAACAATTATAATTTTCATTTAAAATTCCTTAATTTAGGTAATACTTTAATTCTTTTTGAGGCATTAGAAGTTTTGGCCATTCCTAATTTTACATACCAAAGTGATAAACCCTTTTCAACCAATGTTTGCAGAAGGAAGGTGGAACAACCTGTCATCTACAGCGTTCTTTGCAGGCATCAGTCAGGATTTCCAATTTCTTTAAAATGCTGCCATCTACTGGAAAATAGTTAATGAAATATTAAAGTCAGCTTTGTAAGTGTCCAGCAAAAAAGGAAAATTCTGTTATTGTTCATGAAAAAAATAGTCCTTTGATATTCCCAGATGCTTTTTTTCACTGTGAGATTAAGGATCAAACAGTTTGTATAGGATGAGAGATTTCTGTTTGTAGAATAGCAAAAGATGAAGAACTCAAAGAGAACTTCTCATTAATTTTTATCAGAAAGAAAAATTTAAAATTAAATATATGAAAAATAATTTGGATATTAATTAATGCTAATTATATACTATCCTCACACTGAAGCATATGTAAAGAAACTGAATCACCATCAAATATTTGTATAATCAGAGTCAATATTTTGCACTTAGACAGTGAGAGTCAGTTTCTTGTAGAAGTCATTCAAAAGGAGATTTTAGGGAAGTTGGAAGTCATTAAGTGGAGAATGCATGATTTTTTAAAAATTACTTCATCAGCATAGATATAGGACTAAATTGGACTACCTTTGTTTCCTTCTTGTGAAGGAAAAGGTGACAGCATGGTGAGGATATTCGATGCCATCTTGTCAGAAGCAAGTTCAGTGCTAATGGAGCCGCACTGTCCACTGGTCTCATTTATAAATCATAGAATTCAGTTGGCCTTTTGGGCTGCAAGTGGACACTGCTGGCTCATGTTGAATCTGACGACTACTGACACGCCTAGGTCCTTCTCTTCAGAGCTGCACTCAAGCCGCTCTCCACCCAGCCCATATCTGTGCTTGGAGTCGCTCCAGCCCAGGTGCAAGACCTTGCACTTGCCCTTGTTGAACTTCACGAGGAAATCTGAAGTCCATCAAGGTCCCTCTGGGTGGCATCCCTTCCCTCTGGTGTGTCGATTGCACCACACAGCTTGGTGTCATCTTCAAACTTGCTGAGGATGCACTTAATCCCACTGTCCATGTCTCCAACAAAGATGTTAAATAGCGCTGGTCCCAGTTCTGACCCCTGAGGAGCACCACTCATCTCTGGTTTCCAGTTGGACAATGAGCCATTAACTGCAGCTCTTTGAGTGCAACCATACAGCCAGCTCTCTATCCAGCAAGTGATCCATCTATCGAACATATACTTCTCCAGATGGTGACCAGAATGTTATGTGGGACAGCGTCAAACATTTTGCACAAATCCAGGTAGATGATGTCAATTGCTTTACCCTTATGCACTGATGCTGTAACTCCATCACAGAAGACCACCAAGTTAGTCAGGCACAATCTGCCCTTACTGAAATGCACCATTTCATTAGATTCTCGAACCTAATAAGGAATCATGTTTCACTCTCTTATGGTTTGTACAACAGGGCAAAGCAACCATATTTTATTCTATGGCACTGCAGTCTTTGCATTGCTTTGAACAATAATGGTCCCTAGAGATATATGAACAAATAAAAGTGTAAGCATAGAAGACAACAACAGCATTGATTAGATACCATGTATTTGTTTATAGCCACCTGCTTTTAAAATACATTTCTTAGAGATATATAATGTTGTCTTAATCTTGCACATATTGAGAAGAAATTAATAAATCTAAAGCATACAAAGTTATAAACATATAGTCTGTATTATTAAAGGTTTCAGAAAATCTTCTGTGACAGATGTTCATTATCCTGTAAGATGCCATGTTTAGCTACTTACTGCAGCACCAATTGGATGAAACTGTTCTCCAAAGGCAATTCATAAACGTAAGTAAAAATTTATATGTATGATTATTTTAAGCAGTCAGTCCCCTATGTATCTATGAGGAAGTTGTTGAGGAGGACTCAGCCTTCTGCCCTTTCTAAAGCAAGACTGCAAGTAGTCAAAAGTTTAAAGGAGCCAGCGTGTTCCATATTTAAGAGTAAATTATTGATCAACATGCAAATTAGAATTTGTTGAAAATAATGCATAATTTAGTCCATAAATGAAAACATAATACAAAATAATGAATATGTGGTCAGAAGTAAACCAAGAGAATTCTAAATCTTTTAATAAGTGGTAGACATTATAAGCTCAAGGACAGAAAGACAAAAATAGAGATATCTGTACAATTTACAGCTGAAAATAATGTCTATTACACCTTAAAATGTCAATACACAGGTGAAATTACAGGTGTGAGAAAATGTGAGGAAGGGACAACATTAAGTAAATGCAGGCTGCAGTCTTGAACTTTCCATTTTTCCAAGTCTGTCTATATCTGGTCATAGGAATGACTTCAAGGAAATGCTGTACAATTAAATAGAAGAATGACCAGAGAGAAGAGAACAGGAATCAGTGAAATGAAAGAAAAGTGTTGTGCAAGAAGTTTGGAAAAACCCAAACTTTAAAATTTGCACATATGTGAGGAAGTGGCTGGAAACCACAGGGAACCAAACCTGCCGGTCTCTTGGCTTCCCTGCTGAGATAGAGTGTGCTGACATAACCACCTTAATATTTAAAGCTCTCATCTCTTCTGGCTATTGATTTGAAGAATAACTCATGCAACACAGATATATACTGTAGAAGCCTGATGAAGGAAGAAGTCTGCATACCATGTGGGAAGTGTGTCTTCCTTGCTGCTAACACTAACTGACACTGCTGACTGGGAGAGACTGATAGGATTTGCTGGAGGGAAAGAAGAGTTATTATACCAAAATAATGGGGTTCTATTGTTGCCTCACTTGAGTCCTCTTACCCAGTCTTGACAGAAGTAGCTTAGCACAGTTTTGAAACAGTTTAGAGGAAAAAACAGGGAAGTGGATGTGCTTTTTCCTACAAAAGAGAGAAACGTAAATTCTGAACTGATTGTAATGAATTTAACTAGATTCAGATGCTGCTACTTCTGCATTATGTTAAAGAATTATTGAGCTTTCTCATCATAATCCTAATCAAGAGTAGGTAACTGAACACAAGGAAATAAAGCCCATATTTATCCAGCAATTCTGATCCAAATCTGTTTTTCACACAGAATAAAAATAATTGCCTTGAAACACTGCTTAGATTAGCAGAAGCAGCTTGTTAATAGATATATGAATCAGATCACTCTATTTAACAAATAGATCAAAATAAATTTGAAAGATCTTTTAGGACTATTTACAAACATAATCTTGCTCTTTGAGGAAAGTCCTTAATATACAGAAAATAACAAACCCAAAAATCTCTGAGTCTTCTGTGCTGGTATTTCCCTTTTTGTTCCTTTAGTCACTAGTATGAAGAGCCCCAGGCATGACTGGCACACGCTCAATGTGACAGTAACCAAATTAATCCTGATCTAAGTGGAAGTGTCCTGGCAGGAGGATTAGACTAGATGATCTCCTGGTGTCCCTTCCAGTCCCTGACATTCTGTGTGATTCTGTGAATACACTCTTAAGAAGATGGGCTTTACAAAACCTACATAATACATCCCAGTTAACTCTGACACATTTTACATGAATAAAATGCTAGTCAATGACCCCATGCTCACCTGTTCTGTTTGCTTTGACTTTTTCTGAGCATTGCCTCTCCCTCTCTCCCTCTTTCCCTCTCTCCCTTTTTCCTTCTTCCCCTATACAATTCCTGATGACAATTTCTTCACACTTGGTAATGTTACTTGACCTGTACACTTTCATAAACTGAATTCAAACCACTCCAACTGGTAACAGTTTAAGTGACTCATTTACTGCACATCTGACAATTGTGTCAGAGCTCCTCTATAGAATCCCTATGGAGCTCAAATGCAAAATTATAATAATTTCAAATTCAATTAACAGCTTACCGTAGCTTTAGATTTTCATATTCAAACTTTCCTTAAAATGTAACCTTCTTCAGAAAATAAAAAAGAAAGACAAAGTCTACAGAAAACAAGCTACAGGGCATAATCTCTGTGGCTTGGTGAGAACATGATGTGACAGGTGAATATTTTAAATGCAATTACAAAGCCATCAGCTGAATGAAACATGGCCAAGGGATTGGTGTAATAGTTACGACATATCTTACTACAATATTTGTAATTATAAGATCAGGCTTTCTTTACAAACTGAAAAACTTCATAAATCATCATTTACAGTCCTCTAAGCACTAGATTGATTTGAAATGTTTTTTGCTAGGAATACTAAAGTGAAATGTGTTAGATATGTTTACATTTCCATTATATGCAGAAGAACAATTATCTAAAATTAAATTAAATTAAATTATTATCTTAAATTGAGGTATTTTGTAAATGCCTCCAAGATATAAAAAGATGAGAAATAGTTGCAGACAACCACAAAATGATCTGAAAAAATTACACTAGAAGATGCTAAGGAAAAGAAAAAAATAAACAGAAATAAATATGTCATTTTCTGTACTTCTGTTTATAACATGTAGGTCATGCTGAACTGCCTACAAAAAATAGTTACAAGTAATGTTATAAGAGTTATATGAGATTTCAAATTAATCATGGAAAAACATCTGACAAATTTGACAGTCCTGGTCTGTAGCTTTTGCGGGTAGTTCTTGATAACTGTTTTGTGTCAGTAGAATGAAACTCGCAAAACAAGGAAAAAAAACCCCAACAAACCGAACCAAACCAAACCACAGAGACTGAAATTAAAAAAATAAAATATGCATAAGACAGTTAAATGCGTTATCTGATGTGGCAATTTACTGTATGTGTTGTCTTCCATGGAACTGAAATCAGATAGCTGCAATCTTGATTTTAATAAACTAATGAAATTGTAGAAGAGCAGTGAAAAAATGCAGCCTGAAACAAAGCATCAGTGGTTACAAAAAGGTAATATCTTATAAATGTCTTCGTAACTAGGCATGACATGCTAGTAACGTTAGTAGAATTTGCAGAGATAGTAATGGAAAACATCTGAAAATTGAATTTAAAGCTCTTAGGTGCATTTATTTGAATAACTTTTACTAACAGAGGAGTGCTTAAATGTCTGTTGTTTGTATGAAGCCAGAGTGAAATATACTGCAGGAACTGCTCACAGTTCAGCTTCAAGGTTAATTTTCAAAGCTCATGTTAGAGATCATTTGGGCTGCCTGCAGTCCACAGCAATTTACTTTTGAACAATATTCCTCATTTGTGATATGTCAGTTAATTGATGAAGCAAGTTTCACTACACTAACTCTTCTTGACAAATAGTTGTTTTAAATCAAGCCAAGTCATTACTGCTTGACTTGAACAGGCTGTGAAACATTTTTTATTCTCATAGCACAGCTGAGAGTTCATTTTAGAAACCAAAGAGAAGCCAGGGTGGATTTTTGAATCTGATACTCTTTATTCAGAACCCATTCTATTGTTTTCATATATATTAACATAAATTTTCTCATCAACTATTAAGCTATATTTAAAACAATTTTCTGAATCTTGTATTGTCTGTGGAAGGATATATTGCAGATGTTGTGGAAGGATATATTGCAGATGTACAAACATAGATAAACCCTGCTGGAGTATTAACTACAAAACCCATAAAACCAGAAGATCTCTATAAGCTATCTTGTTGCATCATGCAATAACCTTTTAGGAAACAGATTATTCCCTTCTTTGCAGTGGCAGCTATAAACATGATTGAAGGTCCTTTCTCTTTTGCATGAATGTCCTTATACCTTACTTCCACTCTTTAAATGCCCCTATATTTAAATACTCTTTAAGCTTCTGTGTCTGGCAAAAATAAAATCAGTAGCAGGAGCATCAGTCAGATTTCTCCTGGGTCCAGATCTGTGCCCACATGGCCCATAGATTAGAGATTTTAATCAAACAAAGTTTTCTTCACCTTTCAATAAACAAGAAGTTAGGTTATATGTCACTGTGCCTTATGATATTCCAACTTCAAAAAACAGAGCTTCTTGACACTCAGAAATAAAATTGTGATGTGACTTTCTTTCCACTCTTAGCAGATTTTATTTTACTTTTACCCTACAAAATAGACTTGAACCTTGATGATGTTAAACTGAGTGATCTAATAAGAGAGACAGAAAAAACAGTTACTTAAACTTTGGCATGTGTATATTTGAAATGTAATTAAGAAAACGTTTTGATTCATGAATGGCTTTAACAAGCCAAACAGGTCACTATTTTTTTAAACTCCAATATTTTCATGCAGGATAACATGTCTCTGAAGCAGCTGGTAAAACAAGTACAATATGGAGGTAATTTATTTCAAACACCAGAACTGCATTTCTAAAAAAATATTCTAAAAAAATATTATAGAGTTGATTTGAAATAAGGATGTGAGTTTAATTGCTGAAGTTACAAGTAAAATTACAGAAAAACATTCTTCTCTTCTAGTGCTTTTTTGAACACTACCATCCATTCCTGGAACAACAAGGAATTTTTTCTTGAAATGTTGATTTTACTTAGATACTTCCTATCATGTGTTGACTTCTAGGTACAAGAACTGAAAGAACTTCAGCACAGCAGGCAGGAGGAACGGCGGCAGGAAGGACAGCAGCAAACAAGTTCAATGTGTGAGGATCTTACACACCAAGTTCCTGGGGAGTGTTCAGAGCTGCATCATTTCCAGAAGATCGATTAACTGTGTGAAATGATAATTGCCTGGGAAAGTGCATGCTGTGCAGGTAAGATTCTCAAAGATACATTTCTGACACCAAAGAGACTGTTGAATCAAAGCAGAGCATTGTGCATCCAAAGAAAGCAAACAGTTCTGTTTGGAGATCATATACACAGAGTTTTGTTCTTAAAAAAACATAAAGGGAGCAAGCTATGGCCAGACAATCAATTTCTGATTTCTGACCTTTCTAACTTTTACCTTTTCATCATTGCTATTCCAAAGAAGCATGAGTTACATCATTGAGCACAATCGGAACAATTCTGAATGCAAATATATTTGCAAAGTTATGTTGATAAATAGTAGAGAGGAAAAGGAAAAGAATTTTTCCTTCCAGTTCTACAAACTTCACCTTTCTGTGTAACCAATGACTGATAATACGCCTAAGCTTTAAAGCAATTGAAAACTTTCAGAATTTATATTTATATGATTTATTTATTTATTTTGAAATATTTCTTAGCTATTTTAACTCACAGGAAATTTTGAGTAGCAATCGGTTATCAAATAAATATATATTTCTTTGTGATATAAACAAATTATAATTAGTTAATAAATTATGGGCTATCAGATCTCATTTAATATCTAATTTAAGCTTGTATTTCACCCAACCAAAACAATCATGCCAGTCTAACAATTATATTATTGGAAATACGCAGAAATCCTCATTACAGTTTTAATATGTTACTCATAAGAAATACAAGGTTTGACAGAGTCACAGACAATACTTCTTTTCTGCTCAAGTATGGTCAACTAAATATGGATAGCCTTCAGAATGTTTTTGTTCAGCATGTATTTATTAATATGATTTCTCACTCTCTTTGGCCTTTAAATACTAACAGTTCTAATACATACAGTTCTAATAATCTTTTGTCATACATTTTAATTTCTTTATTCTCTTTGTCCTCTGTTTTCCAGGAAAAAAGATTAAAATATAATGTGAGATATAATATAAATGAGTTGTTATTCATAGCTAAGCTCTAAACTGAGGTTTTCAGAATGTGGGTAGCTACCCATTGAGGTTCCCAGGTGATGATCAAATTTTAATTCCTCTTTCTATTCAATGCCTTTTCTGTTGTTTTAGTAATTCCTGGATACAAGACTTCTGATGCTTACCATGCTATTCCATTCTGTGTGCATAGTACGAGAAACATTTCAAAAAATAATAACAGGGAAAAATGGTGACAATTAAGAGATCAGTAACTTTGTTGATAGAGCATATAAATGAATCCCAGCTTTTTAATGCCTCATGTCTTAACTTGGCTTCCTCTGAATTTTGTTTCTCAGTTCCAAGGTATATTGATGCCTCCCAAATAAAAAACCCAGAAAATTAAATAACAGACTAGAAAGAAGAATAATAAAAATTTTTCTGTTACAAAAGCAATTGTACCAGATTGAAGAATATTAATTTAAAAATTTATTTGATGAAATCATCAGTATAATTATAGCTGCCAAATCGCTCCTGATATGTCTTAGTGTCTACAATATAATGTGACCAGTCCCCAGAAGTGTATTGCATCAGAAGTGCCTACTATTTTCAAATTGGAGTAATCTGAAGTTTTGTAAATAAAATTATCTGGAAACCATAGAGAGAAAACAACCAAATTTTGATTTGAATACAGTATTCACAGATTATAATGCAGAATTTATTACATCAGCCATCCAAGGATGAAGTTAAGTACTTAGTTTTTGGGTAGGGATTATTTCCTCATAATTTATGCATGAAAAGTTCTGTCAAACACAGATTTGCTCTAATTTCTAAAAAAAAAAAAGAAATTTTGTCTTTTTTTAAAAAAAAAAGTTACATGTGACTACCTAATTCATTATAAGACATACTGAAGCAAAACTGGTAATACTGCAAACTGATTTTAGTGTTTATACTGTTCCTCAGAAGTGGGTTAAGTGGTGCACGTGTTTACTTGTCTCACATTATCTCTGTATGCATTGTTTGTTAAGTAATCATTTTAAAAGGATGAGAAAGTTATGTTAGAGCTCATCTTAGGCACCATAGAGTGACACTAATCTGTTATTCTATTATCCCCTCCCATTATTTTCCACTTGTTTAGTTTCAAGATGTCTGCAGTCTCATTTGGACATAGATTTTCAGTCACCACATTTCTGTAAAGTTCTTATTTACCTGTCTGGTTCTGTTTTACTCTAAAGGTTTTCCTTTTTCGTAAGTACAAACCAGCAAATTCTGCCTGCTGATTTTCGTCTTTTATGGTGAGCATTGCACAAAGATCTGTCTATACGCAATAGAAATTGACTGAAAATAGAAATGTAATGGCAGAAAGATATTTAATAACATACAAGTCTAATTCTTCTGAAATTCAGTTCAATGAAATGCCTCTGTAGCTACTGAGGGAACATTTAGGCCTATATAAAACAAACAAAGCAGAGTGTTATCCAGGAAAAAATGGTAAACTTAAGCTTCAAGAGGTCAGGCAGTTTCTCCAAATGAGAGAGGAAAAATTTCCACCCATTATTGCATGGAAAATATGAACTTTGTTATTTGATCACCAAGTTTCCTCAGATTATCCTCTCCACAACATAGATCAGCTGCCTGCTTATTACCAAATCTATGACAGTTTTAATAACATCCTATATGTTAAAGTAGAATGACTGTTCCTTTTTTAATCAGTAACCTTGATTCCTTCCCTGCTCTAGGGATGTGATGCTACTAATTTTCTGTTCACTGGAGAGTGGTCTATGATCAAGAGAAGTTAGCACAGAAGATGTTCCTTAAGTTACATACCACATACTCTCATTAAGATACCTTCTCTGATAGGTGACAATCTGAAACCTACCCTTTTCACACAGATTATAGAAAATAAAAGAAAATAAAACATTCAGAACAGTATCTGTAAGAATATGGAACTGTTTGTCAGAGACTGTTCATGGAAGATCTCTCAGCTTTTCAAGTCCTCTTTCAAAAATTCGTAACTTAATCAGAAAGGTATCTCAGAAGCTTATAAACAGCTGAAGAGGGTTTAGGCCTAAAAACCTGAGTAGGTACTGAATGTGCTCATATACTTCTTACTCTGTTTTCCTTTTGTTCTACATATCATCCTTGTTTACTACAACGTGATGTTCAATTTAGATCAAACTTTTAGAATCTATGTGTTTACATTAAATATTTACATCTGTCTAAATCAAGCAAACTCAATTTGAACTTCCATTTTATGGGAAGCCTTCAACTTAAATGTAGTTGCTGTGCTCATTGTCTTTAAAAACAAGTATTACTAATCAATTGCACATTCAGATAGAGGGATTTGAATTAATTATGACTGATGGTTGTTCCTCTCCTTCTCTAGTATGTATCATTTACATTTCTGGAAGTTATTATTTGCTTTGCAACAGAACTTAGTTTTTGCTTTTAATTCCCAACGATACTGTATATCAGTATCTGTATTTATGAGCTTTTAAAATATTTTTTATATTTTTATAATAGTTACTTTTGGTATAATATTTCTCACATGGGTAGTGTTTTTTCTGTCTGAATAAGAAGAGATTTTTCAAGAACTTTGCTTCCAAAATTGTACCAGAATGGCTACAAAAACATTTTGATGCATCAGTACAGTGATCCCTTAATTTACAATATAGAGTTGAACACTAAATGCATTTTCTAGAAAGTTGAGCTTAAGCCAGAGAGAAACAACAAACATGTTATGTAACTCCTTATGCAATGATTAAAGTAATACTTGAATCCAGTATGAAATAATCATGTTATCTGAACATCAGTTCAAGAGTAGTGAAGAAAAATGAAGACAGATATAGTTTCTAAAAGAAGTAGCTGAAAATTCTGGGCTATAAATACAAAAAGATAAATTGAAGGAACAGACAGAAAAAGTGCTTCCACATTCCAGTGGCAATAAAATATCAGAAAATTACAGAAAATTACTTAATCTACACAAATGAAACAAAAAAATGCAATCTTTTAGTTCTTATCAATCGTATAATTTTGTTGTGCTGTTTACTACCATTGCACTAAATGAGCTTTTGAGAAACTGACTCTGTATGTTCAAATATGAACTTAATCATAGGGGTTCAGATTTATGTATAACTATAGGAATTTAACTTCTGTTTAATTTTTATAGAATAAGTATGAAAATTACAGTGTTGTATTTGACTTACTTATAGAGCAATGAGTGGAGCAATGGTGAAGATCCCTTAATATCTGTGACACAGAAATACATACTTTTCAATTCAGTTAAATTGAGTTATACATTAAAGGGAATAGGTTGTTTTTGATATATAATTCATATCATACCTACCTTTCTATTTCTATGTACACACAATATATAGCAAATTTGTTTCAGCTACCTAGAAATTCTAAATTTTTCAAAAAGGTTTGACATTTTGATAATCTTCAGAGAAAATGTTTCAAGTTGAACAGTTACAAAGACATCATTATAAAGTAAACATTCTCAAAAACATGGATTTCCAGATGCTACTTTTTACTGTTTTTTCTCATCTACAACATTAGATGTTTATTCTGTGTCTACTATTACAGGAAATAACTAACTGGCGCTAGCTGCAGATGCTTAATGAACAGCAGTGTACAGTTCTAATAATAAGTAAAATGAAAGTTGTTTGAGAAATAGAAAAGAAGATCAAGAAAGAAGTTTGGACAGAAAAAAAAAAGAGTATAAATCAAACTGAGGTTGGAGTTGCATAAGAGCTTTAAAATAGTTTCTCAAATATTTTAAAAAACTGAGACCAAGAAGACAGTCCAAAACATTCTTCTGTTCCTATGCAGGCATAGGACTGTTTCTTGAAATAAAATTTGCTGTGCTTCATCAATGATATAGACAGTGGCACTGAGTCCACCCTTACAGCCTGGTGTTCTGTAAAATGGTTTTTAAGGTATTTCTTTATTCAGGTGTGTCATAGAATATTGGTGTCTTTAAAAGCATATCACTAATGTTTTTCCAAACAATGCTCAAGAAAGCCCTAGGAAATACTTTGTGATACATAATTTTTATGTTCTGATTCCCTGAATTCTCAAGGAGTCAAGAATTACAAGTAACATAGAAATAATATAAGAATATATATATTTACAGTCCTGTATCTTATTCATATATATACACAAATGTATACAATATGAGAATAATATATATACTTTTCATATGAATCTTCTAATTATTAGCATTTATTTGATAATGACATTGTTAGTTGTACATGTTTTTCCTGCTTATTTTCCAAATTATGGAGGATACTGAGTTTGAAGCTTTTGGAACAATAGACCTATACATAAACTGCAACCAGGGAAACTTTTGAACGTCTAATATGCACTCAAAAATTTAAAACTATGGTACTACTGGTATGCTAGAGTTTTCAGAATTAGGGGTCTAAGAGGTAGAAAAATTCTTACTCAGGAATAGCGGTTTTCTTAATTCAACAAATTAATCACAGATTCAGAATTAAAGTATTTCCCTTTGGGGTTTGGTTTCTTTGGTGTGGCTTTTGTTTTGCTTTTTTTGTTTTGTCTTGTTTTGTTTCTGTAGCTTTCCACTGTATCTTAGGGATTAATGTAAAAATTCATCGCTCTTGATCATTAATTCTTCCAGGTATCCATGTAGTTACTATAGAACAGTAGAATGGATTACCTAATTCCCTTTATGTATACCTTTGGAAGTCTTTATTATTATTATTAGAAGAGTTCTATCCCTAATTTCCTTGTTTATTACTTCTGTTTCATACCTTAATTTTTTTTTACAGTACTGTCTATTTCATTACTTCAGAATTTAACAGCAGTAATTTATCACATGTATTTTGAAGGACTGATAACCACTATCTATAAGTTAAAATAAATCATCAGTAAGCAAATTACTGAATAGATGGGTGCACTTAGAAACACACAAAAAAAATTTATATTAAAATTATTTTGTGCTTTAGTTTTTGGAGAAAACAATTTTTTTTTCTTTAAGAATCCGAGATGGTCAGAAAAATACTTTGTTGTACACATATTCTTTAATATTTTTGTGGCATTAATGCCCCAAAACTGCAACAAGAAATTAAGATTTTGCTAGGCTAGATGCCATGCATGTATATATGTAAACATAGTTTACATTCAGGCAGATACTGTAAATTTTGAAATTATGCACTACCGTATTTGCATTACATCTTATTCAGCTAGAAAGAGCATCACACAGATGAAGATACACTTGGAAAACTGTGCAAGCATTTGTATACACTACGAAAAGTGCATTTCAACAACTACACTCTGTCATGAAAAATATTTTACACATATTTTGAAAACTGCAAAAAAATGTAATGAGTATTTACTGTTCATATGTCTTGGAAATCAGCTGTTTTTCTGTTCAGTGAGGTGAGATATTGCATGAAAAAGGCTTCTGTGAATGACCTTACCATGTAGCAGCTGACATTGCTCATCCCATTTTAATTTCTGCAAGAGGAGGTTTAGGAAAATTCTGCTACTTAATTCAAAGTGTACACCTCTTTATAAAAGAAACCCTCTTCAAATCTTGGAAAAATTGAAGCTTCTCCAAACTGCTATGAAATCTTTGCTTTAAATGAGTATAGTAGTACTTCCCTTGAACTCTCCTTTTCTCATTGCATTCTTAGGGAAGACCAGTGAAGAAACACACAAATGACTCTGTTACACAGTGTTAAGAAACTTACCTGCAGGTGCATATTGATGTTCCATTCCTTCCTGAAATGAATATTTGAACATCTGATGCTATATATGCACTGGGATAATGACTGAATCCCACATTTCGAAGAATCATAGAATGCTTTGGGTTGTAAAGGACCTTAAAGATCATCTAATTCCAACCCCCCTGCTCAGTGTCTTGTCCAGCCTGGCCTTAAACACCTCTGGAGAGGGTACATCCACAACCTCTCTGGGCAACCTGTTCCAGTGTCTCAGCACCCTCATTGTAAGGAATTTCCCTATTTCATGGTCAAGTGTTTAATTATGGTGCTATATAGGGACTCCTTTTGACAGTTAAATGAGTATAGAATTAGCATTTATTTCGGAAGAATAAAAACAAGCATTCTTTCCTCTCTTCCTCTGCTTTGGGATATTAGTTTATGATGTAAAATATACATCTGGCAACAGTGGATTTCCTTAGGGAGATGATAATCTGTTTCTCCAGATGTTTTCTAACCGCTGAACTGTTTGACTAAAGAAGTGCAAAAAGCCAGACATAGAGTATTCCTCATTCATGTATTTATATTCTATGTAGAGTTAAAACAAGTAGTGATCCCTGAGAAAACCTGTGAGACCAATTCTTGGAATCAAGATAGTCAAAACTATGTTCAGATCTAATTAGACTTAGGCAGAATCATTTGTCTCATCTTTCTCCTTAGAGTCAAAATGGTGAGATAAATTTTAGATAGATGGACTATAAAATGGGCAGAAAACTTGCAGAACTTTTATTATTTATGATATAGTGTTCAAATGCCACCCAGTTACTAGAGACATCTAAGTACCAGGTGCACAGTTTTATTTTATTAATTATCCTTGAGTTTGGTAAAGAATGCAATATCATCATGTTCAAGGGTGACACCATAGTGGGAAATATGAGTCAGCATCCAGGAGGTCACCTGAACAGAAAATATTCTATATTCTGATTCTGAATCTAAGAAAGAATCAAGCTGTGCTAAAGTAGGATCTAACACAATAGTTTTACATTAGCAGCTCCTGCAGTGAAAAAGCCAGGTACCAGTAATAATGGAAGAAAATTATTTCAACACTTGATCACTATATTACCCAACATATAAGACATGCATGGTTAATATAAATTAATGTAGTGTTGTATTATCAACAAACATGTCCTCTATTACCATTTAATTCTATTGTTAAGTGGGATGTCCTACAGGTCTAAATGAATGACGCTTCTCAAAAAAAGACTTGTGAAGCAATAACAGCTGTTCTTCTGGTCTGTCTGACCTTTAAGTATGCCTTAATTGCTTGTATATTTTAAAAATAAAGTTTTTAGTATTTCAAGTCAATTCTTACCACTAATTAGTTCAGAATTCTGTAGGTTAAAAACAACAATGCATTCTACTTCTGATGTATGAATTCAGTTCTCCATGTAGAGAAAAATTCAAAATTAGTAGGAGAATTTATTATTTTAGCAGTTCGTCAGTGGCAAATGCTCTCTTTATTCTTGTAGAATTAGAAATTTAAGCAATCATAAAACATATTACCTTTCAAATTTGAAGTTCAACTTTCAAGTTCTTCCACATTGAGGAGCTACATAAATGTTATAGACTTTACCATGTGAGATAGATTTACAAGTTACTAATTTTGCACATCTGTGTAGAGAAATTCTTTAAAGCATGATTAATATCTAGTTCTACATATGAATGACTGGCGGTTATCTTTTGTCAGGAAATACATTGTGTCTATGAACTATTAAATTAGCTTAAATGGATATTTTGCTCATTCTGTTCATTAGTTTACAGTTCTGTGGATCTATTGCAACATCTTTAAACAGAAATCACTACACAGATGCTCTGAGCCAAATCTGCTGGAAAAATGTTAACAATTCAGCAACACCTAAAGGCAGCTACTGATCCAAGCATTTTCAACAGCAAATTCCATATCTGATCAAACGTAGCAGGAGCACTTCTGTAAGATATTCAGCATGTGTAATGTTAAATGCTGTATATCAACTAAAACAAAGATATTTTGATGAGCAAAAATAAATTAGTGCTTGGATGTTTTCTTCACTGTTATCTTTGAAATTCAAATTAATGACTATGGGAAGCTGTGCTGCTGGGGTGTTATGCATCCATCTGACAATACATGGAATATAGAAATGTAAACCTTATGAAGAGAATGACAGAAATTGAACCTTCAGCGTGTCAACAGAAAAAAAAATCTAATTAGAACATAAGCATTGTTTTATTTCAAAGATGTAATCAGTATTGTTCCTGTGGTTTTACTGAGAGATGGAAACATACTACACTTCTATCCTTTTGTTTTGGCAAAGATGACTCTTAAATCGCATGTATTCCTCAGGCTGTTTTCTGGAATGCTAGAGAGTTTTAAAATATTTAAAATTTTAATTTAAATATATAATTAAAATGTTAGTACCATTCAGAATACTATCTTATTTGAAATTCTTGAATCACTGAGAAAAATGTGTTTCTGTTATCAGATCTTTTTTTCTTGAAAAATAAGTATTGCAGTATGATACAGCAAAGAATCAGCTGTAAGATTCTTCTGTAAAAGTAGGCATGATTACAGCACTCCTTAATTTCGTTACTTTGCATAGTTAATTTTGTGGCCATTTTTAGTGTTCTGAAAAAAATACACACAGAATACCATTGATACTGGAAAAGAATAATAATAATGTTTAAGGTAAAAAATTCATAAAAGAGATTCAGCATAATCAATTAATGTAATTATAAACGACACTGTAAATATAGTTCAGCACCATCAGTGATTGTAAAAAAAGGCAAAGCAAGGGTCATAGTGAAAAATAAATGAACACATGACGTTTCGCACTTAAGTTCAGACCCAGAAAATATGAAAACAAAATAATCAAATTTCTGCAAAGTATTAGCATCTGAAAAGTTAAAATAAAAAATATATGTTTTCATGGAAAATATAAAGGAATGTTTCACCTAATCAAAGGCGTAATAGGCATAATTATGTGTCTGACCTGCAAATAGGAAAACTCGGATTTAAACACGTGTTCTAGATGTGTCTTTCCATGCTTCCTTTTGAGAGGAAACTGAAACTGTCACAGCAGTTAATTTGAATATTGGTGTATGGACTCAGAACATTTTTTTTTCCTGATATACTTTCAAAATATAAGAACATAGAAAAGACATGGAGGAAAACCCTAAGTTTTATTCAGGTATGGTGAATACACTACAGAAACAAGTGATACATTTGGTGTGTTACCAGATTACAAAACTCTTCACACCAGGTTTTACTCACATTAAATCATGAAAGAGTGGTTTGACTCAAATAACATCTTGCTAGAGTCACAAATGAAGAGTAGGACTGGAAAAAAAATATAGAATAAGATGTACCGGTTAATTTCTCCAAACAGCATGGATTTGATTTTCTATAAATGAAACTCTCTGTACCATGCTACCAGGTTAATTTAGTAATTAGGTAATTTAAATTGTGTTAACCTGAATATTTCATTTTTATTTTCAGTATCATATACAATCACTGTTGTCTAAACAATAACCAGGCCCCGTGTGTTATAGATGAATCAGATGTAAATGTGTAAACTACAGGTTTACAAAACATGCTGATATTAGTTACTTTACAAGGAAATGCATCAAGAGGAGTGTGACCAGCAGATCAAGAGAGGTGATTTTGCCCCTCTACTCGGCACTGGTGAGACCACACCTGGCGTATTGCATCCAGTTCTGGAGCCCTCAACACAAGAAGGACATCGAGCTATTGGAGCGGGTCCAGAGGAGGGCCACGAAGATGGTCAAAGGGCTGGAGCAACTGCCCTATGAAGACAGGCTGAAGGAGTTGGGGTTGTTCAGCCTGGGTAAGAGAAGGCTCAGGGGGGACCTCATAGTAACTTATCAGTACCTGAGGGGGTCCTACAGAAAGGCAGGAGAAGGACTTTTTAATAAGATATCTGATGGGAGGACCAGAAACAATGGATGTAAATTGGAAGGGGGTAGATTTAGACTTGACATAAGAAAGAAATTCTTTACAGTGAGGATAGTGAAACACTGAAACAGGTTGCCCAGAGAGGTTGTGGATGCCCCCTCTCTGGAGGTGTTCAAGACCAGGCTGGACATGGCACTGAGCAGCCTGATGTAGTGGGAGGTGTCCCTGTCTATGGCAGGGGGGTTGGAACTCGATGATCTTTAAGGTCCCTTCCAACCCAAACTATTCTATGATTCTATGATTCTATGAAATCATATTTCCTGATAGACTATTTAAGCAGCCAACAAAGACAGAACTAGTATATTAACAGAGAACAAGCAAATGAAGAAGTTTATATTCCATAACCAGCATCTAATTTTGAAGAGGAGGAACAATATCTCATCAATTCATTTGGGATAGTTTTACATGTTTGAGACGAACAGTGATGTTCACATTGCTAGCAATGAAATCACTAATGGCTTATTAGCATCTAGTAATGATTTGTCAGGAGGTAAATTTCAGTGTCAGGCAACTGTGGACTGAA
Source organism: Turnix velox (assembly GCA_013400935.1). NCBI lineage: Eukaryota > Metazoa > Chordata > Aves > Charadriiformes > Turnicidae > Turnix > Turnix velox. Next base: position 55,726 of record VZTY01012513.1, on the reverse strand, counting down.
TTCGGTGTCCAAGAGGTCTCTCCTTGCATATTATAACAAGTTAGATACTTAAAACATGGATTTAGATTACATCCCACATTTGCAGAAAAGCATGTCCTTTATTTGTTCTGCCTTTCATAATGTAAAGACTGCAAATGAATCTGAATAGAGAATGAATATAAATGAAGTCTGACTTAGTTGATAGATTTTTCTCTAAGTGGTTTTAGTACTCTGGCCCAGGTTGTCCAGAGAAGCTGTGGCTGCCCCATCCCTGGGGGGAGAATTTCAAAATTAGATGCTGGTTGGTGAATATAAAATTTTTAATTTGCTTCATAAAATTTTTCTATGTATACCCAAAACATGTTTCTTTGTGTCTGTGATGTAGTAATTTAGAATATATTCTAGTTTCTTATATAATTTTTAAATAATAGAAATCTCATTAATATATTTAGTCAGTTTTTCACTGCAAACACCTGAGCTAGTTTTCAAGTAAATGTACAAGTATCACATCAGAGCAATCTAAGTGTCATGGCAGTGCTGTAATCCAGGTTCTTGGGATCACCTTGTTTGAGGCCTGGAGTTCTGTGTTTCCATATTTACATCGATAGCTGTACCCAAGAGGTCTAATTTACAGTTAGTTTTGTCCACAAAACCTGCAGTCATATTTGCTGCTTGTCTAAAGACAATACTCTAAGAGATACTTCTTAATTTAAGCAGGATACTATGTATGCTGAACTCAAGTATTCAGAATCACCTATTCCCCCAGTAATACCACTATGAGTTCTAAAAAATAATTTATTAAAACCTTGAAGTAAAAAAAACATAAGCAAGTTAAAATTCAACAAATGTATTCCTGGGGCTCAGACTTATGGAATATAACTGTCCTTTGGGAATTGTGAAGTATTCTACACACATTTATTCACTTTTGATTGAAAGGGTTTTCAGGAGAAATCCATTGTTTCATCCCTGAAGCATCTTATACTACTAATAAAAATGCCACCTAAAAATAATGAAATGAAAGCTATGGTTTAAATGCAGCTAAAACCCAGGCATGATGTGATCGTGTGATACAACTTAAAATGGAAGTTGAGCTTTAAGAAAAATATGCACCACTTCAATTCATCAATAAAGTTTACTATGTAATATGCTTTGAACATCTAATAATTATATTAGCTTAACAAGAAAGATGTATTTCTTAAAAGGTGATTAAATTAGGACATATAATGGAAAGTCACTGAAGCAATTTCTACATTGCTGATAATTCTAGTAATAACATATACCTTCAGGAGTAGACTTTAATTTTCATAGAATCATAGAATCATAGAATAGTTTGGGTGGGAAGGGACCTTAAAGATCATCGAGTCCCAACCCCCCTGCCATAGGCAGGGACACCTCCCACTACATCAGGCTGCTCAGTGCCATGTCCAGCCTGGTCTTGAACACCTCCAGAGAGGGGGCATACACAACCTCTCTGGGCAACCTGTTCCAGTGCCTCACCACCCTCACTGTAAAGAATTTCTCTCATATGACATGTCCAAAGCTACCCCCCTCCAATTTACAACCATTGTTTCTGGTCCTCCCATCTGATATCATATTAAAAAGTCCTTGCCCTGCCTTTCCGTAGGACCCCCTCAGGGACCGATAAGTTACTATGAGGTCCCCTCTGAGCCTTCTCTTCTCCAGGCTGAACAACCCCAACTCCTTCAGCCTGTCTTCATAGTTTCCACTGTGTTCTATGCTGAAAGTCCATTCTCATTTATCTCTGGGTTTTTTGCTCTGTAAAAATAATGTTCATATATTTAGATTATTTATTTGCTTAACATTAACTCTTCCACAAAGAAAAAGCTGACAAGATGGTAGAAGTAAAACAGTGGTTAGAGAGGAACATTACCCAAGTCTGGTAAAAAAAAAAAATTGTTGAGGTAATAAAAACAAAGCATGTCCTGATATTTTTGTGAGATCTAGACATAAAATTATATGGCGTTAAATCTTTGAGTTCAATTCAGTAGTGTAAGAAGCTCTTTATGACTTTAATGGTGGTGGTGGGTTGACTTTGACAGAGGCCCACCTGGCCACTCTCTCATTCCTTCACAACAGGATAATGGAAGAAAATAAGATAGAAAACCTTTGAGAAAAAGTCAGGGAGACAATTTAGCCACTATCATCATGTGCAAATAGACTTGATTTGGGAGAAGTTAATTTAATCTATAGCACTTAGATAGAGTTGGATAGTGAGAAACAAACCCAGACTTAATACTTTCTCTACATCCTGTTTTCTTCACAGGCTCATTTTACTCTTCAGTTCTGTTCTGTCTACTCTATCATTTAACCCCTGGCCCTGAACTGAGCAAAGGGATGAAGAATGGTAGATTATGATCAGTCCGTAATAGTTCCTCTTCAACACCACTCCTTCATTCTCACACTTTCCACCTGCTCCAGCATCCTACATGGGTTGCAGTTTTTCCAGGAACTGCAGCAGGAGTGTTCAATGGGCTGCAGCTTCCTGCAGAGTACATCTTCCTGTTCAGGTATGGAGTACTTCATGGGCTGTAGGGTCGTTATCTGCTCCAGTATGGTTCCATGGACTGTGCAGAGACAGCTTCCTTCACCTTTATCTTGCCCATGAGCTATAAAGGCATCTCTGTTCTGACAACTGGAGCACCTCCTCCTCCTTTTACTCTGACCTTGGGCTTCAAACAGGGCTATTTCTCTCATATTTTTCTCACTCTCTCACTGCTGCTTTCTTAAAAATATTATCACAGTGACACTGCAGGCATTGCTGTTAGGCTTAAGTGCATCCTGCAATATGTCCAATGGATCTGGCTAGAACCAGCTGTGCCTGGTTCTTTCTCACTTCTAAAGCTGTATTTCTTTCATAACTCCCTTGAAAATCACTCTTTTTTTTTCTTTGACATCCTTCACCTGAAGTTCATCATCGTATGAGCTTTATACTGAAAGACTTCAGCACAAAACATAAGTTCAGATTATCAACTGAATCAGAGAAGAAATTATTGTGTGGGCTGAGTTGGAAGCTCAGATTGCACACAGGTTGGTGAGCATTCTTTCCTCATGCTAAAACTAAACTGAACTACAAAGAAAGAACAAAAATATTTCTTTTGATTCACAAAGCTTTCATTATGATGCAAACACACCTGATTTATATTTATACAGCTTAATTTAGTTCTTTCAGTCAGGACTCATTAAGATGACTGGAGGTTTTAAATAAGCTTATGCATCTTACATAAAATTAAGAGATATTACATAATAGTTGTTATTAAGGATATGCATTTTTATAATTTCATTCACAGGAACATTTATTATCCATCGTAATGGATGAAATTCAAGGCAAATATGACACATTTAGATGAATTATTCAGTTCACTTTCCTAGGTGAAGGTGTCCAGTATAATTTGAGATTGAATGTTACAGGATCTACAGGAGACCTCTGCCCTTCTGGGCTACCATCTGAAGTCTGGTACTCCTAATGAAAGCCGATGCCTACCTCTTGTCAACGCCATCTGAATCTAAATAGGAATCAAAGCCAAGAGTGAGTTGGTTCTCTAAAAGGCAGAGCTCATGTCAGTTGCTTAAATACAAATATGAGATGCCTTTATAACTGTAGCAGAGTATTCAAGTCACTTGTAGATATAAGCCAAATATGATACAAGAAATAGACTAGATGCCAAGCATTTTGTGCATACAGAGAGAAGCCTGATAAGAACAGCTTGTGACAGTTTAAATAATGCTACATGTCTGTGTTTGATAAAGTGAATCATCCCATGCAAAGCAATTTAGTTTATTCTCAAATACACATTACTAGGTTGTTTCAAATTCCACCCTTGGTTAGCCACGCTGAGAAATACTATATTTACCAATGGGATTACCTGAGAAAATAGTTGCAGTCCCTTCAGTTGGTTCTTCAAGGAGATGGGCAATGCATCCCTACACTAAAGGCTAATTACCTATTTCAGCTGACAATGCCACTTTAAATTGTACCTTGAATGACATACAAAATCACTTAAGATGAGATTTTATCTGTAACTGCAGAATTTATCGAGTTATAAGACATAGATTGTCTCATACAGGTAAATTAAACTATGCTTAAATGAAATCTGATCAGCTCTTACAGGTTACAGAGGGGAAGTTCACATTCTAAAGCTGTTTTTCAGGTCATGATACTTTTCCTAAGATTACATCTTCTTTTCCACTGCTTTCTTTTCTCCATAATCGTACATAGCAATTCTCTTTAGAAGATCTTAGGTTTCGTGCATAAATAGTTTCCTCCACCTCATCTGGAGCTTTATAACACACATCAAAAGCAGCTTACCCTGCATTCTGTCCTATTGATTGTGGTCTTCAGAATTACATTATGTCCCCCCTAAACTAGGTTCTGTACAATTGAAACATTCTATATGGCCAGTTCAATTTTTTGTCAGATTTTTTTTTAGTACCTTATTTGGCCAGGTGCATGCCAGGCACTACTATCTGAATAGTAATACCTCATACTAACTATACAGACTGTATACATAGGTAATTGGTTATGAGGTGTGGCAAATCTTTCATTGATAACTTGTATTACCAACAAATACATTGCTTCTAGCAACAATTTATATGGCCAGTCCATGTCTCAGTCTTCAGCCAAATATCCCTTGATTCATACAACCATTCAAACTGTTCTGCCATGGGAAATATTTGTTGGTTATTTTGTTTCATTGGTTGCTTCACTTAAGACAGTTTTCCTATCAAAATTATCATGACATTCTCCTTTATAAAATATAGGAAATAGGTTATGTAGGCTGTTTCCAAAGCAATATTTGAAAATAACATTGGAAAGAAATCAGTGCTTGGATTCTTTTGTCATTTCTACAAGGAAATCTTTGCTAAGGTTCTTTTATTATTAAAAATACTTTCAATATCAAGCTCTTACTTCCTAAATTAACCTTCATCCAGAGCTGTGTTTTTGTCTATCATTTATTTTTTATACATATCTAAAAGTACTTCATGTCTCCTTGAAAATAAGAAGCATATTCTGTAATAAGGCATGGGGCTGCTCAATTTTATTTTGTTTTTATTGTTTATCACTTTTCAACTCTGCAGGAATTTTGTATGAGAATATAGCCTCCATTTTTTAAAATTCCCCTGTTCCTATTCATCAATGCATCAAAAGAAAGGCTGTGTGTGTCTTGGCAGCTGGTCATGAGAGAAAATGACAAGAACTATAATTGAAGGTAGTTTGATGCAGTTATTAGGACGACCTAATGTGGAAAGCTCAGTAGATTTGGACTGTGTAATTACAGTTTCATTGTCACATTGTGATATTACTTCTAAGTTATGAGAGGCTGTCAGAAAGGAAATAATTCTTAAAGAACATTAAATAGCTATCTAAATATGTCCACTAAAAAATCCCAAGAGGAAATAATATGGAAAATGGTAGAAGCATGTGCATCTGAAATTCACTATCTTAAAAATGTTAGAAATTATACCCATGATCTTCTGACTCTTAGAAGGTAAAGATGAGATAAAAGAGAATTTATGAAAAGTGTGGGAATCCATAAATCACAAGATAAAGGAGAGTGAAAATAATGTCTTATATCAATACACATGGTATGACAAGCAAGTATACTCACTAGGGGAATTTTGTTCTTTCCTCAGGTAGACATTGTTGAATTACTCTGTGGAGGAGAGAGTAATCAGAATTGTCCCTTTAGCTTCCTGCAACATATGAATTGTTGGTGAGAGATGCTAAAAGTTACTTTCAAATGATCAGTACTGTGTGAGTGTGCATTACACATTGTCATTGCACTTAGCACTGCATAATAGCAACACAAGTAGGTGACTGAAATAAACAGACAGGTTAGAGAAAACATGCAGGAAGTAACAGTAATTTAATGGGATTTCTGCTTTAGCATATACATATATGGGAGTCAGCTTTAAAAATATTCCAGGATGAGGTAGTTCATGATCTCCTAAAGATGTGAACACTAGATTTCTCATTGGAAAAGTAAGCCAACAACCAATGCAGGGGATGAAAAAAAATCTGTAAAGCTAGGGTGGTTCATCTTCAAATCTTTATTGGTTTTAATTATTTTTCTGTCATAATATCCATAAATATAAATAATGAAAATGCAAAAATTAGTCTGCTTTTTCTTGTTTTTGTTAAGAGGGAACTTGTAAAATGGGCAGGTTTGTGTTGGAAGATTGCCATTGAACATTTATTTTTGAACTATGATCTCTCTCCTTGCTCTGTGGTGTTCATTCAGGAATGGTCCCTATTTAATCTATGAAAAAATTATACCAGCGGAACAAACTCCAGAGGGCCTGTGAGCTTCCAATCTGTTAGTCTGCAACAGCTAGTATAGAGGCATTTAGTATGATGTATAGGCACTGGCACGAAATAACAGAAGGAAGCACAAATGCCTCAGTGTTTTCTTTTGGATTGTGTAGAAAGCCTGCTCAATAATCTGTGCCCTACAAATCACAGCTCTCTGTTCTACTGTAATTAAAAAATACAGCAAAACCAGGTACTTCAATGAAAGAATGAGACTGAAACATATGTTAATGTTCATCAAGGGCAACTCTATTTTTACAGCCTCTTGTCAGCTTTCTTTTTCCTTCTCATTTTTTAATTAGGTGTGTATTATGAAGAATAATGCTTGTAAAATTCCATGGTGCCATAAAAGCTGAAGTGAAAATGACACAGAGAAACATATTTTCAGACTGTGTAAACAGCAGGTATTGAAAGTATATGTCCTTTGATGAAGTACAGTCAAGGAACACACACTGATTTATACCAGTTTATCTGACCTATAGACATCAGGAGAAATGGAGCAGGGAATTCAGGGAGGAAATTAAGACAGTGTCTAATTTTTGTAGAAACTGTTAATGTTTCAATTTATAAAATGAACTACCAAACAAAAAAACCCCTAATAAAAGCAAACAAAAAAACCCATCCACACCGGTATTCTAAAGACTTGACAATTTATAAGAATGATAGTTTAAGTAACAGATAACTTTGGTAACAATACATACCATACCCCTACTAAGGATCCAAAAAGAATTCAGTATTCTTACTGCATTCTAAATAAAGTACTATTTTGTACCTACCTGTTGTAGTCTGGGGACTATTCTTTAATCTTGACATCATAAATTCCCAAGGTCAAGCTTGGACAGCTTGATGTCTTTATCCATCTATAAATGGATAGTTTCAAGATAATATTTCATATATACAACAATCTGTGTTTTTCAATCTAATTCATAGAGTCAGAATCCTGAGTGTGAGTGCATCAATAAAGAGATCAGAATTTCATATTGCTGAAGATGCTTACTTCATTCATTCAATTTTTTGATCTCTCTCAGTACAATGAAAGTATTACGAATTTCCTGCTGTGTTATTATAGTTATTCAAGTTTTAATTTTGAAACTAAGAAGTAGAGAGATAGCTTAATTCTATGTATTGCTTAGCACACTCTGGAAACTGCATGCAATCTGCAGTGCTGAGGGGCTTATACAGAATCACAAGAAGAAAACAATGATAAATGCTTGTATTATTAATGATATTTCTTGCCATCTGAATTTTAGATGTCATTTTATGTTTCTCATTATTTTATCATAATCCAGTAAATGCTTTGTGTTTTAATGTATTCTTGTATCTGTATCTTATAGTATGTTTGAACTATGTAAATTTAGAAGACATAAGAAGTTCATTTCCCCTAGTCTGTTTGGAATAAGTAATTTGTTTGGAATAAGTAATTTGGAATTTTAATTGTATAAAACAGATAATGAAATTCTCCTCTATGTGTCTTTTGGCTTCCCGATGGAAAAAAAAAGTTAAAAATTAATAATTTTACTAAAGAAAGCCTCAGTTTCTTATGTTTCAAGTACAGACTGCATGGCTCAGTTTAGCTGCAGAAGTTGCTACTTCAATAGCTTTATACTTTCAGCATCTGTCAATGTTAGTATATTTTCTTAAGATTCAGTAGCCTGTTAGGTCTTGTGTCTTCAGATCCTTTGATCAGTGATGCCATTCTCCATTTTAGCACAAAGAATTATGATTTCATGGAAGTTCCATCCCTTCTTTTCTTCATTTCATATCCTCCATTACACTAAATACATGGATAGTTAATAAAGAAAAGTTGTAATCTCAGTTGATGCATTTATATTTCACTGTTATGATATTTGAAAGTGTATTAATATATTTATTTTATTCAATCCTTGTGCTGTGGAAAATCTACAACCTATGTGATTTTTGTTTATAATTAGGATTTTATTTTATTTTTTCCCATTTGCAACATAGAGATAATACCTTATATGTACATTACAGTTAATATCTTAATGCAAGGTATTTCTATTAATGAATATCATGTGTGTGATTACTACATTCTTATGTAAAGCTAATGACTGGACCCTCTGAATGATCAGCAAAAGGGACAAAGTAGAGTGGAACTAATCAGGCTTGGATGAGGGCTGCCACTGTTTCCAGGAAAAGCTTAGATAAGTAAAATCTAATAGAACCTAAACAGAAGATGTGCCTCAGACACTACTGCATGCTTAGGGTACAGTTTACTGTAGTTTTAAAAATTTTTTACTACCACCTCAATATTTGCATCAGGCATCCTTAGTAATAATTAGGTACACATGCTCCTTTGTAAATTTAAGGTTTTGTCTTTAGTTAATATACAGTTCCTTCGCAAAAATTTCCACATGCATAACTACTCCAGGGATGTGCATGCAGCACTCCTTCTTCTAGCAGATGGTGGTGATCTTACTCAGTAAATGTCCAAAAGTGCTTCAGATATGCATCATTCCAAGCACCTGTCCAGTATGTTGCGTTGTGTTCAAACCTGACTTCTATAGTCTCTTAAAACCACTTTGCAAATGTTGCCCTTAATTGTTTTTACACATAAACTTATAATATTTCTCAAGATGATTAGTCAGGGTGCACTTCAGAATGCTCTAAACCAGCGGAGTAGTCATGCAAGACTAATACCAGTTTAGAATAGCTTGTTTTCTTCATTCTCAGCCTAGAGAAGCCACAATAGGGAAGTTGAGTTGAGCATCACATATTTCTATATCAACATTACATGAGGCTTAAAACTCTGATTGTCAGTTGGTTAGAAATCTACCTGTGAACCAACATGCAGAAGTGTGAATGTTAATGGAAGAGAAAATTGAACTGCAAGAGGCTAATGTTGAAAATGCCTATATTTAACATTCTCATCTTCCTCAGTACCACAGGATTTTACCTCTAATTTGGAACCACAAATCTCAAACGTGAAATCACACAATATAAACTGAACTACAAAGGAGCAACTCTTTAAAAGCCATTATGTATTCATTGCAGGGCAATTTTTCCTAATACATTCAGTCAATTGCATTGTTTTGCTTACATTTTTCATACTGTGCAAGTAGGGATTAAAAAACAGACGCAAAAGAAATATATTAATCTTTGATATTCTATAATTCTTTTCAAGACTGCAACATTATGGCAAATAACCTAAGCTGAATATTTGCTAAAAGTATGATTATTCTCATCATTGCATGAGATATTATTAAGGCACCATTGGCTATCTCAACTATCTAAATCAATGCTGAATGACTAAAAATCCACTTAGAACTGCCACCAATAAAGCCATATACCATCTAGGAAAAAAAAATCTTCAAAGCACAGCACACTTCTTTCTGTTTGGCTGTTATTTTAAATTATTTGTTCTTCAGAACAGGAAATGTGTTAAAATTTACTTAAGCTATCACAAGGTAAACTTTTTAAAAAAACAAGTCTGACAAAGAAAAAGCTTAAATTAAAAATTTCATAATGAAATAGAGGATTAATCTATTAATTATATACACAGATGACTGTACACTGAAGTAATGAATTATTATGGTTTAATCTTAGCTTATAAACAGGACCATGCAGCCTTTCTCACTGACTCACCCAGTTGGGATGAGCAAAAGTTTCCACTACCAGACAGCTGTTCCACTTGTCTCCCTTCCTTCCCTCCTTCCTTGCTTCTTTTTATCTCAGCTTTATATGCTGACCGAGACTTCATATAGCATATCCCATTGGCGAGTTGAGGTCAGCTGTTCAGCAAGTATTAAAACTATCACTGTTTTATTAACACTGTTTCCATGCCAAGCCCAAATCAAAACCCTATACCAGCTGCTAAAAAGAAAGTCACCTCTATCCCAGCTGAAACCATGTCATAAGTTAATCTGCATTTTAAATTCAATCAGCTCCCAGTTACAAAACTTGGGGTTTTAAAATGGATTCCTCACTCTTCCGAATGTGCTTATTAGATTCTCTTCATTCAAACTGAAGACTGAGTACATTATCAATACCTGTTTTAAGGAAAAACTACAGAAGTGTTTTTAGTGCCTGAGTGACTGCAGAACAAACATGGTATATAGCTTGCACTTTTATACTTTTACACTTTTACGCTGCAGATGTTTTAATTTAAGCATCAGTATAATTAGTATATATAGTATATATATAATTAGTATAATTATGCCAGCTTTCCCTGCAAGATGACACATTTCAATGGATAATTACTCAATTTCTGGAATGAGGAAAAGCACTAAATGGGTGAAAATTTTCCAAAGGGGGATTCCAGGACTGTCAGAGGGGATATAGTTAACTCATATAGCACCTCGGGTGAAAAATGGTAACAGTGTACTGGGTTTTATCTAAAACAGTGTGACCAGTAACTCAAAAGACGGTGATAAATTCCCTTCACACAACACCTTTAGAAATGTATTTGTAGCATCAGATCCAGGCCACGATGTACAAAAAGGAGAAAATCCAGTGAAGAGGCTACCAAGATGGTAAGGGGTCTGGCGCCCATGCCATGACAAGAGGCTGAAGAAATTGATTCAGCTTTGAAATTAAACCTGTCTTGAGCAGGAGTTCAGACCAGATGACTTTTGGAGGTCTCTTCTAGGCTGAATTTTACTGTGATCCTGTGATTTGTGGAACCAAATTCCAAGAGCTTTGTAGGTCCTGTAGAAAAAAATAAATTATGTCTGTCATGGTTTGACCTGAAAAGGAAAGAAGAACCTTGTTTCTCTTACTCAAGATTCTCCATTGGGGGGGCAGACTTTTGAGGAAAAGAAAAAACAACCCTCAAGCTTTGAGACAACGGCAATTTACAGAACAGAAAAGACAAGAAGAAAACAACAATAACACCAGTAAGGGAATACGCTAATTCCATTGCCGTAGTGAGACTTCCTGGGCTCCTCCCAGTCCAGCTCCTGCTGCAGGCTGGGGCATGACTGAAATGGAAATGGGATGCCTATGTCCTTGAATTAACCCTATCCCCACCAGAACCAGGACAATGCTTCATAGAAAATGCATACTTGCATAGCCTGTCTATAAGGTGATTTGTAGTCAAACATTACTAGCTTAAGGAGACAGAAAGTACTGCATTTTGTATGGTTCATTTCTATGAAATACTTCTTGTACAAGTCAGTTAGGCAAGGCACGGCAGACTCAGTTCTCCTGTGATTTCCACTGTTGAAAAATGCTCATACATTTCTCATCTGACTTTATTTGTGGCCCTTACTTTCTTTGTGTCACTCATTTTCTTATCCAGCTTAGCCAGGCTGGCAACTTTGACAGTCTGAGTGCACACAGACCAGAGCTAACAAGTGAAGCTTATCAGAAGATACCCTTTCTTTGTGCCTCTGATCACAGAACATGAACTTTGATTCCTTTATCTTTTATCAAAACAAACTTTCAAATCCTTTGAAGTACAGCAGCCTCATGAGTGCTGGTATCAGCTTTTCTCAATCATTCATGGCTACAGCCATTTTCTCCCTGCTTCTTTGTGCATGGTGTGGGAAAGCACTGCTTGAATGAGATGAATAGGAAAATGTTACAATACCCTTTAACAGCAAAACCATAAAAAAGGAAGTCTGTTGAGACTCTCGCATTTGTGAGAATGTCCTTGAATGATTTAAGAGAAGTCTGACTGATACTATGGATACAGTACAATTCAAAGATGAATTGAAGTGGGAGACTTGATGTAATCTGTATCAGAAATTTGAAAATTTTTGTGTTGCTTTATTTGGAGTGTACTTAGTATTTTAAATAGCACATACAGCATGATGTTTTATTTAGTATAACATCTTTCAGGATGTGTTGTGAGGTGATACCTGCAGTTCCAAGGTGAGGGAGGAGCTGCTCATTATTTTTCATGGCATTCTGCATCTTAAATAATTGGTGAATACACTACTCTGGGAAATATTCCCACTCTCAATGAATGGGAAAGATTATCATCATGCATGCAGAAGGTGAAATTGTGACAATCACATCTGCTAATATTTAGTGCACAAGAAATCAGAGCAGAAGCAGTTGGAGTAGGGTATATTGCTTGAAAATCCATATAACACAAGCTGATGAAAGAACTGAGGGGAAAAATACCCCCACTGATTGGCAGTCTACGACATGCCAAGTGAACAGCAGGAGTGGAGAAATGGTTTGTGATTTTTAGAAGAAATTTACAGTGCAGAGGTAGGCCTTCCAGACAAGCAGGAGTGCAAGAATAAATATCAGTAGTACTTGTTGCAGAGAGCTAACTTTTCACTACCATAAAGTCTGGAAAATAATAGTCAAAAGAAAAACAATGAAAATGAAGTAATTAGGAGAACAACTATCTATACACAGTCTCAAAGATGTTAGGACAATAAAATAATTGCTTAAATGTTACTACCAGCAATATTTTTCTAGTCATCATAATTATCTCTTAAATTAGTATTCCTTTGTATTTATCTATTGTGGAAATAATACTAACAGAGATGAGAGTAAACTGTAAAATGTGTTGGAAAGGAAGTCTTTAATTACTGTTCATAACAAGTGACTCATAATAGGATGAAATTTTAAAGAGGCAAATGAGTTTTCATCAAGACTGAAACATGTATTCTCAACCTCCCTTTCTTATTAAAAATAATATATGTTTTAAATTTAATGTTTAACTCTTAAATTATTGCTTTCTTTGCTGGTGTGCAGCTTTTCAAAGACAACAAATTTTAGGTCACAATTACTTATAATTCAATTTATTGTCATTATTTCAAACTGGAGAAAAAAGCTGGGACAGGCTTCTAGTTTAAACTTTATTATTAATCAAGTTCATCTTATGAGATACAGTAGGGAAAATATTGTAACACATTAGTAAAGCTGCGTTCCCTATAGACATATTTATTGAAGACATTGACAGAGTCATTCCCACAGTGAATTTGACTGTTTCTCCAATTAATATGATTATTGGTCAGTGTCCAGGTGGAGTGTCCCTCAGAGGTCTCTACTGGGACCTCTGCCAGTCTCTACTGATGTCTTCATCAATGACATAGTGGAATTGAGTGCACTGTTGGCAAAACTGTTGATGACACCAACCTGACTGGTCTTACTGACATGCCTGGAGAATGGGACATCATTCATAGCAACCTGAATAAGGTTGAGAAGTGGACCCATGTTGGGTCATGGATTTCAACAAAATCAAGTGCAAGATCCTGCATACAGGCTGCAACACTCCCCAGTATCAGTTCAGACTGAGGTATGAATGGATTGAGAGTTGCACTGAGGAGACAGACTTGGGGGTACTGGTGGATGAAAAGTTTGACCCCACCTGGAGTACTGTGTCCAGCTTTGGAGACCCATACACAAAAAGGAATGATGGACTGGGTCCAGAGGAAGGCCATGAAGATGATCAGAAGGCTGAAGCAGTTGTCCCATGAAGACAGGCTGAGAGAGTTGGGGTTGTTCATCATGGAGAATGGAAGGCTCTGGGGAGACCCTGTATCAGCCTTCCACTCCTCAGTCTAATCACTAAGCATGGTCTTTCCTTTACATTTTTAAGTATTTTTTTCAGTAGCACTATTTGCATCTCCATTTATTCAAGTTCTTTCCTGTGTTATTTTTGTCCTCCTCTGTAAGCTCAATGAATGAGTATTTCACACATCTCCAGCTCTATTCAATAAATAATAAAATTCTGAAAATAGAATTTTAATACCCAGTTGCTGAAGTCCCTAAATATAAGGTTCTATTATAAGAATATAAGAATTTGTGGATATTTTAAAGATTAGAGAGAGTAAAAAAAAAAAAGAATATCTGCAGTCTGTCACAGATAACTGGCATATAAGCAGGTCTGAATATTGATTAAAATGAATGAAATCTGTACACTGCCTATTGTCACTACCTGTCATGAATTCTCAAATGTCTTATCATTTTCAGAAAGATAGAAGAATATATTAAATTATTTATTGCAATGAATAACCTTACAATTGAGGATATCTAGTTCGGATATCTTTAGGCGGTGTATAAGATAAGTCCACAATTGCCTGGAGACATCATACAAAGTCAGTGGTGTGTGGTTGGTTTTGTTAGTTTATTTTTTCATTTTATTCATTATGATTACAGATTGAAAATACAATAGAAAAATCAGTTTCTAAATTTCAGTGACCATTGCAATTTAATAACAATAAACTGTATCCAGCAGTCATGACCTGCCCCCACATATTTATATTCCAGAAAACTCCCAGGCAGAACTGCTTTGAATCTCTACTGGATTTGTGACCAGAAGTCAGGTCTGAGAGCTGAACCTTGAAGATTTCAAATAAAACTGCTTTGAGGGACTTAATACTTTAATATTTAGGTGTCATTCATAAATTAGCATTTAAATGTGGGTCAATAATTCATGTCATAGTCAAGCATGTGCATGGGAGAGGACAGGGTTCACTGCCACTAGTCATACTGGGTTGCTTGCATGTTTCATTGTCCATTTTAAGCAGCAGTAAATCCTTCCTGCTTTCTCAAGTATCAAAGATACTGGTAAAAGAGCAGCATAAAAACATACAGATATGTTAATGGTTTAGTTATATGATTATTTAATCTGTGAAATTAAGATATATGACTACCAAATCTGTGAGAAGCTTCTGAATAGATCAATCACACAGAGAATTAACGAGTGTATCTGTTCTTAAAAAAATAAAAACCTTGATGAACAGTGGTTATTGATCATTGCAGGAATAAAGCCAAAGCCTTGGGTGCTGGGTGAAATCTAAAACAGAGATAACAATAAAAAAGAGAGCAAGAATCCATTGGATGTAGAACATACTCATGTAGTAAATTTCTAGTATGATGTAGGGTTGAATATCAGTGAAGTAACAGCAAGAGTAGAGTGTGGCAGAAAAAAATATGATCCTGCAGGTTACAGGAAGAAGATCCAACAGAGTACAAATTTTAAGGAACTGTTAGAAGTTATCCTTGATAGTGGTGGCTGTCAAAATTATTTTTTAATTCTGTGCCTATCTGCATGCAATGTTGGTTTAATACTCATAAATGCATTCAAGAGTCTGTTTTACCAAAATGTACCATAAACAGTTTCTGAATGTAAGTTGATAACTTATGTTGTTTCAGTGTGACCATTGAGGAACTTTCTATTAGGACTAATTTGAATGCCCCACAGCAGAAAGCATTTACTGCAGCAAAGGGAAAGTTTATGATTTATGCTAAAAATTAAAGGAAATTAAAATTAAATTGAGATATGCAGATGAAGAGATTTACTGAAGGCAGAGGAGAACACTACAAAGCCAAGAAAAAGGTTCATGTCTGCTGCACCTAAACTATTCTCTCACCTAGTTTTGCACCCAAAACTAAGGTTTTGAATATCCTCCAAACTTAAGAATGGACTTCTACTCTATCTAAAATCAAATTATCAGATACAAGATTCTACTCAATAGAAAGACGGTAAGTCTCAGTAATCTCTGGTATTTACAGGAGTTTGTAATAGTTTGAGATTTTGTTGTGTTTTGTTTTGCCTTGGTTTTTTTTAGGGTTTTTGTTTGTTTATTTATTTTTAATTTTCCAAAAATAAATGTTCAGAGTAAAAGGAAACAAAGGCAATTTAATTCAGTTCCCATCTTACAGAATTACCATGCATACAATTCTCTTTTGTGTTTAATAAAATTACTGTAAATTAACGCTAAAAAGGAAAATTCATTATGATTTGATTAACATTAAATAAATGGCTTGAGGGAATTCACCTTTGTTTAGACTATGGTATTATTAAGAGAAAAATTATTTTCAAAAAATGCTTGAGTTACTGAACGTAGAAATAGCTCATCTTGTTAGAGGGCATAGTAGTATTACGCTGAACTGCAAAACAAAGTCTAGTGGGATATAGAGTGATACCAGTCCAGTTGCATAAAGTCATTGTTGCTAGGAGCTTTGATATCAGTTAGAAATATGCTAATAAAATTAATTAGAGAAAAATCATTACCAAAGACATAATGTCACTGATCTTCATTAGCCATTATCCAAAAAAGGGCTCACTTAATTTGACAAATTTTGCTATTAATATGGAAACATAGTTACGTGCTTGAATAATAATGATGTATTTTAACAGTTGCTGACAGCATCCTTACAAAATTACTGTTACAATCTGGAAATATAACAAATTGTGGAAATCACAATTACATAAAGTGGGCTACTTCACAAAGAGTAGAGAATATGCATTCTAGAATATGCATTCTCTAAGCTAGAATATGTATTCTAGCTTAGTTTGTTTCTTGTCAAGGTGAATGTTACATAGATATTCAACTCATTCAGATGTGCTATTGTGCCTCATCTACAGATGGATATTAAAGTACGTCTGTATGCAATTATATGGTCCATCTGCAATAACTGCATCTAAAAACTGCTTATGCAAAATTTAGAACTGTACATAAATACTGGCTTGGGAAGTGGATTTCTACAGCTTCATAATTATTGTGTTGTCTGGGAGAAAGGGAATTTTAAAATGCTTATGACTGCTAAAGGGGTTGTTTCCATTGATAGGTAATCACTGCTCCAGTAAAAATCCCAACTAATATCTCCTGGATTTTATTACTGTCTCATTCTTTTCATCATTTACATAATTAATTAATATCAAAAGGATACTTAAGACAGGCTTCTGAACTTGATTCAGGGACTCTAAAAATAGGAATCTCTTTATAGTTTATTTCTGAAATGAGAACATTTTACATGATTGGTGTTACAGTTTCATAAACTCAAATAGATAGTGCATCAGTCCAGCATACTTTCTTTCTCATATCACTACATTAACTTTTGTTTTAGCCCTTCAAGAGGACCAACAAAGAAAATGGATGACAGTAAAGAAATAGGAAAAACTTATGTAGGAAAGGAAATAACCAGCAACTTAGACGTAGCACTTGTGTATAGTTAATTGAGTGCTTAGTTCTACAAATGCCAAAGGAAAAAAGGATAGTGGCAAAGGAAAGACTATGGCTTTCATGAAGAATAATTAAAGTAATATTTTATGTAGGTTTTTGAAGACAGAAGCATGATTAAGAGGTATAACAGAAGGAGGGAGTGACTAAAAAAATCTTTAGATGGTAAAAGGAGGTTCTTCCGAAATATTTGTAGAAAACAATCTGCTAAGGATAGTCACACAAAAGTAAAGGAAGTCTGGATTTTTTTTAAGGTTATTATTTTTAGAAAAACAGATGAGGAAACAAACAAAAGCAACAACAAAGATACCTCTCAAAATCTGTGATCAATAGATAACTAAGAACCAAGTCAAAGATTATGTTTCACAGATGGAAATGTCTGTAAAGAGGGTACTGAATTAAAAGAATCAGATCTTAGCAAGATGTATAAAAGAAACTCCATGCTTGAAAGTTACAACTAAGTGATCCACGTTATACTGATATGAGAATTAATTCATTAACACCAGTTCAATATGTAAGTAATACAGAACTCAATTATTGACATGGAACTGAGGGTAACTTCTGGAAGTACAATTGTATTCATGGATGCAAGCATGATTTGATCAGATCTGTCCAAACATCCAATGAGAACTATACATCTATTCCATCCCAGTATTTAGAAGATGCCTACAGTGGTGAAATTAGAACCAAAACAAGCACAAAATTACTTTCATGCCGTGCTTATATCCCAAGCTTCAATACAGGATAAGACTTAAATCCATTAGAGTGAAGGATTTATGCTATGTACTAACACTTTTATAGTTAGGAACACTGTAATAACATTTCTAAATGCTTTTAGTAACACAGAGCTTATTTTGCTCATGCACTCTTTCTATCTATTACTCTTTCTGAGTACACAAAGTGCTTTTGAAAACCCTTCTTGTTAAAAGAAGCCTGTTAAATGTATTCTGTCTTGTGCAAACTTGGAAGTATTATAACTAGCCTAAAAAATGTCATATTTGAAAAAAACACAAATTATTCAGGATAATGCAAATCACAAAATGCACTTCATGAGGCATTTAGTATATTTTCATCCACTTCTTGAGTCCAAAATTTGCCATAATTTCAGTCCCTCCTGCCTCTTTCTTCTGTAATTTATTGTGTTTTAATGAATTAATGGTCACCTTGCACATCTAGTCTTGTGCTTCACTGAAACAATTATGTCCATGTCTGCCCGTGCAGATAATGTGTTTTCCCCAGGCTAAAAGTCATCAAAGTCATCAGACTACATCTGCATGGTGACTCTGATGACTCTTTGAAGAACTTCTAAGTCCACTGTTGGGGAGAAATCCTTCTGCAGCATTAGTGATCTCAGACATGCTGTGGTTGCAGAGCTACTTTAATTCTTCTGTGCTGCTACCAGTAGTGAAATGTGTTCCCTTCTCAGTGATAACAAGGTAACAGTTAAGAAACTGCTTTGGATGAAGAAATGAAAACCCACTTTAATTTTGCAGTTTTCCTCAGAAGCCCAGATTTATTTGACTTCTATTCAGAATGCATGCTTTCCTGTGAGAAAGCTTGAAGTCATGGAAGTGCAGGTAAATTCTTCTGTTAAGCATAGGCAGTCTGAGGAACACAGTGATTGTGCATTCTTACAGGAGTTCTTCCCATGATGTCTATGAGCAACATTTCATATCTGGATTAGCTTGGCAACTTTTTGCCAGTCAGTTATGATCTATAGGTAGCTGAATGACAGACATCTTCATCATTGTATAGTGAATGTAAGATGCATAGAAGATACAGTAAAATAGACTGCACTCCTACAACCAAGTTAAATGCTAATGGCTAATGTCTACACATAGGAGATAGCTATCACACACTGGGGAGGAAATATCTTCTCCCTTCATTGTGGGTTATGCATCTAAATAGTCTTAACTATTCCTAATAGCCCCCGGCTTCTTGGCTATCTACTCCTTGAGACACGGGGTGTGGTAGAAATGCAAGAGCATTTTAAAATCTTTTCTCAGAGTTTTTCCTTGCATTTTTGTTATGAAGCAGTGCTTATTTATGACATTGTTACACCCTTGATTGTGTAATTGACAGGCACAGAATGAGATTTTAGTTGTGATGGTGGTTTTGAGTAATTTTGTCTGTTTATTTTTCTTAAATATCTTGAAGGGTTGAGCTGTATTAAAATAAAGCTTTACAAATTATATTCTATTTCATATCAACCTGAACTTCAACACTCTACAGTAAGAATCTTTCCTTACTAACCGAAGTCAGTGTTTTCTGTAACTTTCCTGTATTTTACTTTTAAATGTAATGGCATTAGATAACTTCTGTAAACATAAGTGTACAGCAACAAAATCTTTGCAGTAGCTAACTACTGCAGCATTGATCAAAATTAAAAATGCTTCACTTCATGCAAATTTAGAATTCAGCTTAAGCAAGAAATTGATTATTATTATAAAGTATACAAATATAAAGTCATTTTGGTATAAAATTTTCAATAATATCTGCAGGACCACAGCATGAATTTTTCAGTGATTTATATCTCTATTTGTTCTATGGAGACAAATATATGATTCAGGAAAAAATCTTGTAGGTCTATTTTACCTGTGTTTTGTGTCATGATACTCTGCATATGCTTTTGTCTTCCAGTATAAAAAAGAGTGCCACGAGATGAAATAGATTTTTTCTTCAAGTGAAATACAAAAAAAAAAATCTTCTAGTGAGAAATATTAAACATAAATTTAAGCATACTTATTAGTTATGGATATATCTGAACTATCAGCTGGACAATAAAATTGAAATGTAATGTGTCATTTCAAAGCAACTCATTGCACATCACTAAAACGAGAAAAACCAGTGCATAATAAATGTGCTCTGTAGCATTCAGATGGTTGAGACTCCAAGTCTCTTATTGCTGGTATGACAGTATCGTTAAAAAGCTTGAGAATAAGGATGAGTCTCTATTGTAACAGGTAAAATAATTTTAAAACTTTTTACATCACCACTTTATTGTGTCAGTATGCATGCATCAAGAAGGAAAAATAGAAATGTATTTTATGCAACTGAAAGTAATTATCTTATTAAAACTATTTAAGGAAAATTTTAGGGCAAAATTTATACCTTTTATTTTGAAATATCTGACTGAATTATGCCAGCATTGAAAGATGCTGAATAATAATATCAGCAATATTGTCTCACTGAACTGTGCCTACACAAGTGTTAATATTATTTTTTCTATATGTTGAATGATTTTACTTACAGGAAAATATCACAGTTTTATCTGCCAAGAACCATACTTCAAAGGGATTTTTAAAAATCATCTTGCTTTATTCACTGAGTGAAAATAAGATTTTTAGATTGAAAAAAGTCTAGCTGCATTTAAAAAAGATTTCTCATAACACATAATTTACCCTTGGAATCTTGCCCTTATTTTTTTGGAATAAGGGCAATGACTTAATTTTTTTCTCATAATAGTGGCTACATTTCAATGATGTCCAGTACAGATTTGTGGAGCTTCAGATAAGAACTGGTCATTTATTGCAAGTAGAAATAGAGATATCAATAATATCCAAGTTCTCAGAAAACCTATAGAAACAGAACTTAAAGTAAGAAAAATGTCAAGGTTTTATGTTACTGTAGCACTGACAGAAGAAAAAAGTGAAAATATGTGCCAGCAAGAATAATTGCCTGTAATGAGCATAGCCAGCAGGTATGTGCAGGTATGACCTTGGCCAGAGGATGTCAAGGACTGCCCTGTGCTGACTACAGATAGTTCTGTCTGACTTTACAATGGATAACACTGGCCAGTCATGTACCCAAACTAGAATCAATCAGAGGAGCCCTTAATGCTTCTGAAAAAAAGCATATTAAGATGCTGTGTTAGCCACAGAAGGGACAAAGGGAGATATGTGAACGGATACAGGAGTAGGTGACTTGTGAGGTCACTCACGAAGAGACACAATGAAGACACATGAGTAGAGGCGTGAGGATGCCTCTGAGACACATTAAAGAAACACAGGGAGGATTGTATGCATCAGGGGGGACTTCAGCCTCTGAGCAATTGATCCATTGTGAGGGCAGGTACACTCTGCAAGGGACCACAGCCTCTGCATCAGCCACACCAGCACAGAAACAAGTGTTAAGATCAGGGGGAAGAGTAAGGAGCAAGGAGTGGCGGGAGGGAATTGCCATGCATTACTCACCTCCTCCTGTGCTGTCCCTTGCTTCTGAAGAGACTAGGTGTTATGTATGGCAAACTCAAGGTGAATGGAGACCGGGAGCAGAGGGAAAAATGTCTGGAGTGAAATTGAGACAGGCAAAGGAGAAGAAAAATTATTTTCCCTCTATCTTTGTTTAGTTTACTGTCTTCATTGCATCTTGATACCTGAATTAATAATTAAAGGTTATGTGGCTCACAGTACATTAAAATTCAGTTAAATTCCCTGAGCAAAGACCATTTTGTCCATGTCCTACATCGATGATTTTTTCAGTGCTGAAGTTAAATACAACCTAGTTAAAATTACAGTTCAGTAGATACAAAATACTGCTTTTATACAGATATTTATGCTGTAATTCCAACAAGCAACCTCAATCATAAAGCAAGTCATGAACCAATTTTCTGCTGGGCAGTTACCACAGAACACAGGATAAAAAGTTGCAAACAGTTTTATATTCTCTGTGTATTTATCTGACTGATTTATTATATTAATTAATCAGGAAACTCCACATATTTATTAATAATAGTCAGGGGGAAAATAAGTATTTATTCTTTAAAAAGGTGCACCCCTGTTTAAAATGATTTTGGCAGGCTTAATTTAAAATTAATATATCAGATTATTTCGGTAAAAAAACAGGGAAGAAACCTCTTCAGCATCACTCCTGCTGTCCTGCACAGTGGCTCAGCTCGTGGACTGATGCTTTTATCCAATGCAATTGAACAAAATGCAAAAGTATTAATATTGCTTTTCCTATAAAAACATTAAAAATTGTCTATGTTAATCTTCCAAATTTAAAGTAGTGTGCACTGGACTGATACAAAGAGATCAGTGTCGGTATGTAGAATTATAAACAAAACAGTTCCTTAAAGGACTGTATTTTAAAATGTCAAAATCTTTCAGTCTTACTCATTTGGCATAGCACTGTATTCCTTAATTAGACCCACTATACCATGAACAGCTGCTGTGTTTTCAACGCTGCTGAAATATAAAATCACTTGCAAGTTCTTGTTTAAAGAATTTCTAATTGTAAATGTAATTCAAATTTCATCAATTGGAAGTGAACATCTTTCAGATGAGACTCTATAGAGATATTTGTGTTCTCAAAACCACAGAGAAGTGAAATATTAGGGGAATGATCACAATTATCTTGCCTTTCTGAGAATGATACCTTTCAAAATGATCTTTAATTACTTAATGATATATCTGACCATTTTTTTGGTAATTGCAGTGCAGCTTCTAGAATCTGGTTTTAGGACCTTGTTTTCACAAATTGTGGCCATATTTTTTCTTTTAAAAAGTTATGATAAGCATTCATTTCTGTGAAAACACCCCTAAATTTTTTTACTATAATGAGGAATGCAGCACTTATAAGAAATATAATTCAAAACATGAGATGTCATTGGACAAAAAAAGAAAATGAACCTTACAGAAAGCAAATTGAGTTACACAGTTCACATTTTTCTACAGTTCAAATGGAGGGAAGAGACAGCTTGTATGATCTTTGATCAGTTTTCCACCAACCAATCATTGATTTAAAAATAGAAAAATTGAAAATTGATATAAAGACGGTATAGAATAATTTTAAACTAACTAGGATGTGGGCCACGCTCCACCAGTTGTCCACTGCATCGTCAGCCATCCTCTGGCACATTTAATTTACAGATTTGCAGAAGGCTAGCACGCTATGTTTCAACTGCCGTGAAGAGGAGTTCATACTACTGTTACCAATCAGATGCACAACCACTTCCAACTACAGGCCCTCTCATCACTAAACTTATAATTTATTTATAATTAAGGCAAATGAGGCTATAGAGAAACTTGTTATGTTCTTTGTTTTGTTCTATTTTTCTGCCCAAATTGGGAAATCCATGTAACTGTGCTACCACTAAATTTAGCATTTTGATCTTTCATACAGTTGCTAAATCCCTCTTTATCCAGCAATGTTTTCTGATCCCTCCTTCCTGTTTAGAGCCCAAACTTCATCTGTTTTCCCTGCAAATGGCTGGAGTTTTGCCATTGATTAAAACAGGGGTTGATTTGTGCCCAAAAAATTGACAATTGCAAAAGATACTTTTTAACAGTTTAGTTTATGATAGTCTGCCAGTCAGCTTCATGGTTTTATGTTAAATCTAAATTAACTTTTCATTCATGATTGATGTCTGATGTTTATTTGTCAAATTTGATTTCATGCCATAACACTTCTGCTTATTTTAGACAAAATCTTTCTCAAAAAATGCCAACTGGTTAGGTCAGTCAAATCTCAGCTTTTTCTATTTTTCACACTAATGGAAATGGTTCCTTATTCATACTAATGCATGATGACATCTCAGTGATTATGTAAATATCCCAGAAAAATTTGACCAAGAATTTGTGGAAACATCTTCTGTGATGATACAAACTATATTTTATGATGATGGTTCTAATTACTCCTGAGATACCACCATCAGAAAGCTGTCATTTTGCATTGTGTACAGGAATAAGCCTTTCTGCATTGTAACTCCCATCACAGCAAGCTAAGAACTCCAGCTCTTTTATGCCGTATTTTTTACCTGAACCTATATTTGGTTTCAGCTAGAGTTAAGAATAACCATCAACAGTGTCATCAAAAGTAATTCCTACATATTATTGCAGAAATCTAGCATGACACAGTAAAAGAGAAGATCAGCATGAATTTACAGATTAAGTAGACAGACAGAATTTAGGCAGAATTCTAGGTATCTCCAATTCCTTACTGAATTGTTTTGATTTCAGCATGACCACTCTGAACAGAAGACAAAGTAGAATTTAGCTGTTAAGATGATACTAGGCAGTAGTATTCCAACCTTTAATTGCAATTTGTGGTTAGTCAGCATTACAAAAAGAAAAACAAAGTAAAAGACCTCAAAAACCAAAAAGCTCAAAAGAAATGTCATCTTATTTAATAACATTATATACTGAGGGAAATTTTCCTGTGCGTCGAGTTGTTCAGGCACTGGTCTTATGCTCCCTGCAGTGCATTCCTCTTTTTCTTTAGTTTCAAGTTTCTTTTCTCTACTTTTCTGCTGTACCATCCCTCTACTATGGGAAGTGAAAAAGAATTTGCACCCAAAAGAAGACTCAATGCTATTTCACTGGATGAGTTCTTGCAGTTTTTGTGCTATCTTGTAGCTCATATACTTCTGACTGGTAACAATGGCGTTCTCAAGATGTAACTGTAGGGCATTCTTATTAAAGGGATCTATTCTTTGACAATTATCTAAACTTTGGTCTCATTTTTAATTAGATTGATACTTTTTGAAATAGATACACTTAGCTAATAGTTGTCTTCATTATTTGACTCCTTCAAAAAACCCTGTAACTTTTTTTCTAAGGATGGATCAAGAACTTAAATCTAAGGATTAGAATTAGGATTTTAATATGTCATTTAATCTCTATTTTTTAATTATTTTTTTATCTTGTATATATTTACATTCTAGAACATTCCTGTTTCATGATTGTTGCAGATAAGAGCGTGGTGATCTGATTTATGAATCAGCACAATGACCTCACCCAGGCCATTCGGACCATAGCACGCAGGCACCAATGTGGTAGACGGCAAATGGCGTTTATTACCTTGTGACTTGGTGTTATATAGCCCAAGTTTACAACGTCACTTCTGTCCGCTTACGTTACAGTCTTAACACTTAACACTATTGGCTAATTCAAAAAAAACAAAAAAGGGGGGGAGAAACCTATCTTTCCGTACAGCACGAGATATCTTCCGGCCGCCAGACCCTACCTAAAAACTCGTTATTATGCAACACATGATACAAAACATTATTGCGTTATAATAATGAACAGAAATAATGTTATTAGTAAAATTAAGGAAAGATCAGTAATTCTTCTTAAAAATCAAGTACTTCTAAGATGTTAGCAGTTTGGGTTTTTCCTCCTTCAACCTCAGATATTAAAAAAACCCCAAAGAAATCACAAAATAGTTTTAAAATTTACAAAATATAATATTTTTTCAATTTAGTTCATGATTTTAAATAAAAGTAACATGAAAATTTTTTTCTAAGAGAAAGAGATGACCACTTGTTTAAATCAAGAGAAGAGGGGTTAAACTCCTTCATTTTTTATGGAGCTAATTTATGTGTATTTTTCAGAACTCTGTAAGAAAGACTGAAGAGTCAGTGAAACCTTTTTAAATACACTAAAGCCTTATTTGTTCTATCTCTGTGTTGTTTGTTCTTGTTTGATGGATGTGTGTTTATTAAGATGACATGTTAAGATTACATGCTAAACAACATCCTTTCTGCTTTCCTGTTCAGACCTTCAGTCACCTCATTGCTTTCTACTGGATTGAAACAAAATAAAAAATGTTTTGAGAAGCAGAGAAAGACTCCCCATGTTTACCCTCTAGAAGTGGAGAACTTGGTACACGGTCTCCCCAGGGTAACAGTCTCATTTAATTAATGTCATCTTTAGTAAATAAGAAATAATCTAGAAAAAAACCCATAAACTACTTAAAACATTATGTCTCATTACTTGAGATAAATAACTTATTGGTGTTTAACTGAGCTTGGATTTTGTGCAAATTTTTCCTTACTTATCTGGCCTTTGCTGAAATTGGTTTAAATGTATGTGTTCTCAATTGAGCTAAACTGTTACATGTTTTGAGAGTTGTCAGGAAGACACCATGTTTTGGACCATTGTTTCTACATAATTTTAATACTAGTGGTTGTTCACACAGAGACATTAATAAACTTGACATGAATTCCCTATTCAAAATTTAAAAAGTTTATCTAGTAAATCTAATAAAGTCGTTTGAATATAAGCCTAATTGAAAGAAGTGATTTGGGACAGAGGAGAAAAAGTAATGTTTTAACCAGCGTATAGAACTGTGTAGCCACTCACTCACTCCGCATGGTTTGGATGATGGAGAGAACTGTAAAAGTGAGGAAAAAATTCAGGTTTAGATAAAGGTAGTTAAAAAAGTAAAATCCTCACTGAAATTCGTAAGTAGCTTTTTACAATCAGGCAGGTACTCAACTATTTCCAAGAAAAACAGGCTCCACTGCACATGCTGGTTACTTTGTAAGACAAATATTGTTATCCTGAATGCTCCCCCTCCTTTGCTTCCTCCTTCTTCCCTCAGCATTATTTACTGAGCATGGTATCACATTGTATGGGATGTCCCTTGACCAGTTGGGGATCACCTATCCCAGCTGTGCCTACTCCCAGCATCTTGAACACGCCCAGCTTGCTTGCTGGCAGGACAACATGAGAAGCAGAAAAGGCTTTGCTCAGCAACAATTGAAAAACACCAGTGCTCTATCTGAAGTATTTTTCATCCCAAATCCAAATCATACCACGGTACTATCTGCTAATTAAAAAAGTTGCCTCTGTCCCAAATGAAACTGTAACTAAAGGCTATCTGTTGAGGAAAGATATTTTGAAGAAGATCCAGGAATGTGATAGAAATCCAGAATCCCTTAGGGTCTATGTGATTATATTTCTGAAGTTTGCTTGTCACTTATTTTCCTGGAAACATACTTGTCTAACAATTTATTTTTCTTACAGAGAGAAATGTGAACCCAATCTGGCATTGCAAAAGTGTCACTCAAGCAGCAAAGCAGATTAAAAGAGGTTATGTGAAGCTACGTTCCTTCCCCTTTCTTTCATGTGACTAGTCTTGAGATATTTTAATTCTCACCTTATTTGAAGATACTTACTTTTGTTTGACTCCAGCTGTGTAATACCCAGCAGTATAGACTTACAGTTTAGACTTCAAAGTGTTGCTGTAAATTTATTTTACATCTTTCCTCTCACATCCAAAACCAGCTTTCTTTAGTGTGCAAGTAGTAGTGGCACAATGGAAGCAGAAGAACTGAGAGAGTGATTTGTCTGGAAGTTTGTGCATTACACTTAGTTTATGAAAATGCAAATGTTGGTAAGTTTCTGAGATTAAATACTGGTACAAGCTTTATAGATGCCTAGGGCACCATTGTTATGTGACAGTGGAAGGTTGACACCAGGACCAGAAGAAAAGCAGCTCTAGTACTCTCAGTGATGTCTCTACAATTTATAAACAGGGGTGAGTGGGAGAAAGTAGGTTCCTTGAACTCAGAATAAATGCCAGACAACTAGAGATTTTCAGAAGATGATAGATAAACATAGCCCAGAGACAAATGGTGTTCTAGTTCAAAGCTGAGCCTGAAGTGATATCCTGCCTTAAAAGCTTAGCCTTTATATTGCCAAATATGTTAAAAACTACATGAATTGCTTTCATACAGATAGAAAAACATATCAGTGTCACAGCTTTCAGTGGTAATTTCAAAAGGGACATTCCAGTCCCTTATTCCTGATTTTTCTGTAGATTTGGAGTTAGTGGTGATTTAAGCTAGACTGTGTTCTCTTTGTCTCTAACTATTATCCTCTACTGCCCAAGGAATCTTTTGACAGAATTCAGAATAATGCTCTCATTTTGTGTGTGTATTTTTTTGTCCCCTCCTCAATTCTTTTACAATTCCTTTCTAAAAAATTATTATTTTCATACGTTTTGGAGAATGGAACTGAATACACTGATATTGAAAGTTGAAATTATGCAAAATTCTATTAGTGTTTATAAGCATTCATACTTGAAAATTCTATTCACTTCTGTTTAGGACTGGAAATGATCACTTGAATCTCCAAGACAAGTTATTGTGCACACTAATCCTGCTACCACTATGTATAGAACAGTACTGAGCAGGTTAATATATCTTTGTCAGTGGAGTTCACTGTTACATTGAAACAGGGAGTTGAAACAGCTAGGCTCTGAAAAGGGGGAGAACAACTGAAAAGTTAGGCACTGAAGGTGCAGATGTTCTTAGATGTTAGTTAAGGAGTGAAGTTGGTGTGTATATAGTTATTAGCTAAGTCTTTGGGTGACATTTTTGAGGAACAAGGAGATAGAAAGCCAGCTAGTAGATAAAGGGGAAAGCAGACTTAGAAGCCAGCTTGAGCCAGCTCAAGACTGCTTTTCCCAACAACAATAATGTGTTCAGTAGTTTAGGCTTAAGATGCCGTGCTTCATTTAGAAGACCCTCAGCGACCACCACCAGAGGGTAGTAAACATGTGCCAAGAGGAGAAGACTCCCACAAGAAGATCACAGGCATGTGGCGGAGA
Source organism: Turnix velox (assembly GCA_013400935.1). Lineage (NCBI taxonomy): Eukaryota > Metazoa > Chordata > Aves > Charadriiformes > Turnicidae > Turnix > Turnix velox. The sequence continues at coordinate 27,193 of VZTY01012513.1, read as the reverse complement.
AAAATGGAATAATGAATATTTATAAATAGTGTAGAGATTCTTTAAGATAATTTATGAATATATATGTTAGAGGTGTATAAATTTCAAAAGCTCCTTTTCTCAACACGGGTCTAAGGATGGAGTAATCCCCTGCATGTCCAGCATTGCAATGAAGAATACCTGCTTAATAGACATCAGACTATTTTTTCTTTCCTAGTACCAGCATGCAGAAAACTGATTGAATGATTAGGACACTGTATACTTTATTTATTTATTTGTGTAATATACAGGTGAGCTGCTGTCATGCCCCACCAAGAAAGCAAAGATTAAATTGATGTGAAAGACAGGTGAACAGACAGGGTCTCCTCAGATGTCAGACACTGAAGAAAGCCAGCTGACCATTTAATCCCTTAGCTTTTACAGTGAGTATGGGGTAGATGGGATGGTGTACCCTGTTGGTGTGTTGTCTGACCTGACTGCTCTTCCCTGCAAGTGTGGACTTTTTACGGTTTTCTGTTTTCAACTCTTCAGCAGGTCAAATAAGTGAGTGTAGTGACTCAGGTTGTTACAGCAGTAAGCGTTAGCAGGAGCCTCTCTGTGTACCATTTCTTATCATTAATTACAAATACTGGTCGTATCACTCTGAGAATGACCACTTTTCTGAACTGTTTCAGAGATTGGAACAGAAAGTTAATTTTGTTTGCCTCAAATCAGGACAACTTTTCATGTTGTTTTTTTTATAAAGATCTGCCAGTAGGAGCATGAAAGAGAAGTACTGCCTCTATATGTATATGTAGAGGGAAGTGATGATCCAGAGATCATCAGTCTTTGCTGTGTATTTGCTTATTACCATATTTCGTGTGTTGGCAATTTAATTTTAATTTCCAGCATTCTACTTTCCTGATTCACTTCTTTCTTTTTTTTTTTCATTTGTTTTTCTCCTCAAGTTAGCATTACAATAGTCTCTTGTTTGAAGCCTCTGTCTATTTTGAAAAATATATATTTGTCCTGAATAACTCACGACAAAACCAAAAGCATTATTTAAGACCAGCTCATCATGTGGTAATTTATTTTTTTGATCTGACATGGCAAAATGTACAGTATATCTCTGTAGATCTGAGATAGAAGACAGCAACAACTTGGCAGAAAACAATTGACTTGGTCAAAACTAATTTATTTATTACCTATTTCTCTATAGAGTGGTTAAACACTGGAACAGACTTCCTAGAGAGGTGGAAAATGCTCCAAGCCTGTCAGTTTTTAAGAGGCTTTTGGACAAAACACATATCATTCAGACCACCTTGTTGAAAATAATACAAAATACCAACTAAATATTATTTAGACAATCATTGAATCTTAACAAGGAACAGAATTTCAGAAGTGAGAGCAAGCAGAATAATATCTTCTCAAGATGCAGACAAATTCACAGTACTTCTTCAGTGGCATTTATATTGAGATATATGTGTTTGCCATAACATGGTGGGATGATGATTTAAAAAACATGTGAATATATATATCCATCAGACTACTTACTTATTCTGAGCAGGAGCTGCAAACAAGATTTTCAAAATAAGGTTGAAAACAATTGTGGATTAATCTCAGTTTTAAAATAATGTCAAAATATAACATTATAGAATGAAATCACCACCTGAATTTCACTACTTTGTTAGTGGGAACCCAAGTTTACTCTGAAAATAGTACCTCTTTTTGATACATAAGTTAACAAATAAAAATTTGAACTAATTGATCCAAATGATGTGAAAATCTGAGAGTACTAGTTATACACTGTAGCCAAATCAATATTTTAAATCACCAATGATGTCTTCATCTTCTGGTATACTTCAGTTTGTAAAGCTAGAAAAAAAATTTCCTGTTAGCATATTTTTGCCTGTAAATGGTACATTTTCTATTAAATTATGCACTAATTTTCATCAACTGAGTAGCATATAAAAAAGAAATTCAGTATTAATTGATGACTAAATCTGTTGTAGTTTGGGTTGGACTGACCACTGAGATGGACTACTGGTGCTCTCCCCATCTCTCTTCAAGGAGAGGAAGAAGAGAGAGATAAAGAGATTTTTGAGTTAAGAAAAATCTAACACTCCTTTAAATGTATTTTGATATCTGAGGGATGCTTCCCAGGATGTTATTTAGATTTACAGGGATTGGTTTGATTTATTATCTAGTTGGTTCAAAGGGCCTCACTATAGTGCTGTAGAGTTTATTTTCTAAAATATATTTCCACTCAAGTAAATGGCTTATACAAAGTCTTAGGTAATGTTGTGCTTCCTGCATTTTCTCACTTGTTTCTAACTGTAATAATTACTTGATGCTATTTTAAGTTATTCTCTGCCATGAGTTCTCAGTGAAGATTCTACCAAAATTTAAGAGAGAATAACAGATAAAGGTCTGGTTTCAAACAACTCAGTGAATTTTTGTGACATGGACCACAGTCTTTATGGTTTCCTCTCAAGAAGAACTGCATCTTTTTCAACCTCTATTTCCATTAGAACTACTGCATAGCAACAACCAGGGACATTTTTGTGACATCAACACTACTCTCATCCCAAATCCATAACATAACACTATAGCAACTGCTAAAAAGAAAATCAGTTCTATCCTGAGTGAAACCACGACATTCTCTACTTCGTTGAAGCAATTACTGTAATTTTGTTTGCTCTTTCAGCTCTCACAGCCCAGTGTTTCTGTTATTCATTGGAAAATCTATGGTCCTTTTTCTGGTACTTAAAACTCACTGAAATTTGTTCACAGTCTAGCAGTATGGTATATTTTCTTCTGTCTTCCTCTTGATTTGAACAAGTAACACTGACCAACAGTGGAACTTCAGTCTGTAATTTGATGCATTATCTCAGTTTTGCAGAAGACCTTCAATGATTAAACCTTGATAAAATGCTCTTGGCTATATGTGTCCTTAACTGAAACTTTAAATTGACATGCATATAAGTGTAAATTCTATGCTAATATGAATGCAGTATTGTCTCATCCAACATACTCAGAAGACAATTTTTATTCAATTAAAATATATAATTATACTAAGAGATGCCATAAGAAGTATCTGATTATTAATTAATTACTGTCTTTTCCCTTGACAGAGTCTGTATGTATGCATGAAAATAAATAAAAAGCAAACCCACATCTCATGAGAGGAAATCCGTCCTAGTTTGTGAGTGACCCCAATTTAATGACTATTAACCTTTCTAGTGCAAGTCAACTTGCAATTGACTAGTATCAGTAATGTATAATGGCAGGAATTGTGTAAAATATTTATACATATATATTCACTATGAAAGTTGTAGCCCAGAGAAGCTGTGGACACTGTCTCTGAAGGTGTTCAGGGACAGGCTGAATGGAGCTTTGGGGGACCTGGTCTAGTGGAAAGTGTCCCTGCCCATTGCAGTGGGGTTGAAACCAGATGATTTTTGAGGCTGCAACCCATACTATTCTATGATTCTGTATGGGATATACCTAGTTTCTTTCCTTTTTTTTTTTTTTCTATTTTGCTTTATAGAAATATAGACATGTCTCAGTCTCAGGATAGAGAGGGGAATAAGTTTATCTGATTTATACATTCCCAACAGAGTGTACCAAGATGAGATAAATCTCAAGGTCCATATGCAAATGCTTATTAGTTACCCAAAATTATTAGGTCCTAATAAGACCAGGAGAATTGGTTAGGCATATGTCAGGCTATGACAAACAGAGAGAGATGCACTATGTTACTTAAATAAAGCGTAATATTTTATGGCAAACTGTACTTAGGGTTGTTACTTAGTTCTGTTGCTTAACAACTCTATTAATTAAAATGTCCAAAAGAAAAGAGAAATTGAGGGTTAGAGACATAGAGAAAGTAAAAGACAGAGGAAAAGATGGAGACAGAGATCGACACTCTTCGTTCCATTGTCTTATTCAGAGAATCTTCTCATGTGTGATCCTCTTTGTTTTGGTTTCTCCTGATTAGGGGCACTTATTTTCCCCTTTCATCTTTGCTGAACTGATACTGACTTGCTAAGGATGGCCATGTCTCAGGTTTCTCCCTTCTCCGTGGTGATTTGTAACGTGATTTGGGTGGAGAGACAAGTGTCATATACACACAGGTTTAGCATGATCTCTATAACTTTCATTAGCATATGCAGATGTGTGCACTATCTCATGCATTTCATGGATAATGAGGCAAAGATCACCCATTGAACACAATGACCTTGAGAACTGAGAACCAGTAAGCTCACCACATAAAAGGCAGAATTATCATGCTACCACAGCACAGTGCTTCCACACATTCAGCCACCAGAAGTGTTAGCTTTGGCAGTCTGGCCTGCATTGTATACTTCCTTTTAAGTGTTCGAAGCATTCCAATGAAAGTATGGAGGGCCTTCTTCCCCTCATTAGGGAATTTGCAAGCCATCCCTTGAAAATTTTCTTGAGTTAGAGCTTTATCCTATACTTTCTTCCTTAATCTTGAGGCTATTGCATTCCATGTCTTTATTAATTCTTGGGTCACTGTAAGGGCAATATCCATGGAAAATGCAAATATATCAATGAAAGAAGAGATATTCTTTTTTTTCTTGTCCCTTTTCTTGTTTCTTTCTTCTTATTTATCATCTTACATTTTTCTCATTCTCTTTTCTTCTTTTTTTTGCCTTTTTTTCCTTTTCTATTTTTTTCATTTTCTCCTTTCCTTTTTTATTTTTCTGTCTCCTTCTTCTGACCTTCTTCTATCCCCTCCTTTCCTCAATAAGAGCATTGGTCCAACTTTTGAGTAGTTGTGAATGATAATGAATGACATCTCCCAGTTTGTGTTAGCCTCAAGTGTAGTCTAATGCATGGACTTCACTGAAAAATGATAAAACATATTTAGCTGCTATCTAGCTCAAACCTTATTAGAAGCTCAGTTGTTATGAAATTCCATAGTTCTTCACAATCAGTATGTACACCGAAAAGCTGGAAAAGGCTCTCAGCAGCTTTCAATGGTTTACTACATGTCATACGGTTGAATGAGATCCATGTGTGTTTTCAGCACAGTGCTTGAAACTTCTCAGCTTGACAGAAATTTACCACTGAGGAAATTCAGCTTAGAAACAGAGAGTGTTTGTGCAGAATACCCACTTTGTATGTGCTTTTGCAATAAAATCCAACTATTACTCCTGTGGGTTTTTTTTATTCTCTACTGCTACCTTTTCACAAGCTACTTCTTCATCTTTCATATATAACCATAGCAAGACCAATAAAATCAGTGTCTTGTGATAGAAAACATTTATGGTGTTTTGGTGATATGCAATATGTAAACAGTATGCCAGATATTGCATTCTGGTGTACCTGTATTGTTATCTGATATGATAATGATTTTACTGGACATATTAAAATTTTGAAAGAACTATCATCTATACATTTACCTTTTGCCTCCATAAGCCTTTTTACTGTTCATAATCCTTTTATTGTTCATAAATCCTTGTTCTTTTTTACTTTCGATTTCTATTTCCTTGCAGCATGGATAAGACCAATGCTGTTTATCTTCCTGGACATTCTATTTTGTTATTATCACTTTCCCATAAAGGGCAACATATGTAGAACATCCATACAACCCTATTATGAAATTCTTTACTCTGAATGGATTCCAAAGAAAATAATTTGCTAAAAGTAAATGTAACTCAGTGCACTAGCTGTGTGCTGAAGTAGGGAAAACTGGAAAAAATTTTTTTTCTGAGAAGATTGGAAACAGATTCCTAAGGTCAAGTAAATTAGCTGTAAATGTGACTGAAATAACTATGTGAGTTTTAGTGTGTTCACATTTCCCTCTATCTTAGTTTTCTGATCAAAATAAAGAATTTAAAACATTAATAAGGTAATCTACTTAAGTCAATTTATAAATAATTAATTAAATTTAAAATGTGAAAGTTTAGCTCTTAATTTTCGATTTAAGAGGCAATTATAAAATTTTAAAAAGCACTATAAAACAAGATTTTGCAGAAAAGGTAGGATTGCTTATTTGTTTTTAAATGCCAGAATTTAAGATTTTTTTGTGCTTTTGATGACCTCAATTGATTAATTTAAATATTAGATGTTAAAGGGATTATTACAGGTAATAGCTGTAATCTACCAAAGAAATAAGTAATAGCAATTTAGTTTTCATGGTAATTTACATAAGTTTACTTAGGAATATACTCTTCAAATGCTCACCATCATTCCAATAAAAAAGCAAGATTACAAGCTCCAAGAGGTCCATAGCATGGGGGTCCATTGTGACAAGCTGATTGGCATTTGCAGATCTCTCAGCCCAGATATTCACAGATTAAAATAAGTGATTTTCCACTGTGGGATTATCACAGCTGTATTCAGAATACATGGATGAGAATGAATGTATGCTACAATAAAATAATTGAGTAATATTAATGTAAAATTCTGAGATTGACTGTTAATTTTCCTTCATACCAACTTTCAAATTTTAATATTATCTCAGAGAGAGAATAATCTCATCATCCTAGGTCCTACAAATGGACAAAAAATTATTCACTTATAGTTCTCTGAACCAATTGAGGACAGGCATACTTTTATCAGCAATATGTATTCTGCCAAAGGAAGAGAATGTATGCTGTCAATATTTGAAGAACTGTGCTATACTATCAACTTATACTATGCAGACCTTGAAAGAAGAGAAATAGATTGTTCATCCTTCGAGTCTTTAAAAATAGTTTAGTACAAATTTTCAAATAAAGGTTAATTACCTTCCATTTTGGATTTTATCTTACATCATGTATATCAAAGTAATATATTAAACCCATATTTTCATTTTGAGTCAATGTCTCTTTTGTACAGTGAAGAGAAAAAGACTTGCAAAAACCATAGAGAGCATTAAGTGGCCTGTCTATTCAATATGAAAATTTAAACTACAAGATCTCTTGAGAAAAGAATTTTAGATTTCCAGAGCTTTACTGAAAAAAAAAATCTGACCTGTTCATTAAAATTCATAAAGAGGAATAACATTTTTAAGAACCTTAATCTTCAATACCTTAATCTTATCTAAGAGCTGGATAACCTTCTTTGCCTAGGAAGAATTGCACAACTCCTGTTTGGAGTTTTCTGGATTTTTAAACATATGTGAGATAAGGCATCAAGCCTTATAGAATAGTCTGAACTTCATAATTCTGCATACCTTCCACAGTAGTTTCTATTGGATGTGGTTCAGAGGTATTGTGTTTTTGTGTATATTTCTGGTGTCAGCAGAGGGAAAAATATCCCATTGCAGTGTGAGAAATGGTAAAAACTGAGATAGAAAAGAATTATAGAATATGCATAGTTGCAAATGAGTTCCATAAGATATCTGGTCCTGATAACTGTTTAAAGGAGGGCTGACTTCAAAATAGGATGAAACTGGTCATGTTTTTGACTACATGAGTTTCCAAGGATCCTCTTTTTGTCACCAGTATCTTTGGCCTTCATTGCCATTTTACCTAATCCAATCAGTTCCCAGTATTGTTTCACAGTCTGACATTACAAGTTCATGGATTTTATATTTCTCTACACTGAACTTCATGAGAATTTTTATTAGCCCATTCATCTGGCCTCTGCCAGTGTGACCAGCAGGTCAAGAAAGGTGAGGCCCCATCTTTAGTATTGTGTCCAGTTCTTGAGTCCTCAACAAAAGGAGGATGTTGAGCTGTTGGAGCAGGTCCAGAGGAGGGCCACAAAGATGATCAGAGTGCTGGAGCATCTGCCTTATGAGGACAGGCTGAAGGAGTTGGGGTTGTTCAGCCTGGAGAAGAGAAGGCTCAGGGGGATCTCATAGTGACCTATCAATACCTGAAGGGGGCCTACAGAAAGGCAGGGGTAGGTCTTTTTAATAAGATATCTGATGGAAGGACTAGAAATAATGGATGTAAATTAGAAGAGGGGAGATTCAGGATAGATATAAGAAAGAAATTCTTTATGATGAGGGTGGTGAAACACTGGAACAGGTTACCCAGAGAGGTTGTGGATGCCCCCTCTCTGGAGGTGTTTAAGGCCAGGCTGGACAAGGCACTGAGCAGCCTGATGTAGTGGGAGGTGTCCCTGCCTATGGCAGGGGGTTTGGAACTCGATGATCTTTAAGGTCCCTTCCAACCTAAACTATTCTATGATTCTATAAATGAACTATGCAGATATTTAAGAAAAATAATTATTTTATAACGTGTAATCAGATAATGCAGTAGAACAGTTGCTTACTTTGGAAAATCACCCACTAATGCATGTTTTAGCAGTCTCTTTCTACACATCTCAGTGAAAAAAACCCGTACATACATGTCCAGATCTTGATGAAGCCTTCATTTAGTCTGTGTTAAATTCTGGCTCTAATTGAGCTTTTATTGTCAAGGCAGTAATTAATTTTTGTGCCTCATTTTTGAGGACAAAACATTGAACTCAGTGTTTTATTCACTCGGAATTTGTAAAGTGAAATTTGCCCATGCATGGGAGGAAGTCAGGGAGTAATTTGCATGGAAGAAATGCAAAACAAATTGCACAGAAAATAATTATGCAAATAAGCTCTTATGCTCCCATATATCTATTAGTCAGGTTCATGGTGACTTTCTAAACTATATAATTGCATCTTAATATTATCTGTCTCAATTAAGAGGAAAAAAGATTTTTTTTATTATTTATTACAAATATTAAGTCCCAGTTTTATCCAATGTTTTTGCATATTATTGAATAAAAAATAAACAAAATTGATTTGTTTTTCAGTCATACCTATATCAAAAGTGAATAAACCCAGCCATTTCTCTTTGAATGAAGAATAATCTTAGAAAACTATTAGCACAGTTAGTGACATCAAATTTATTAGCTGAATGAATTTGTTATTCTTATATTTTAAAACATTAGTATATCAAAATATGTTATTATAAACAAAAGAAAGAACTTATGGAAATTTAGATTCAGGAAGTCTTACAGGGATCCTACTATAGCGATAATTTTCATAGATGTAGATGCTCATCAATGACTACATAGGGATATCTATTGCATTAGGATTATTTATCAGTCTATTTATCTAGTACTTTTATTTCATGCAATATTCAAAATTTTTATTCTATATTCTTCTCTCAATACTTTCCTTCAAGAACTAGAACCTGCTATTGCTCAGGTTTTACTTGTCTTTAACTTTATACTTCCTACACAGAATACACTCTGCATCTGTGTTCATGTACATATGCTGATGTAGCCAAAGATCTGTCATATATGGTTTCTGCCATCTCCGTGGAATTGTTTATAATAGTCTTTTTCCAGTGATTTAGGGATGGTCCTCAGGGAAATGTGACTTGATGGGTTAGTGCAAAATGTCCATCAAGTGATGTTGCCAAGATTCACCAATTATCCTCAATGCTTTACTCATTAATCTGTATGTAGAAAGTCTGAGAGCAATGCCTGCCGTCAAATAAAAACCACATTAGTCCTTTTTATTTTCTAATTAGCTTCTCTATTCATTTAATTGTGAGACATATATACCATACCTGATTTCTGACAGTACCCTGATTATACATGGTTCATCAGCAATGTCTTTCTAAGTAACCACTGCAGTCAGTCATATATGCTTCATTAAGTGTAGTATGTATTTGAAATTTCAGGAAGAAAAGAAGCCAGGAAAATACTTTAGGTACAGTGTATTTTGCCTTAGCAGATTTCTGTGCATAGTTTAATGACTAAATCACAGGGAATGGTAACAGAAATAGCAGTCTTTTGGGTAACTTCCTAGGGTTTGCTCTGTCATCTTCTAGAGATACCCATTTATTTTTAAGGTCAGGTGATGCACAAGATTTACTCTTGGAAATAGAGATGTAACAGCCCCTAAATAAGAGGGTAAGTGAACAATAAGTAGGAATAATAATCAACAAACTAATAATAACCAAAAGTAAATATTACAAGCAAAACAAGCAAGAAGGTATAATAGAAGCTAAAATACAGAAGTGGAAAATCCCCAAGAACACCATAACTGTAATGCTAAATTAATTTTGGAATATGGAAGCAATTACAAAAATTTAAGTTTAATGATCATGTGGTTAATTCTTGTAGCAAAATGTGTTTAAAAATTCAGGGTTTCCAGTTGCAACTAATAATTTTCTAAAGAACTTTTCTCTCAACACCAGATCAGATAATCTAAAAATATCTAACATTTTTAACTTTTTCTACATAGACATTCACTGCAATGAGATAGAATCTCTGCATCATTCATACTGAAAGGGATTTCAGGAGGTCTCTAGTCCAGCCTCCTACTCAAAGCAGGGTCTGCTGTGAGAGAGATAAGGGTGCTCAGTCACATCATTGAAGCATTCAACAACAGAGATACCACAGAATGACTAAGCAACCTCTTTAAATGCTTCATGGTCTTTGTGGTGAAATAGTTATTCCTTATTAATCCTACTGTTTTAATTTCAATAACAACCAGTCCTGCCCTGTAAATAGTTTGGCTCCATGTTCCCAGTAATTTCGTCACAGGTCCTGGTAGGATCCTGTTAGGTATGTCAAAGATTTTGCTTCTCCAAGCTGACAAATCCCAACTACCCCAGATGTTACTCAAAGGCTAAACTCTCTAGTTCCAACCAGCCTGGTGTCCTTCCGCTAAAGTCAGGGCAGATTATCAAATTCTTTCATGTCTTGCAAAGCAAAATTTGGCATAGTATTGCAGGTGTAGCCAGAATGTGAGGGTGACAACAGTTTGAGTAGATTTTTGTGTTCTGAGAAAAATTATTTCTACACAGCATTGTATGCAATCTCTAGTAATTCCAAGTGCATGGCTTTGGGATGAAAAAAAAAGGCCATCGGAGGATTCTACATTAAAAAAAATAAACAAAACAAAGCACAAAGCAGAAATAATTTGTCTCATTAATATTTAATCTAGATGTCATCTCAGGCAAGAATGAAGGGCTTCAGACATGTCTAGGTAAATGACAGATTATTAAGACTTTCCAAAACAGCGACTTCAGGTGACTTGGGCTAGAAGCAGGTCTTGTCTACTGCTGAATGCCCATTAAAGCTACTGTTTTATAGAAGCAATCCATTGTATGTCAGAAGCCACTCCCAATTTCTAGTGAGATTCAGTTCAGGAGCAGTAGTGATATTTTCGTGTTTTAGTCAAATATTAATATTATTTGCATTTTCTAGCACAAAACCAGGAACTCACAAAGGGAAAAGATCCATTTGAGAGGAAAAAAATTAAGTTCTTCAGAGAATAGTTCTGTGATTATTTAGTGCATAGAAGTCACTGAATTCAATCATCATCATAGTTAGAAATTTTATGAGTAAAGAAAAATAAAATGTCAGAGGAAGGTAATCCTTTTCGTATTTTTTCTTTTATTTCATTTCTTCATTTCTGTACTGTGGTGCCTCATTCAGATGTGTCATTGAGAGGAAAAAAAATAATCTTTCTTATACTTTGTTTTGTAACAAAGTACAAATAGATAAAAGAAGTGCAGTTCCGAAAATCTTGTAAGATTAAGCAAAGAAAGCACACATACAGCAATCAGCAAGTAAAAGAAAATGTTTAATTTGAAATACACAACATCAAGGCTTTGCTGGGAGAGATGTAGAATGTTACAAGCAGAAATGCAAATGTCTTTGAAATTCAACTTGATACTCATGTTTTTCATATTAGCATATGCTTGAAAATTGTCTCAGATTTAAGGAAATCAGTAGTTGATGTCTTTTGTACTAACTCCATCATCTGAATCTGCAGATTATGCAAATAAAACAGCAATTTCTCTTTTCCTTTCCTAACATTATCAACATTAGAAGATCAGGGAAAAAATACATACATGCATTCATATCCTAAGGCTAAAATAATGTTTATCTAGCAAGCAATTCCCTCCAATTTAAAACCTGTGAGTTGGAGCAGTTATTCACAAAAGGGAATCCTAGTGATATGGATTTGGCTGCATAAAATTTGATTGTGCCCTGTAAAAGATGTGCTCTAAACTGCATCTCAGTAGGTTTTGCATTATCCAGCATAGCCTTAAGATAAATTCAGATACTATGAACTAGGGGGGAAAAAATATGTCTGCATATACATATATATGATTTAAGGTTACTCAAAGCCCAGAGGACACCCCTGTTCTGTGTGGTGTGACTAGTCTTCTCAGAAGGGGTTAGCTACTCTCTGCCACTCAAACTACTAGCAATAGGAAGGGACTACTCCCTGGGATAAATGCTTGTAGCAAAACAGATGTAGCCAAATAACAGTCCTATTATCCCATGAAACAATTGATTAGTAACTGAAAATTATTCTTTTTCAACAACTGGATTATCTTGAAATAACAGATTTACTTTGTTTTTCTATTTCACATCTCCATTTCACATTCTATATGCATCTATATTCAAAATATGAATATATTCTCAAATATGAGATCTGTATTTTCATAGCACTGTCTCTTTGAAAGCCACATTGTAAAAGATACCTTCTTAGTTTTTGGCTTATGAGATTTTAGTTTGCTACGTGAAATTGAAATATTTTGTCTTCAAACAGGTTGTGAAACAGGTTTTTTTCCCTAGCATTAACTTGTATTCATTGCTTTCATTAAAGCCCTATAATCAAGATATGAACAAAGTTGTTTCTTTATAGGAAGCTACTTGTCACTTTTTAAAATGACTTCGCTAATAATTTTATGTTGGCCTTGTGTTCTGCAAATGACTTGGGGAAAAGCGTCTATTTGTTTTTTTCCACTTGACTGAAGACCTGAAAGAAAAGGCAATTAAAAATATTAAGGGACATGACAAAATGTATTAAGGCTTGTTTTTTGCTGTAATGAGATAATCATCAGTCATTTTGATAATGCTGTGACAATCTTTTTCACATTGCCTCATGATAATCTGCTATAACTCTCAGAATGAAGTTTATCATAGGAATAGATTTATTTAAACTTACTCCACTGCAGTACAACACCATTACCCTACTGAACTTGGTGGCACTTCCTTCAGCTTGTCTTAATTTTAAAACTGTAATTGTTTTAAATTGTGCTAAGACAAAAATTATATATACTGGTTAGCTTTGTTGGATTGTTTTCAGCAGTAGTAGAAGAGGACAAAATAATCTAGTTTTCTGTATTCCTGCTTACTTTGATTATTTGTTTCTCTCTAAAGAAATCACCTGGTTACTGAAATAATAAATAAAAAGAAGTTTTAACTAATTAATTGAATAAATTTTTCTGAAAAAAAAACCCCAGCAAACAAACAATAAAATGCCTTGAAATAATTGTTTTTCTACTTCATTTTTTGTAAGATTTTCTAATTAAGCAAAGACCTTTAGGTCTCAAAGGCATCTATGAATGCTTATTTACTATTAAATGATCTTAGAAGACCTGAAAGAATATTCCAGGACAGAAAATTAATTATCTAAATTATAACTTAGTTTATGCTTCATATGATTGCTTTTAAATGTTATATTTTTGGAAGGTATGCAGGGAGGGAGATTAGCATTGCTGCTGCTGGAAAGAAAGTGAGAAAAGAAGAGAGAGAGGAGGAAGGAAAGAAAGAAGGAAGGAAGGAGGGAAGGAAACTTCTAGTAAAACTGTGGAATAAATCTGTATGAGTTACCAAAACCTGCCTGGATTAAACAAAGAAACTTCAACAGCAGTCAAATGACCTGTAAGATATAGGGGTTATATGTAGGAAAAAAAATGAGAATAGTATCTTGGAGCAAGTCTGTGCAGGAATTAAGAATTACACAAATAAACCAGCAAGATGAAATTTAATTAACTCTTGATTTGTGCCCTACAGCAGCACTTATTTGTTTCTCCAGTCTCCAGATCACGCCATTTACACTTTTTGGTGATTGTGAATGTATCTCTTTCTGGCCAGAAGAGTATGATTTGCTGAAGCCACTTTTAATTCCCAGGGCTAGGGGAGTAGGCAGACAGCTAATATTTCAAGCTGACATCCTGATTAACTGGTCCTACATGACCATGATGTTTGTACCAGTGTGGTTCCATGTACTCCAGTGTAGCCTATGGAATTTGTGCATTTCACCATAGTTCACTTTTTGTAGCATCAAATTAACAATACAATTAGTAATTTTCTTTCCATGAGTTCTACTGAAGTTCCTCAGTTAGATAAAATGGATGAGGGGGTAGCAGCTGGCAGGCTAGAAGCAAATGAAATACCCTGAAATACTGACTCTGTGAGGTAGCAATATTAGTAGTTTAGAATCATAGAAGAATCATAGAAGGGTTTGGGTTGGAAGGAACCTTAAAGATCATCTAGTTCCAACACCCCCTGCTCTGGGCAGGGACACCTCCCACCAGATAAGGTTGCTCAATGCCTCATCCATCCTGGCCTTAAACACCTTCAGCGAGGAGCAACCATGGTCCCATGTGTTGCTGAGGTAGGTGGCTGCCGAAAGGATGGCTTGTCCAAGAGCTGAACCCAGAACATCCAACACACAGGAGGAGAATCATACCCCTTGACCAGTGTGCTGGTATGCTGCAATCCAATATAGTCCAGCCTCTGGCATCCACACACCTGAGGTGTGTGTGGCCCTCAACACCTTCTAGGAGCATTTTTCTGGCCATCTGTGGTCTGTTTCCTTGGATTTAAAATTAATCTTACAGAGGTAAAGCTGAAATAAAAATAAGATTGCTAAATTTATTTCATTTACTCATTTATTAGCTTTTCTTACAAAAGTGGTCAAGATATGTGCTTTGAAAAATATCCATGCACAAGTGCATATGAACACTTATGAACAGTATTCTTAAATCAATAGTCATCTATTTGATGTCTGGGTTTATGGTCTGGTAAATAGAAACTCTGAATTCAAGACTCTCCTGTCCCTACTTGTACTTAGCTTCTGAGTGGCTCAAATGTAAATATAATCAAAAGGAAATAGAAAAGACTTCTTCCATCTGCTTAAACAGATCGGAAGCATGATCTGCCTGCATGGACTGGGAAAGTAAGATTACTGGACCATCATATTTCTGTATTTTACAATAGAAAATATTAGATAAATCTTTCTCTTGGTCACCCTGTCTATGACAGTAGGAATTCCAAGATATAATCAAGAAGGCATATCAGAAAAGTATTTCTACATGTTATAAAGTGAGTAATCAAATTTTGCTCAGAATTCTGATATTTGTTTTTATTTTTTAAATTTTAAGTTTACATGGTGTTGAGCTTCTTTGACTCTTCTTTGACTTTGACACAGTGTAGCACTGTGAATCACAACACCTCTGTTTATTGTTTGTATGTTAGGGGGATTTAAATTAGCTCAATAAATTTAAAAGTTCATGATTATCACTGATCACCACTAAGAATAATTTTTTTTTCTCTTAAACTAAACAAAAAAATATTATTTGGATTACAGGGTTGAAGTTCTCAGAGTCAAAACCAGCCCAGTCACGTTTTAATATTTACAGAGAATTCAGAACACTCCAATACATCTAGTGTCTGTCTTCTTTTTCCCTTGCTTTTCTTCTTAAATACAGTCTACATGCTTCTTTTGAAGCTCACCCCAGGAAGTTCAGTGTTAAAAGTTAATGACTACTGGCTGAGGCTCCCCATTGTCTCAACAAAGACAGTTTTCAAAAACACATTGCCTATTCAATTCTAAAGTTCCAGGTTAGACAGCTATGCTTTGTTTTCCTTTCTTTTTGCCCAAAGCAAGACTTCATTATTTTCCCACTATATTCACCACTATGACCATACCTGCACTGCTTAAGGAAGAGACATACTCCAATGAACGTATATGTTTACAAGCTGTCTCAGACTCTAAAGACAGCCCAGTTCTTGGGGTACCCTAACTTCTAAGTTGTGCCTGAGAAACTTGTGATACAATGCCAGTTTACACAGTTACAAAGTCCTTAATGACAAGGACTATTCTGTTCATTCACTAATACAGAAAAATGAAGTCCAGTTCCCAGAAATACTGCTAAATTCATTAATCTTGTCACAGTTCATAGAATCATAGAATGGTATGGGTCGGAAGGGACCTTGAAGATCTTCTAGTTCCAACCCCTCTGCCATGGGCAGGGACATCCTGCACTACATCAGAGCCTCAGCAAGCCTGGTCTTGGATGTCTCCAAGGATGGGGCCTCCACCACCTCCCTGGGCAACTTGTTCCAGTGTCTCAGCACCCTCATGGAGAACACTCAAGTTCTTCCATTTTTCCCCCCACTTTGCCTCTATGCAGATCCCACATACTCCTCTTTTCCCCCAACTCCTGCCTCTGCCCCACACCAACCCTTTTCCAGCCCATTTTCCCACAAATCCCACACACCTGGGCTCCACTGGAGACCCTTCCCCTCCCCAGCTGTTCCAAATCACCCCCCTCTGCCCACTTTCCTATTTAACACCAGTAAGGACCACAGCAGCCATTATTTGCCCCCACTGTGGGGTCCGAGGGATGCTCCTCCTGGTGTCTCTGCTGCAGTACCAGCCACTGGTGAGTTGCATTTTCCAAGGGGACACGGTGGGAGGAGAAAGGCCGGGGGGCCTGCTGGCCCCCCGCCTGGTTAGGCAGGGGGAGGGATGGTTAGGAGGGAGCATGATGGCCTTGTGTTTCCATTTCTTGGCTTAATCCTCTGTGGGGTTGGCCTGATGAAACATTTGTAAGCTTAATTTAAAGATCGCCAAGGTATTATGCAGTCAAGGGGCAGATTGAGTAGGAAATGTTAGAAGGCAGTGAGACATATGAGTTTCTTCTACCATCCTTAGCTCAAAGCACGTAAATATGAACACTTACATAGTGATATAGGTAACATTGATGACATAGTGGTGCTACATAAGTGATGTAGTGGTGTCACCTGGATTACCCGTAAGGGTATAATAATCCAAGTTATGATT
This sequence comes from Turnix velox, assembly GCA_013400935.1. Classification (NCBI taxonomy): domain Eukaryota; kingdom Metazoa; phylum Chordata; class Aves; order Charadriiformes; family Turnicidae; genus Turnix; species Turnix velox. The sequence continues at coordinate 10,404 of VZTY01012513.1, read as the reverse complement.
GAGTAGCTGAATGCAATATAGGCATCGCATACCAAGATAAGAACATGTTAGTAATGTTGAAGCCTGGATCAGCAACCTTTGCAACATGCAGCTCCATAAATTCATCATATAGGCTATCCTGAGATTTTTTTACAAAGGAAAGCCTCAGTAGGGCTGCTGGTCCATGGCACTAGATAAAGCACAGTGAGGTAAGACCCAATGAAGCAAAGCTTCAATGAGTGTAATTATCCATTCTTAGCCATTGTTCTCCTTGCACTAGTAAATTACCTATGGAGTTAATTAATCAATGTGGGGTTTCATCTGAGCTATCAATGAAGCTAAAATAATCCATAAATTAGACCAAATAGCAATGTATTTTTTCCTCCTACTTATTTTTTAATTTTTTGCACCAATAAAATATCAGCTTTACTAAGACAAGACAGTAGTGTGTCCCGTTTTACACTAGGTGTATATATATTTATGTATATATGAAATACTATAGTAGGAATCATGAATTTTTATTAAAAGATAATTAAGTTTTATTGAGAGGGTGTATCCGTATTGATGCAGAGAAGAACTGTGATGTAGAAGAAACGTGAAAGAACTTTTGAGTGTTTCTCATTTCAAATATAAAGAATAGAGCTGGAATTGCCACTAGCTACAGAACCCTGGTAATCTCCCTGCCAAGGCCCAAAGGACACCAATGGCCCTGTCTGGCCCATTGTGCAATGCTTCAGGGTCACCTTGAATTCTGAATAAACACCCTTTTAGACCCCATGAGGTTTCATCACCTCCAGCTGACAGCCCAGGACCCCATTTCAACCCCACTTCAATATGTCCCTAACAAAATATACAATGTCTGGGGCTGGGAATGCCCGAATGCACCCTGGCTGCCTGCTCTGGAGCAGTGGTACAGTCTTTAGCTGCCAGGCCTTATCCTGCCATCACAGGTATGGTCCCATATCTCCTGATGCATAATCCCCAGTGAGTCACCAGCCCACTTGGCACCCTTACACATAAGCATATTACAGCACCAAAGGAGACAGGTATTATTAGTCTGCCTAGAGGGCCATTCTTACTATGGAAGGAAAAAATTGTCCCCAGCCACTGAGACTGACTCCCTCCAAACGGCCTGAATTTATGATCACAGAGCATGGTCTCCATCAGAGCCTGGCTGCATTCAGCCTGCCTAATAATCACAGTCCTTTAAATGGTCTAACTAGGTCCTGGGAAGCTACTCTCACAAATGCAAAGTAGATGAATATTCCTCATACTACAATACAGAGGAAAGAAGAGAATGAGATATATATATATCATTGTAAATCTCTATCTTTCTCATTACACAAGAAGGACTACCACTGAGAATAATTTAGAAAATAACTCGCCCTCTCATCTCAACACAACTATGCAGAGTATATATTTCAGAACTGGATTATTAAGTGAGTTACCTGAGCTTCATGTATTTGGCTAAGCATTCACATTTATATGCAAAATAAGAAACAAAAAAACCTCCTAGAGAAGCAAAGAATGTGCATGATTTCCTTCATGTATTTTCATATATGGCATTGATAACTTGCTGGGTAAGAAATAACTAAATTATTTCTAAAACTACCTATTGCTACTAGTGCTCATGGCCCCATAACAGCATGACCTAAAACCACTTCGTATTTCTGCAAGAATACGATTATGATTCTCAACAGCATTATGAGTAAGATCATAACTCTTTCATTAATGTTGAAATGAATTTCATGCATATGTTGAAGTACATGTTAATATCTGTAAGCTGATACAGTAAGCTCTACTTTCTGAATTTACTCTCAGGTGCAAAATTATTAACTAAGAGGATTGTTTATTAATCCAGAGGGAAATAAGTTTAAGAAAGATACCTGCAAACACTTAATTTGCATCACTGTGTATCCAATTATTTACAGATTTCTACAATAAAAAAGTTATCTCTGTCAAATTGAACTTATAGGTCCTATAAAATATTTTGAAAATATGATTTTATTATTCTGAAAATGAAAGGAACAAAGCTTGAAATGCTAAGTAGTTCATTTTAAGCCACAAATATTACATTTATGTAGATCTTCAAAAAGAAAACTTGCTTCATCATTCTGAGCTGATATGCTCAGTTAAACTTCTTGTGTTAGTAAACTCATTGTCATAGCTGCCACAGAGAAATGAGCTGGAAGTCGCTGTAGAGTGACTCCCTCTTCCAATGTGAACCAGCAATTTGCACATAGTGATTCCAACTTACTGGTTGGACCCATACTTCAAGAGAACCAATGTAAAAATCTGATATTATTCTATTCTGTCAGATTAATCCTTCTTTTAGGAGAAGACAATAGCATCATCAAAAGAGATCATCTCCTTTCCACCTCATGTTAGTAGCAGTGGCAGTTTATACTATTTAATCCCACCTCTCATATTTTGCACATGGTAAGCAACATAAGCAACTCTGTTTTACCTGTAATTGTTAAAGACTAGCTGATCATAGACCAGTAGCAGCAAACTTGGTTCTCAAGAACCCCATAATAATTTTGTTCAGCTTTATCCCATCAAGTTTAGTTATCTGCCTAGTATACCACTATTGGCTCTCCCTGAGAAGCAATTTGATAAGTTTAGGCTGTGAGTTTTATTTAGCTCTGTATCTCATTCTTCTCACCCCCCCATGGAGCCCAAGTTTTTATTATGTTTAACATCCCCAAAATCCTGGATATACTGATCTATCTTCTCTTCATCATTGTGAAAGACTGACAGATGTACTGTAAATAAATCTATGGTAAAAGATAAATCCCATTTGTTTTATAAAGATTTTGTATTGCCTAATAACGTGAAAATTTACAGAAGATACTATTCATCACAACCTTACAAAGTCTAGAATTTGTACTCCAAATTTTAAGCTAATGACTTTGTGCATTTGACATTGTATCTAAAATGCTAATAAAAAGTTACCAGATCTTTTAGTAAAATCATGTATATATATATATACAGATTTACTTTTTTTTTAATCCAGGAATATCTGATAGCAGAAAGAAATGGATTGAGAATTATATACAGGAAGAAAAATTATTCTTACAAAATCTGGGGGTTTAGGAGATGGGTAGTGAAGGAAACGGGAACCTCCTGTCTCCCCTTTTGCTTTACCAGCAGCGAGTCTTTCAAACTCAACAATACAATAGAGTACAGGGAATTATGTAACCCTTTTACAAACACATATGCAGAGTAAGTCACAGGTGAGCAAACAGTTTAATGTAGCACATCTTCTTAATTCTCTAGTTTTATTTCCAGTATAGAAGGAATACAAGACCTTTCAATTCATAATCATTCTCCTTACCTTCATAACTGCAAAAAGTAACTCTTCTGTTATTTAACACGTCCTCTAGCAGCTGAGAATTTTCTGAGAAACAAGCATTCAATTTGAAAACTAGAACAGGTAATAAATCAAGCTATTACTGTCAGTCTTGGTGGAGAGCTGTGGGACTGAACAAACATGGAAAATGCATCACCTTAGTGCTCTGCCAAGGTCAAAATTGAAGAAGATATAGAATATTTCCAGAAATGTATATGATTATACATTCCCAAAGTTAGATATTAAATAAAGTGTTTATCTCCAGGCCAACTGGTTTCCCAACAAAATCTGTGTCTTATGAAACGAGATAAGTTGCTCTGATCTTTCTTCAGAGTCTTTCTATGCTTATAGTGTTTTATGTGAGTCAGGAAGTATGTCTGAAGAAACTACACTAAAGAAACAATTTGACTATAAATTATTTTGGTAAAATTAGAGACTGACCTCTTAAGTCTCATAGTTGAATGTGAATTTTTTGAACATTTATAAAATACTTCTATGTTCATGGTAATAATTTTTAAAAATCAGTAGTGACAGTATATTAAGAATTGTAATAGGGAATGCACAATAATACAGTAAGTAAATAGTAGAGAAAGATAAATGAAGCAAATACATAGAGTAGTACTCTTGTTAACTTAAGCTATCTATTTATTTTACTCTTGGGCATTTCTATGATAATCACCACTATGTTATATAAACCTGCAGTTAAAATTACGCACATGATGTAGTAAGTATTTCATGTCTTCACAGTACCCTTAGAAATATCTCTCTCAGATGGTATTTCCAGCCAGAAGTATCCAATGTAAAGGTGGTATTTCTGAGTTCTAAAATGCTAGAAAGTAAGAGTTTCACAAAAAAATGAAAACAAATTGATACATATATAAATATATTTAAACATGACTCTAGGCACTCTCAGAGATTAGGATTTTTAATGAGTTCAGTTTAACTTTGTCTATTTTATTACCTTCACCAATTTTTAAATTGAAAATAATATGAAAAAATACACAGGAACAATATGGAACACAGCAGAAAAACTATGGCAATGTTTTAGATTGTACTGTGTTATGAATCAAGGGCCTAAGAAACATTTTTGACTCTGGTTAAATAAATGATCCAAACAGAAAAAACATCAGAAGATAAAAGCAGCTTTATGTTAGACTTAGAATTCTAAGTTCAGTCCATCTCACCTTGCCCTAGAGAATATATAATAGAAGTGGTAAGGCTTTATATGCAAGTAGCAAGTCTGATCAACATTTAATTCTGCTGTATTTTAGTTAATTAGGAATGAAATGGAAAATAAGAGCTTCTAATTTTTCTTTCATATGGCAAGAAAAGGGTCCACAGAATGAACTGAAAATGGATATGTATTTTCACATCTGAGAATGAACTATTTACAGAATGCCATAATAAGTAAAAGAATTAACTGCAAAAGAATACTTTTGATGTCAATTGATTAACCAAATACTTTATGATCAGATAGGGCATTAACATTCTATGATTAAGACAGAAGCAAATCAACACATGAAAGATCCTGTTGTCAGACCTTTTGGTGTGCCTTCAGAAAACTGTCAAGGGACTGGGCCAATTTAAAAAAATAAAGTATCTTAGCCCATAAAATAATTTGCCAGTAGGTGACAATTTTGGCAATACTTATATATGTTTCTCTAGATACTTTTCTCCACCATTTTTAGTAAATAGAAAAATGCATGTTACCTGACTTGTGTTTAGATGGCTGAGACCTCTTTTTCTTTAAAAGTACTTAATGGTAATAAAAGCAGCAGAAACATGCCTGGAAGATGTAGTTTCCTTAGCAACAAACATTCTGGCAATAATTCCAATACCTCACAAATGCTCACATTTTCTTCTCCCTTCTATTCCAAAGCCTTGTTTGGGAATTATCTGTACTCATACAGAGAAGTAAAACACTCTCTGGATTTCAGGTTCTAGCAATTTTCATTACTGATCATTTGGAGGTGTCTTGTGGAAGTGTATAGATCCACCATTTTACTATTTTTAAAGAGACTGGGAAAAATGTGAGGAAAAAAATAGAGAAGAGGTGGCTACACCACCCTCCAAAATTAAAAAAGTAAGAAAGCAAATAAAGAATGGTTATTAGAAGATGACACAGAGCAGAGGATAGATAAGACTATTTTATGGTATGTTTTGTGGGAGGCAATATCGGGGAAAACTGGGAAATAACAATGCTGAATAAATCACAATTACAGTATGATTTTTGAAAGATAAAAAATAAAGGTGCTTAATACAAAGACTGAGAAGGCAATAACGGGAAGTTTTCCCACAGATAGAATCATTACTGTTTCAAGAGGCAGTGGTAGGAGTCCACCAGCAAGAGTTGTAAAGGAGAAAGAATATCCCACAATTAATGGAAATAGCAGAATAGCAGCTTGGATCACTTGTGCTACATATACTGCATATTCACTGATCAGAGCTAGCCTCAGGTCCAAACTCAGAAGCCATCCATAATCTGGACAGAAGCCCAAGCTGAATTACAGGCATCATATGAGCTCTGAGGAAGGAAAAGATGAAACAATGCAAATTTTCTTATAGTAGCATCCAGCTACATCATTAACTATAATGCAGTGGTGAGGAGATACAATGTGAGAGAGGTTTCTCCCAGAAGAAAGCCCAGTGCTCCCTGACACAAAGGCAAAAGGAGTTTTATAGGTGGTTGCCTGTGGATAGCATGGATACTGGCACCAGAAGCATCCCTTAACTTAACATGGTAAGTCAGGACCGAGGTCACTGAGCTTTTTCAGTTGGCTGTGGAACCCAAATTCTTCTCAGATTGGATACCAAAGTAATCTTTTTATAATTAACTTTTTTCTAAGTATTCCCCAGTTTAGTATTGCGTGATTAAATTTCCAAATGCAATGTGGATTTACATAGATAACTGAAACATGCTAAGTTGTCAGACAAAACTATGTCACATTGGTGTTGAAAACCCATACTAACATTAGGAATAAGGTTGATAAAGATGTGGAACACCTCTTGCTTTTAAATTGTAGAATACTTAATGCTTTTCCGTTGTCATAAAAAACTAATTTGGAATATTGAAATGGTTGACTGGTATGTGATATTTATTCCCTTTCTGTTTTATTCTTTATATAAATCTGTCCCCTTCAGGCAGCCACTTTTTTGTTTTTTTTTCTGAATTGCTCTTTGATATGCTATTAATATTAATCAAAATTTTTAATTAAGGATAATTTGTTTTTCCATATGCATAATTATCAGTTCAATAATTATTAAGCTTGTGTGATTCTCACACTTTAGTCGTTCTGTGAGAACAAATTCATGTCAGTAATCACCCTGAGGAATGATAAATGAATCAGCATATTTTCTGGGGATTCTTTTATTCTATCCCCTCCCCAGACAACCTTCCTTGTATTTCTAGGCTGACTTTTCAGCCCATGTCCATGGCGTACATTTCTTGCTTTGAAGCAAATGCAGTTAATTTTTTTAGGGGGCAATTCTTTTGTTGATGGTTTTCTTTTTTGTTTTTTCCCTCCCTAAAGCCATATTTTGCAGAAATCTACTTTCAGAAAACAATCAGGATTCCATAATTTTGTTATTGCATGGTTTAAAGGAAGTTTTTTTTCACTCTTTCATTTGAGCATGTCAATTTGAAAACTTTGTAGAATATTCAATCAAGATTCCTTGAATCAGGCAGAATTTGATAGAATCATAGGATCATAGAATGATTTGGGTTAGAAGGGACTTTAAAGATCATCTAGTTCCAACCTCTCTGCCATGGGCACCCCCCACAACTTGGTAGTACAAGGAACAAATGAAATACTTGTGCTTTAAAACAATTTGCCATTAACATAGACTGTTGATGTGACTATTGTAGGGAATAGCTTGAGCACTATTTAAATTTTTGCAATGATATTATAAAACTCAGTTCAGTGTGATTTATCCTGATCTATTCTATACAAAAAGCACCTTCAGAGCCAGAAGACATTGGCTTAGTCCTTGACTCCATGGTATACTTCTTAGGTGAGGTATTTAGGGTCAGCTTGACAAAATTTGGGGTTATAACTTACACTTCAGAGACCAAGTCTGACCATTGCTTTCAGTGAGAACTGAACATTGAAATGGAACTTAAAGATTTTTAAGCTTGTGAGTCTTTAACCTGTGTTATACAGTTAGCTTTTTATAAAATGTAAACAATGGAGTATCTTGGGAATTTTTCAGCAATGCATTTTGCTGTTGGAAAGCTTTGTTTTGCCAAAATTTAATTGAGTTTTTATTGAGGAAATTTTACAAGGCATAAACTCTGATCAGAGATAAAAACAGAGACAAACTATGAAACTTTTTAATCATAATTTTTTTTTGTATATTTAAGCAATATTTAGATCTTTGTTCCTCCTACATGTGTCTCCTGCATCTCATATGAATAATTGGATATGTGAAAATTTGAAAATCTTTCTGATATTATATTCTTCATTTCTAAATAATACTAGAAATCAGTAGTTTTACATTTTCTCATTTTCTGTTGACTGTTTATTTGAATTGTACATATGAGCAGCTCACAATGATATTTTTTCAGCCAGTACTTTAATTCGCTATTCTAATACAAATATTTTTCTCTTCTATGATTTGCTATTTCCTTTTCATATGTTCCAGTCTTGATAATGCAGAAGGAATAGACATTAAAAGCTAAATGGTATTTCACAAATTTGTGTGGTTTTATGAAACAAAGGAACAAGACATTCTGTTCGATTCATTGTGTGCTTTCTCCAAGTCAGCGGCAGCATATTTTTATCTTGTCATTTCTAGTAGAAAGAATTCTTCTGCATCACTTTGTGAGATGTTGATAAGCTTTTAAATCCAACAAATCAACTAAGAAGAGTGTAGAGCATAGACAAGGTATTTGTGATAAATTTTGCTGCAATTTTCATGTTAGTTTTCCTTTATTACAGATAGCTGTTGCTTATTGTTTTTTCTAAACAGCCCTATGTCTAGATAGCATGTTTTTACCCTGTATCAAGTGAATAGGAAGGTAAATAAAAGCTCTTTAACCTTAACAACTCAAAGAGTCCTACTTAAGTTTTTATGGATTCTATTTATAACAGTGAAGTCTTTGCTCATTAGTGACTCCTTTTAGATCTAATTACTCCACTATTCCTCCCTCATTTTTTATTAAATAAAACTTATGATGAAAAGATTACTCTTAGAGAGAAATTTTTAATCTGTTTGTCATCAATTTTTTATTTTTCACAATTAAGCAATAAAATAGGAATGTTTTCAGGGATTTTGCATATAAACTTATTCCAGTAGTACTGAAGAAATTTATTTTGTGCTCTGTATAACTGGAATTTTTACTATAGACTGCATCTTTGATATTGACAATGTAGAATTTATTTTCACAGAGCAGTGGCCTAATTCCTTGAACAGCTTAGGCAGGAAATCACAGGATGGTTAAGAATGGAAGGGGTGTCTGGAGGTTCAGTCGCACTGCTCAAGCATGGCCACCCAGAACTACTTGCTTAGATCCATGTCCAGATATAGGCTGCCTTCTCATATGTCTTTCAAAATCAAATGCAATACTTGGTATTCACAGGAACTGCATCTGACACTTTTGTGATAGAATAGAAAGATATGCTTGTTCTTTTATATTCTCAATAAACACTGTCATCACTAAATAAATTAATAGGAAAAAGAGCTGTTGTATTTTTTCCCTTAAAGTAGAAAAAAAAGGAAATAAAAGGTGGCAGAACAATAAAGAAATTATAAATTATAAAAATCAAATATATTTGAATGTCTTAAAATGTCTTTGAACTCCAGCTTCTCAATTGTCAGAGAACTCCCCAGTTCTCTGTATTTTTCTTTGTTTATTTCAGTTTCTCTTTGAAACAGGTATGGAGAAAAAGAAAGCTATGAGTAAAAAAAGGAAAGGGGGACCTCAAAAGGTTTTCACCTCACAAGACCTGAAAAAAGAGAAGAGCAGAGAAAAGTCTTGAGGGGGGTTTGTGTTTTAGGGTTTTATGTTTATTTTCTTTTTATAAAAGACTTGTGTTTGTGCTTAAAATATGAACATGCGTAAAATAAAAAAAGAAAGAAAATGGACATATATTAAAGTAGAAAATACACAAAAGTTATAGGAAAGAGTCAAATGAGAGTAATGCTTACAGTATTTTGTCTTTCCCCATGAAATACTTAACACTTCTGTTTCAGAATTCCATTTATTGAAGTTCAACATCTGTGAATCTTTATTTATATTACTGTGAAATGATTGTGCTCTTTATTCAAATTGGTTTTCTAGTCTGAATAAATAATAACAAAATGTTCTTTCCTAGGCTTTTCTTTTCCACAAGGCAGTGAGTACTGATCATCAAATCTAATCTTCATTAAGCTAAAAAACATTTTGTTTTAAAAATAATACACGGTATTAATCATCTACTATTCCCCTGAGAAGCTTCTTGCACTCAAATAGTTTAGGTCAACATATGCATCAATCAACATTGAGGAAAACTTTAATGATTATTCTGGAATAAGTATTGAGGGGAGAGGGAGGAAAGGTGAGGGTGGCAGGTGAGGTGGCCGTGGGATTTCTTTAAAATCCCAGCACTTGTAATCAGCAAATGAGAACACTTTTCTAAGTAGCAGATCAAGTGTTTCACTCTTGCTAACTGTAATATTTTTTAAACCCAACTTTATGAAATATATTTTTGTGAACTTCTAAAATATTACAAACCTTCAAATAAATGTTGGCTATCTACAGACACACTTTTGAACTAAATAGTGCAGGGAATGGGGGAGCAGTAGTATTTGTCTATGGCTTGTGATGTGACAGTGCATCCTGCTGCTAAAGGGGAAAGGGTCAAACGGACACAGTGCAGATACTCAGCAGCTTGTCTAGACATGGAGAGTTTAAGTAAAAGGAGTAGAAAGCTGACACTACAACAGGTGAAAGAGTTGTGCAGCACCACCTGGAATTAGTCCTGGAGTTTAAAGGACATCTGGGGCCATGACTTCTTGAAAAGTCTGAATTGCTCCTTCTCTAGGAATAAGCTCTGCACTGTAATATAATCAGTGGCTATTTTGCTCCTTATCCA
>VZTY01012512.1:11604-33279 GCA_013400935.1 Turnix velox | reverse complement strand
TGTTTTTTCAGGTGGGGAGAAGTTTGCAGGAGGAACATGTGAGGTACAGCCTGCTTCCTTCATGCCTCTGGAAGCATAAGCTGGACCCATCCTCCAAAGAACCCAGGTTTTTGTCCTCTTTGGGTAGGCTACACACCTCCCTGCAGGGAGAGAAATCCCAAAGTCATCATTCACAATAAAATCCTACAAACATTTTGGCTTGCATTTCTTTGGACAGAAGAAAAGTCCTAATCTCTTCTGCTCCAGGTTTCAGCAGCAGCAGGTATGGTCTCCCCCCATGCCCCATCCTCAAGGAGAAGACTTAGGGTCTGACTACATGGGCTGGGTGAGATCCTGCCCCTGATCTTCCTCTTCCTCACCCAGCCATTCCTCTGTGCACTCACACAGCACCCAAGTGAAAAGCAGGATCTGTGAGGCAAAGGCTGTGCTGGCTTTTTTACAGGGAAGATGTTTTTTATTACTGTCATGTATAAATCACTGACTTCCTGCTACAAACATCTTCTGCTCAAGCTCTTTTCTTCCTCTGCTTTACCACCATAAAGAAAATTATAACCACGCACATCCTGGCAAACAATAAAAAATAGGATTTAGTGAGAAATTTGTGCTCTTCCAATTATTCCTACAAAACCAGCCAAAAGCCTGGCTTTAACAGCATTAGCTCAGTGCAACAAAAGCAGAGCTTCATACAGATGTTGCACTGCTTCTAATTCAGGTCAGCCCCCAGCTCTCCCGAGCAGCCTTTCCATATAGGGGAAGGGAAAAGCAGCAGCGTCGGGGTCAGGGCAGAGCCAGGCAGGAACCAAATATGGTGCCTGAACCCTGCCTCGCATGATCCCACCCAGACTGGGGGCTGGAAGGACAAGGGGGAGGTTTTAGGGTAGGAAAAGTGCTGCCCTGGAAGGGTTTGGGAGAGCAGAGCCCGGCATCTCCCATCCCTCAGCATCTCCCATCCCTCAGCAGCCTTTTAGCATCCATCAGCTCCTTCTCAGGCAGCTCCTTTGGAGACATCACTGCTGTGCAATGATCCATGATGGGGAATCAATCCAGGTTCAACAGTATTTTGGGTGGGGTGGTTTGTTTTTTATTAAAAAATGGATAAATTATCTCTCAGCATCAGTGTAGTGCACAGAGAATGATNGCAGAGCCAGGCAGGAACCAAATATGGTGCCTGAACCCTGCCTCGCATGATCCCACCCAGACTGGGGGCTGGAAGGACAAAGGGGAGGTTTTAGGGTAGGAAAAGTGCCGCCCTGGAAGGGTTTGGGAGAGCAGAGCCTGGCATCTCCCATCCCTCAGCAGCGTTTAAGCATCCATCAGCTCCTTCTCTGGCAGTTTCTTTGGAGACATCACTGCTGTGCAATGATCCATGATGGGGAATCAGTCCAGGTTCAACAGGATTTTGGGTGGGGTGGTTTGTTTTTTATTAAAAAATGGATAAATTATCTCTCAGCATCAGTGTAGTGCACAGAGAATGATCCTGCTCTTCCAGCAGAGGGAAAATGTGCTCCCAGCTTCAGCCAACATAATTCCTCCTAATGCATCCCATAAACTCCAAAACAAGTACTCCTCGTCCCCTTAAAGAGGAGAATATCCCTGGGTATTAGCTGATCTTCATCACAGCTAAAAATAAATAAAAATGGACAAGTTAATACCACCCTGAGGAAACAATTCACGTTCCAGGCTGCACAGAAAAAAATTTCTCAGCAGACTCGAATCTACCAGCAAGAGATTTCCTTGCTTGCCTTTAATAACAGCAGGAAGGAGCAGTCTGGGGAGGGTTTTGTCCCTTGTGTCACACAGCTCAGAGAGAAAAAAAAATAAATAACATTACCACTTCCTTCATGAACTGCTCTGTAGGGCTGAAATAAGGGAAAGGTCTTTGTAATTGTAAACTCCTTTGCCACAGTCACTATCTAAGGCAAGACGCTGACCCAGGGATAAATGGAATTTTTTTTTCAAACTAGTTAGAATTTATAATTAACCATTTCCCATCATTTGTAAATTACAGATCTGGATTTCATTAGTCTTAGGCCCTTATTGTGTCCAAAATTTGTGAGAACACATTTTGAGGTGTCCCAGAATTTTCAAGGAAAAGCTTCGCTTTTTTCCCAATCTGCCATCAAACTACACACTCTACTATGTAAAACAAGAGCTCCAGGATGAACAGGAGTTAGCAATTTGATCTCACACAGAATCACAGAGTGTCAGGAGTTGGAAGGGACCTCAAAAGATCATCTAGTCCAGTCTCCTGAGAACACCCTTCTGTTTTAAATCATTTTAGTCATACACATCCTCATTCCTCACAGCATCTCAGCCTGTCTCCCAGTGCAGGGGGGTGGAACTAGATTATTTTTAAGGTCCCTTCCAACCCAAACCATTCTGTGATTCTACAAAGGGGCTACATCTTCCTCTCAGCTCCCTGCATAAGTCTTCTGGCCATGGGGATTAGAATTCAGACAAGAGCACTGAAGGCTCCAGAGAAACATGGCACCATCCCCTTGGCAGGACAGACACTGAGCTTCCACATCATGTTATTTTGTAGGATTTTATTTAGAAAACTTGTGTTAATCTGAGGCGCCAGAATACCACAGGAAGTGCCTAAAATAAAACAAGAGACGGCGGCTGCTGCTTCAGGGTATTTTGTCTTGCTCAAAAGGACACTCTCTCTCCTTGGGACAAGAGCCTGGAAGATGGTTCCTGTTGCCCATGTTTGGGAAGGAGCAAGGGGCCTTTCTTCAGGATGTGCCTGTCAACACGCAGCTCTCGCTTCCCAGAAATCCTCTCCCAGTTGTCTGACAGTGCATGGACACCAGCCAGTGCCTTTCCAGATACCCAACCTCATCCTACGCAAACAACTGAGTGTCTGAAGTGATTGGTGGGCTGGCAGCTCACAACAGTTTGCAAACATGAAAATCCTTGTTTATCCTGAGTGCTCCTGACATGTTTCACTGGGCAGAGAGAGCTGGGAATGTGCACACAGGCAATGCAGGAGCTGGGCAGCCACGAGCAACACTGTTCCAGTAGTGTGGTGCAGCTGATACACCAGAAGGAAGGAATGCCATCCAGAAGGACCTTGACAGGCTTGAGAGGTGGGCCCATGCCAACTTCATGAAGTTCAACAAGTTCAATTGCAAGGTTGGGGCAATCCCAAGCATAGAAACAGGCTGGGTGGAGAGTGGCTTGAGTGCAGCCCTGAAGAGAAAGACTTGGGGGTGTCAGTGGATGACAAACTCAACATGAGCTGCCAGTGTGTGCCTGCAGCCAAGAAGACCAACCAAATCCTGGGTGGCATCAAGAGAAGTGTGACCAGCAGGTCAAGAGAGGTGCTTTTGCCCCTCTACTGGGCTCTGGTGAGGCCCCATCTGGAGTTACTGTGTCCAGTTCTGGAGCCCTCAACACAAGAAGGACATTGAGCTGTTGGAGCAGGACCAGAGGAGGCCACAAAGATGATGAGAGGGCTGGAGCAACTGCCTTATGAGGACAGGCTGAAGGAGTTGAGATTGTTCACCTTGATGAAGAGAAGGCTCAGGGGGGACCTCAGAGTAGCTTTTCAATACCTGAAGGGGTCTACAGAAAGGCTGGGGCAGGACTTTTTAATAGGGTCCAGGGCAGCAGGACTAGGAGTAATGGATGCAAATTGGAAGAGGGAGATTTAGGCTAGATAGAAGAAAGAAGTTCCTTCCTGTGAGGGTGGTGAGACACTGGAACAGGTTGCCCAGAGAGGTTGTGGATGCCCCCTCAATCCCTGGAGGTGTTTAAGGCCAGGCTGGATGAGGCATTGAGCAACCTGGTCTAGTGGGAGGTGTCCCTGCCTATGGCAGAGGGTTGTAACTTAATTTTCTTGAAGGTCCCTTCCAACCCAAACTATTCTATGATTCTAGGTTCCTAAGGCTGGAGAGCAGCACTGGAGAGACAGGAGGACTCCAAGAGAGACACAGGAATGCCAGAGAGGTCACAGACAGGGATGGGCAGACAATAAGGAAAGAGATTGAGGGCAGGAGCAGATGGGGTGGAGTAAAATGGAAGGGTGGAGACGGGGCAAAATCCTAAGGTGGAGGTGGGATGCAGACAGAAGGATGGAAGGAGGTGGGTTGGGGAGCAGCAGAAGTCAGTGCTGCTGAAAGGAAGAGCTGCATCCCACTGGGGCTCACCACTGCCCTGCTTTGGAAACTAAGAATGCCCTCATAAAAGCCAGTTTTCCTCACAGATGCCTTTCCTCCTCACCCCCAGAAACACTTCCCTGGGTCTGGGGAGTGAGTCACACTTCTTAAGGCATTATTGGGGAATAAACATCTAAAATTACTCAGGTGAGAGGTCACCTTATACTTTTTGCTGATGGCCCTAAGACAATGCTGAAAGGAAACATGAAACCCACACATATAAAAAAAATAGTCAGGTTTGCTGGCCAAAGCAGGGGTTTAGGTTTTGTTGAAGTCTTGCTATTTTTTCAGTTTTTAAATAAACTATTTGTTGGACAATTGAAATGTTTGGGAAATCTATTTATGGGATTCACTGCAACCCAAAGTAAGTTTGAGTGCTGCTGTTTTGACCACACAACAAACTTCCCTGAGATGATGACATGGATGAAGCTTTGCCATTCTGGCACCCAGCACAAGGAGTTCTCTGATGCTTCTGTGGGTCCTGATCTCCATACAGGAAAAAAAACCCTACAGATTCCCCCCCCCCGGCCCAAAGATGCAATTAAATGTTGCAAGGACTTAAAAGACCTTTAAAGTAAGAGGGTCCTTTTCTATTAGAAGACCTTTAAAGTAAGAGGGAGATGTGAATCACTAAGAGACACCTTGAATACAGTCCAAGAACTTCCCAATAAACTTCCTAGCAATGGTGGTAGGATCACTTGTAGCATCATACAACTGCTGACCATGTGGCCTCTTCCAACCTCCCAGGCATGAGGCAGCACCAGGATGGAAGTGAAACAACACTGAAAATGGACATAGATCTTGAAAACTTCTTGATGTAAAGATAAAATCAGCTTTAAAAGGTCTTTTATAATTTCCAATTCCAACCTTATTGGTTCTAGCTATGGAAAAGCAACTGCATCTTTAAAGCATTTTAAGCCATTGATGACTTTAGACACACTTTTTCACCACTACAGAGGCAATTCTTTAAATCATGGGGGCTACCTGCCTTGTCCTGGAAAAGTCCAAATCCCCAGAGGATGCTACTTCCTGTACCCAGATTTGCAACCATCAGTTCTTCTGAAGAAGGCTGATAAGCTTGAATTTAAACAGTGAAAGGGAAGAGCACAGCATAAGGAATCTTCATCAAACTCTGGAGGCAGCCAGCAGGGTGGTCCAAAGTGAAAATAGGCCAAAAGTGGGGTATTTTGGAGAGCCTGGGGCAGCAGGAAGAATGCTGAGATGTCACCAAGACAAATTAACTTGCTTTAGGGACTGAGCCACACAACTTGCCCCACTCTGTCCCAGTAAAAAGCAAACTGGGCAGCTAAAAACACCCACTGGGCATCAGTCCTGTCCTATACAGCTCAAGAAGTCAACCAGGCAGGCAAAGAGAAATAAAGCTAAATATGTCCATTAGCAGCAGTGTTTATTTTCTATGTTCTAGTGATTTTAGGACTGGCTAACACTGTGGCTATTCACAGCCCACTTTTTGCAATGAAAAAAAAACCAAAACCCAACTTCAATGTTTTTTGTTGGGTGTGGTTTGTTTTTTTTTAATTCCCTGGGCTTTTTTTTCTAGGTTTCTCATCTAAATTTCTGAGCTGATAATGCCTTCCTCATGTGAGTTGCTAATGTAGAAGCTAATACTTGCAAATTAGCTGCAAAATGCTTATAATTTTGCCTCCCAGTACAGGATAATTTGTAGGAGTGAAACAGCAAGGCAGCTCAGCTATGCATTTAAATGTCACACATTCCTGCCTGCCCCCCCCCCCCAAGCTTGTTCTCCACCCCCAGGACATTACTCCCTTCAGAGACAAAACCCTTCTGAGCAGACTTGGCCCTGGTGTCCATCAGAAGTCTTTCTGGTTTTATTGTGATATTCAAGGAGCCATTGGGTTTTTTTGCTGGTTTTGTTCATATGAGCAAGTCAGCTTCTGCCCTCCCAGCTTAAAATTCAGTTCTGGTGGTGCTGGTGGCCACCACCCACTCTAAATGGCCATCAAAGGGTGGGGAACTACAGCAAAGACCTCCTTGATCAGAGCTTTGCAAACTGTCTCCAAGGTGTCTCCCAGTGATTCACGTCTCCCTCTTACTTTTCCCTGCCTGGTAGAGCATCTACCTATTTTTAGGTCTGGGTAATTATCATTACAGAACTCCAACCACTTCTTTGTTCTGTCTATTTTAGTCCACGCATTACACGTAGTAGCATCATCATTTTCTCTCCCAGTGCTTGGTTTTTGGTCTGCAAGGAATGAGATTGAGGACAAATCCAGCAAAACCACCATGAACTTGCACAACCTAAACCAAACATCAGAGGCTGGAAAAGCTTATGCTCTATTTGTGCTGCTTTTTTTTGAGGAAATTAGGCAGCATCCAGATGGGGTCCATATGTACTTGCTGTCTCCCTGCAAGGCTCTTTGGCTGTATCAACATGTATCCTGCATCACTGCTACAGCTGCCCTCTCTTGTTGTGGTTTGGCCCCAAAATCTTGGACATGGTTCCTGCCACCATGCACCCACCACCTTGGAGCTGCATCAGCACTACGTGCCAGTTTGGGATCCAGGGAATTACCTTGAAAGCAGCAACCACAATCCCATTCCTCTTGTGTGGTTCTGGAAGACACTTTTTAAAGGCAGGGTGAAAGGATGCAAAATCACCACTCAAAGTTGGGGGAAAAAAATCCAGAATAGTGAAAAGCTTTTTGCAACCAAACCTGGAGGTCGCATCACATCTGGAAGCGTGAAGTCTGCCTGCAGTGAGGCATTATCCAAGCATAAGGTACCATGAGATTTTGGAGCACAAGCCAAGAATGTGGCTAGAACAAAGTCTCTACTTCCAAAAACAAGACCACAACTCACTCCAGAAACTGTACAATGGAAAAGCTGATTCATGCAAACAAAAATAAAAGCTTCTCTTATGGATTACAATGCCACCATAAGTGCATTCATTCAATAACCCACAGCATAAAGATTTTTCAAAATCAAAACTGTATCCAACAGTTTTTCTCCTACCAGAAGGACCAGAGTCAATGTCACCTCTATATAATACTGATAAAATCCTGGAGATCAGGAGTCTCAACAAAGCACCCAAGTCACCTATGGAGTTAACTCCCATGCACTTTTATTTACTCTTTGATGCAGGCTGCAAAGACAATAAAATCCCCAGTGGGGGATTTTGACTTTCAAAAGTTCTGCCAGGAACACAGGTCCAGCTCCTCTGTTGGGTACAACCCAGGCCAGCAGCAATTAGGAACCTGCTCTGCAGGCTAAGTCTGAAGAAAAATAAGAAACTTTTTCTCTAGTGGTCCAAAAGAAAGAATAAAGTAATATCATCACCATCACTGTGAAGATAGTAATTTGGAAAACTAATCTCTGCCTGATTCTACATAGTGATTTGGGGCATTTGTCACTTGGTACCTTCATCTGCCAGCAAAACTCCAGGCTGGAGTACATTAAGCAGCCCTTTAGTCATCTTGTTGGCACCATCACCCAAGCAGCTGACAGAACTAATCTGTAAGAAGTTCACCTTTTTTAGCTTTGCATGTTATGAATCCTCAAAAATATGAGGACTGAAATGGAACTGATTCTTTGGCTTAAACACACACAAGTTTAATGTCACAGCAGGGTTTTTGACTGTGGCTACTTTTGTGTCAGACATGCAATGTGGCAAATTCTACCAAAGCTCTACTGCAGTCAAATTCTAATAATAAGAAAGATAACAAAGGGCCATAAATAAGTCAAGACTGACTTGGTGCATCACAGCCAGTGTCTCTTCAGCTACTTTCCTCCAGCAGCAGCCAAAAGCAGATTCCTTTACCCATTAGTCAAGTACAAGGACAAGTAACATTTCCTTATTTATATCTCCTCAGCTTCTGGCAAACAGCAGCAGCTCTGCCTAATGAAGGCTTGATTACTTTTTAATGTGCTTTCAGTTTACTTTCTACCACAGCACCTTAAGGAACAAAACATTGTTGTGGCTTAAGCCAAATTCTGCTCTGCAAAAATAAATACCCAAGCACAATCGATTGTCTTTTTCAAAAGCACAGAATATTGAACATTATTTTGAGGTTTTATCACAAAGATGGATTCACTCATTGGGCTACAATACACACACATACCTCTGATATCTTTAATTTTTCTTAAGGAAGGTTTTTCCTCATTATCTCTGGCTCTTTGACTGGAAACACATCCAGAGGTCATCCTGGAGGAAGGGGCTACATGGTTAAATTGAGAATTCCAACACAAAGGGATTAATTTGTGATGCAGTTCAAACAGTCAAAAGACTCCCACTCCATGTGTGCTCATCTTTGCTCTGTAACTACAATTGCTGTGTCCAACACACTCACACTATCACATTACTAATTGTCATGGGGAAAAGAATCACTATAGATAACATGATTCAAAAGTGATCTGTTTCTAAATCCAAGGGGAAAAAATGTAATGCAAGATTCTAACATTTAAAATCTTTCCCTATCATCACCCCCCAAAACAGAGATGTTTGCTCATGGGATGGCAGCAAGCCTTTTCACACTGAATTTCTGCACACACAAAACACAAGATTGCCAGCTGCTGGGTAAGGCAGGAGTTCAAAGTGAAGAAGTCACAAGAAAGGGCTGACAGCTCCTCAGCTGTCACTGGGAGAGGCACCAAACCTGGCTGAGGGCATGGTTTTTGTAGACAACAGAGCAGTTTGAACACAGAAAAACAGTGAATGCAAATGAACTGAACGCTGTGTGAGATGCCACAGATCCAGGGAAGTGTCAGACTTATACTTGTCCTCTTTCAAAAGGAAGGATCTACACTTGATTTCAAACAGTGAGGATGCCTGACTCCTGCCTAACCCTGCTCAGGCTGGGCTTCAGGCCCCTGTGGTGGCAGGAAGAATGACAGCAGCACCATTATTTCCTCTCTTCATGTGATGTCTGCAAACAGCCCCCACCAGGAGCCCTGTTTGATTAAGGATGAAGTTTGGACTTCTTGTCTCTGGGTACTTGAAGCT
This sequence comes from Turnix velox, assembly GCA_013400935.1. Lineage (NCBI taxonomy): Eukaryota > Metazoa > Chordata > Aves > Charadriiformes > Turnicidae > Turnix > Turnix velox. The sequence continues at coordinate 24,138 of VZTY01012512.1, read as the reverse complement.
CAGATGCTCAGACCTCTCCAGCTTCCTCACCCAACTCATTTCTGCCCACGCTGCTCCCAGACCTCACCTCCTCCAGCAGTGGGTCCAGCTCACTTGTAGTCACAAGGGACTGTCAGGAAAGTGTGGTTTTGCTGGGTCTGTGTACATTCAACCTTTACAAATCAAGATTATGGGAAAAGAATCCCTCCTTGAACTCCAAAGGCTTGCCTGTCAGCGTGGATTCATCCCTTTTTGGTGAGCTCACATGGAGTTTTAAGCCAGAGAAACTCCTCCAGTCATACAAAAGTAGTATTTTAGGGGTTCTCAACCAAGCTTAACCATGCTGACACATGGGAAGAACATTGGGCAAGGAAGGAAACAAGTCAGGGGATGAAGTATTGCCTCTTCTTGCAGCAATACTGACCAAAAAAGCACGTATGCAATCGTGGCCTCAGGCCATTTCTTCTCCAGACCTTTGCTCCATTCAGCAAAAGGATTTGCAAATATTCACATATTGGGATTTTTTTTTCTACTTTCTTTTATGACTAAACTACTGAAGTTAGCCAAAATTTATGTACCTTGCACAAACAAGCTCCCAGATCGAAAGCATCTTGCTTTAGATGAGAAAGAAATGCTGATGCACAAGCAAAGCCACATGCACCAACACCATCCACAGCCCATCACAGCGCCCAGAGTCATCATCATCACAAGGAAAACACCACCATTACAAAATAAATTGACCTTTGGCAATTTTCTAAGCCCCTTTTTTTTTTTAGTGTCATTTGACTTTCATAAGCCTGAAAGCTGCTGGTCTGATCCAAAACCAACAAAGAGGCAGCTTCCTACTGCAGGAATACAGGCTCCATTATCCTTTAGCAAAGCATAATCAGCAGCAGAATATGAACTCCTCGTTTATTAGGCAGAGTTGTGGTTTTTTTCTGCAGCAGACCTGGAGCTTGGCAGGCTGGGCTCTAAAGTGCTCCCATTATAGCATCTACACTCTTTACAGGGTTAAAGAAAAACAAAAGGGTAATGCTCCTCCCAAAAACTAGTATAAAACTGATATGGCAAACATGAGAGCGCCAGGAAAAGCAGACAAAGAAACCAAACACACTCTGCATTATCCTGCAGCCATCACCAGGCTTCTAAGACCACGACGAGAAGGAAGAGCAAACCCTCTAGTCAGTGCTTGCCTAGCAAAAACTGCCCCCAAGGTCTGGAATGAACTCGTGGTGTCTCAGCCTAAAATCCCTTCTTTATTTTAGTGCAGGCTTGGAGAAAATACTGTTAACTTCAGAAACTGGGTCTTCAAGGGCTGGGAGAAAGAGAGATACAAACTGAAACCTCACAAGAATTGGCCACACAGAATAATTTGAGTTGGAAGGGACCTTAAAGATCATCTCGTTTCAACCCTCCTGCCATGGGCAGGGACACCACCCACTACACCAGGTTGCTCAGTGCCTCATCCAGCCTGGCCTTAAACACCTCCAGGGATTGAGGGGGCATCCACAACCTCTCTAGGCAACCTGCTCCAGTGTTTCACTACCCCCACATCAAAGTCCCTAGTAGGTTTGAGGGCTGAAGCAACACAGGAACTAGGCAACTTCTGCTTGCAGCAGCCAGGAAGACCAGAAGCCATTTGTGAGGGTTTGCTCTCAGGAGTATTTCTCAGAAGACATCCTCACTCTTGACAGGAATTTAAAAAAACAGGGCAATTTCCACCACAGTGAGGTCCTTCCCATCAACAAGCTGTTCTCACTCACCCCACCACTGCAGCCCAAGGGGAGGTGTCACCTTCCACCACATACCAACAGCACTAATGCAGATGCTGCCCACACCTCAGCCACAACCTGGAGGTCACTTTGCAACCTCCCCACTGTCTTTTCTATTTTTTTTAGCTCACACTTGCCACCATGGTATCTGCTTTTCTTTTTTTATAAACCACAAGCTTCTTTCTGCCTGTGTGAAAGCTAGCATCTGCAGACCACCATCAGAAACTATGACAAACACACACTGCATTTTATTTTTTAAAAAAATATTATGTCCCCCAGCTGTTAATTTGTTGTAGGATGGAGCTCTCCAGGCCTGGGCAAGGAGCCAAAATAGCTTCATTCCCCTGACATTCTTTGGTCTCAGCCCTAATGCTCGACGGCTGGCAGTCTGAGGTGATGGTTATACTAACGCCCTCCAAGCTGGTAATTTTGGTCCCAAATCATTAGTTGGAAGACATCACTGCCTGTCCAGCTGCTCCCCAGTTTATACAGGTGGAAATTCCTGGAAGGAACATTCCCCAAGATGGCTTTATGGACTTGGATATTTTCACAGCAGGCATAACTCAATCCTCAGTCCTTTGTGGGTGAACAGGGAGATTCTCTTGAGTTACTTCCTGATAGATTTTAACATGGTGAAAGGAAATAAAAATTTAGAAAAAGGCTACTCAAGTGCAAAGGTTCCACAGACTTAGCAAGAGAACCATGAGACTTGCTTATCTGCATTATGGGGTGGAAAGGAATTTCTGTTTCTTAATCAGGATTATCAGGTTACCAACAAGTAAGTTCATAAACCTGCCCCTTTTTATCTTTTTATTTCTACTCACGTATATTGCATTTCCTGTCTAGAAGGAATAAAAAAAAAATCCAACATGTATTTTCAGTTAATCAGCTTTACTTGAACTTCATTTGTATCCATGTCCATTGTGAAAGTTCTGGGAGGTATTTTTAACTCATTTCACTGAGTTATTCTGCTCTTCTCCCATTCTGCCAGTTGCTCTGCAGCTGTTTCTCTGCCCGAGTCCATTTGCAACATGTCAAAGGAATGGTCCTGGATAAGCAGCATTGAGGATTTCCCAAGGAATAAAACCTTGTCCTGTTGTAGTTTGTGGCAAAACTCCAGCATGGCCAAAGTTTCATCCCATGAGGTGAACACCTGTTTAAACCTCTCTGGAAACTACTAATCTCATAAAAATGTGGGTTTATGTAAAAAATTACTACTGTTTTCCCCAGAGGGTTCCCATGTTCTGTTAAAATTGGGCTTTGCCTGTTTGTTTTGCCCTACACCTAAGGCTTAGGAGTTCCTCCGACACCCACCTTAGTCTAAACATGATGTAGGTCATCAGCATTCAGCATCTGGTGCTCATGCTCCAAAATCACATTGGTTTTGGAATCACCAAATCACATGTAAGAACTGTTGAGATTGGGACTGTTGATAGAATGATCATAGAACATTTTAGAATGATCATAGAATGGTTTGGGTTGGAGGGGACCTTAAAGATGACCTAGTTCCAACGCCCCTGCCATGGGCAGGGACACCTCCCTCTACACCAGGTTGCTCAATGCCTCATCCAGCCTGGCCTTAAACACCTCCAGGAATTGAGGAGACATCCACAACCTCTCTGGGCAAAATGTTGATGACATATAGTTGAAGAATAGCCATGATCACTCTTATAAGCTCTTATTTGCATCTCCTGGAAATTTCAGTGCTTGCCTCTCAAGAGAAATTTGTGAGCCAGCAGACACTGTGTAACAAAGAACCGCTTCATACAACATTTCTTGCAGCCTTGTCCTGGGCTCCTGCACTACAGGTGATCAGGAGGAAACCAAAAGCAGAATTATTAACTTCTGCTTCTCCTTCTTGGTTTCTAAGATACAGGGGACAAATGTAGTTTAAAGTTCCTCCTGTATTTACAGTCTGTTACAGCATCTCAGAGCTTGCAGAACAGAAAGAGGTAAGATTTCAGCTGCTATGTCTGGATATAAAGCAGATACCGGATCTGTTTCTGTTTGCATTTCAGAGGAAATTTCTAGTTGCACCCAAATGCCCAGAGCCTCCAAATATTTTTACAATTGCAAGCATTTGTAATAACCACCAAATTAAAACCAAGCAAACACATCCCAAACAACTCACACACACACAACTCTTTTCCATCAAACATTTTTCCTGGACGTGCTCTTGAATTTTTAAATGCAAACTGCTAACATAATTTTGGGAGAAGAGCCAATTTCATCCAAGAACAGAACAGCAGCTCTGTTGGGTTGAATCCAATGCTTGTCTACCCCAATATCCTGTCCACAGCCCCAGATCCCAGGGAAGAGAACACCAACAGATTGAGTGCCGTGGCTCCACCACATTTTGCTTTCCCAGACTCAAAATAATCCCCAGTTTTGAGTCAGAGGTGTAGCAATTAGGCTTAATAGCCCTTAATTGCCTTTCTCCATTAATTTGTCTCACTGTTTCCTCAGCCTATGCAATTTTTGCCATATACTTTGCTCTCTGGCAGCGAGTTTCTCCATTAAACTACATGTTGTCAAAATAATACCTATTTATCCAACAAAGGAAGACAGTTTGTAACTTCTAAACTTCCCTAGGATCCTTTTTTTAAACCACATCTGCCTGTGGCTTCTTCACTCTGACAATTCAAACAGGTCCCTCACCAGGCAACAGTTAAAACTTCACACTTGAGCACCTTTGGGCTGTGTTCCCGTATGGAAAAATACCCCCCCCCCCAAAAAAAAAAAATCCTGAACTTCAAGGTAGCTTAATCAAAGAAATTAAATCACCACATTCACTTCTTCCAGCAAAACAGCCTGCCAATAAGAAGCATTAAGTCAGGATGAAAAGACTACTTTAGCTGTGTCCAGACAGCATTAACTTCAGCCAGTGTACAGTGCGATGTTAACCCTTCACTTTTTCTTCTGGGGGATTAAACCTTGGGCTCACTTCACTGTCTTTAGAATTTCAGAAGACAGGCTTTAACATTAAGGTGGAGATCCCCTCCTGGAAAGGACATGCTCCTGGATGGAGGCTTTTTTTCTGGGACAGGTAACAGTAGATAAGCACTAGGAGTAAAACTGTTCCAGGCTCAATTAAATACCTGACTGGCAAAAGTACTTTAATTATAAACTCCTTTTCTCCCCTGAATGCAGCTGGAGTTAAACAAATGTTCTTAACACCTATTTTCTTGTTTGGGTAGAAACATTCTTGAATAGCAAAATATTGATTTAAGCTGTGGATCTGGCTCAGGTTTCCAGGTTGCTGATTAGTGCCAGGAACTAAGACCAGTAGTTCCAAAGCAGCAGCTCAAGGGTTGGGGAGCACAAAGAACAGCCAGGTTCATCTGTTTGTGTCTCTAACCCCACCACACCCTTAGCTCTCCTTTTTTATCATATAGGGAAATATTCCACATCAGTTTTGAGCTTGAACAGATGAAATCTATCAATGTTTGCTTAGCTGCATTTGTCTTCTCTCTCCCCAGTGAGAAATAAGAAGAACCTTGCAGAGACTTATTTTTGGCAACCTCTTCTTGCTACACACATCAATTCAACCCCTTCTATCATTTTCTGAGTTCTACAGGGCCTCAGGACAAGAAAAGTTCCTTGCTCAACTTCACAAATATTTATTAAAGAAGCAAAAGTGCCATGACACTGCATAAGTCATGTCTTGGGAAGCACTGATGGTTCAAACAGTATCCAACTTCTTCTCAAAGTCAGCCTTTTCTCCCTAAGATGTGCCTGACACAGACACAATCCTGACAAAGAACACTCTCACACTTGTACATACAACCCATGAATATTCTCAGGAAAAAAAAAAAAATCTTTCCCAGCTTTATCTGAAGAGCAGAATTTCCCATCTTTCTCCTGCTGTGAGGAAACTGGTTTTATTTAAGCACAGTAGAATGTTTTTTATTTTGACATATTCGAACTATTGCAACAACTGCAGACAATTTAATCCCCAATTCTATTAAAAATTGGAATATAATATTTTAAGAAAAATATTTTACTTTTCTAGACTTGGGAACAATGACTTAAAAAAAATAAGAGCAACCCACAAGGCAGATGGAAAGCATCCTAGCTAACTGCCTCGCTACATCTGTGTTAAAAAAATTGTCTTCCACCCTGAGAGCTCTAATTCCCAACAATTCAGACCATTTTATTGAGAGAGATTGTTTGGTTAACCCTAAGTATTGAAAAAGTACCTCATGCATATTATGCTTACACAAGAGACAAGTTTAAAAACCAGTACCAACCCCACTAACAAATCAGTCCTCACACATTATATAAACTGCACGATCCAAGTATCACAAAAGTTTCTGGTTTTAGAACTAAAGATGCAGCTTATTTTCCCCAAAATGGGATCACCTAAATGTGCATCACATTGCAAAACTACTTATAAAAGATTCATATTTGCATCAAGAGAAGTGTAGCCAGCAGGGCACGGAAGGTGATTTTGTCCCTCTGTTTGGCTCTGGTGAGACCCCAACCAGAGTTACTGTGTCCAGTTCTGGAGCCCTCAACGTAAGAAGGACATTGAGGTGTTGGAGCGGGACCAGAGAGGGCCACAAAGATGATGAGAATGCTGGAGCACCTTCCTTCTGAGGACAGGCTGAAGGAGTTGAGGTTGTTCAATGCGGAGAAGAGAAGGCTCAGGGGAGACCACAAAATACCCTATCAGCACCTGAAGGGGACTACGAAAGGCTGAGGTAGGACTTTTTAATAGGGTCCAGGACGGCAGGAGTAGGAGTAATGGATGCAAATTGGAAGAGGGGAGATTCAGGCTGGAGAGAAGAAAGAAGTTCTTTCCTGTGAGGGTGGTGAGACACTGGAAGAGGCTGCCCAGAGAGGTTGTGGATGCCCCCTCAATCCCTGGAGGTGTTTAAGGCCAGGGGGATGAGGCACTCTGCAACCTGGTGTAGTGGAAGATGTCCCTGCCTATGGCAAGGGGTTGGAACTGGATGATCTTTAAGGTCCCTTCCAACCCAAACCATTCTATGATTCTATGATTTTCTTCTCATATTAACTGCAGTTACATGCAGCACCGTTGGGACTGAAGGAAGTTGATCAGTCTTGAGCAGCATTGGAACTGCCACTACTTGGGTTTTTCAGGATGACAAATGTAACCACATGCATCCGGACTTTGACAACACATTTGCAACCTTAAACGTGACTGCAGAACAAAGCAGAGCTATTAAACACACCGAGACAAACGCTGGATGCAAAGAAACATCCTGCTGTAGCTGCATTTGCCCTCGGGGAGGCTTCAGCATGGAGCAACAGAGCCTCAGATAAATCTCTAAGCAGCCAAACCACACAGGAATAGAGAGCCCACAGGCTCTACTCTCTCTGCCTTACATTGGTTATATCTGCATATATTGTGATAAGCAGAGGAAAAAAGCCCTAGAGAGAATTAACTGAAAATATATACTTTCTTTTTTGTAGAGTCTCCATCTCATCGAATCATAGAATCACAGGGTTGGAAGGGACCTTCAAAGGCCATTTAGTCCAACGCCCCTGCAGTGACTAGAGACATCCTGAACTAGATCAGGTTGCTCGGAGACTCATCAAGCCTGGCTTGATCTCCAAGGATGAGGCCTCCACCACATCTCTGGGCAACCTGTTTCCAAGGCTCATCCCCTCATGGTGAAAAGCTTCTTTCTAAAGTCTCCCCATACACTATTTCACTGAGACTGTTTCAGAAAGATGAAGCCTTCCCAAAGCCTGAAGTTGGTGACAGGGACAAGAGGGGGTGGTTATGGACCACCTTGTTTGTTTCTTGTCCCAAAGCTGTTCTCTCTCCAGATGCAGCCTGTAATGCTCTAGAAAGCACTTCCCACTGGCTGTGTAGCCCCACCAGCACCAGAAGACATGCCTGTGCCCTACTGGGTTATGTGGGGAAGAAAAAAGAGTAATTGTGAGCAAATGTTCCCTCTCCAGAACACAGACCACTGCATTTCCTGATGGGTAGGGAGGAGTAGACATAAATCCTTTCCCAAGCCAGGAAACAATACAAGAAAGACACAACCCCCCCCTACAGCCCTAACTTCTGGAGTGAAAAAATAAACAAAAAATTTCCTTTCCTCTCTAAAACCATCCCCGGACAGCAGCAAGTCTGGTGTGTAAGATGGGACTCTGACACCAACGCTGGAGGTCATCTCTTACTTTCACCCTGTCTGCAGTCGCTGTGGGAGTTGAGGAAGGAAAACCACCCACGCAGCCATCAAAACAAGAGAGGGGGGAGAGCCTGCAGAAAGAGCCTGGAAGCATGGGCTGCAGACCACAGACATGAAAGGCCTGGCTTTGGGGAGAGTTCTGGACACCAGGAGTTTGAGGCAGCAGTTCCTAAGACCCTCAGCACTGACAGCAGCACATGGGAGAAGAGCTCAGCCCACTGGCACGTTGCTTCCATAGCCCCCAGGTTTCATTCCTACTCTTTGGAGTTTAAGGAGTTTGATGTTGGATGAATGAACACAATTCTCTCAAAATCCACAGTCAAGAGCCAGGCAGTTATTGGAAACAAATGCACACTCAGAAGACTGAGAAGAATTTAAACAGCTGGCTCCTTTCCACACCAGATCAATAAAAGCAGCGATCAAATTGCCTTTAGGAAAATGGCACACGAGGGCTTCTGGTGCTGCAGGAAAGCTGGGGCAACTTCTCACTCCAAAGGCCAACAAGATACCTAAATGCTAATGGTGAAAATCACAAATTGGACGTGTACAACTCAGCTTCTCTCCTCCTTGTATTCTTTTTTCTTCCAGGAGCAAGAGCCTAATTGCTCTTTGGCCTCTCCTCCTTTCATCTCTTCAATAGAATGCTACAGTCAAATGACTCTCACAGCCCACAAGGTCCCTGCTCCAGCCAACGCTTGGGTGCTTCTCAGTGTGGTGCCTGCATCTGTCATTTTTCATCCGGAGCCTCCAACACTGTCTCATACTAAGTAACACTTTTCAGTCCAACTGTATGTCACACAGAAAGCCTCCTGGATAGAAATATACACAAGCATATTCCCACCTTTGGTGTCTACAGCTCATCCTCATAATTACATCCCTGCCCCAGCCCACGACTCACAGCACGCACAAAGACATTAAAGAAAAAGGGCAACTTCCCATACAAGACTTCTAAATGAAGCAGGAAACTGGTGCTGGAACTTGGCTCTGGTGAGAACCCAACTGGAGTTACTGTATCCAGTTCTGGAGCCCTCAAAATAAGGACATTGAACTGTTGGAGAAGATCCAGAGGAGGCCACGAAGATGATGAGGGGACTGGAGCACCTCCCTTCTCAGGACAGGCTGAAGGAGTTGGGGTTGTTCAGCCTGGAGAAGAGAAGGCTTGGGGGAACCTCATAGTAGCTTCTCAATACCTAATGGGGGCTACAGAAAGGCTGGGGTAGGTCTTTTTAATAGGATATGTGATGGAAGGCCTAAGAGTAATGGATGTAAATTGGAAGAGAGCAGATTAATGCTAGATATAAGAAAAATTCTTTCCTTGTGTGGGTGGTGAGACACTGGAAAAAGTTGCCCAGAGAGGTTGTGGATGCCCCCTCAATCCCTGGAGGTGTTTAAAGCCAGGCTGGACAAGGCACCTGGTGTAGTGGGAGGTGTCCCTGCCCATGACAGGGGGAGTTGGAACTAGATGATCTTGAAGGTCCCTTCCAACCCAAACTATTTTATGATGATTTCTGGGGTGAAATTCAAATAGGAGGCCAGACCAAGACTGCAGTCATCATCTTTTGGCTGAGTCCTTCACTATAAACTTGCAGAATATTTAGTCATTTCCTCCTGTGAGAGCTGTGGTGATGAACCACACCAAAGTCACCTTTACCTGCACTGTCCAGAGTGTAAAGCAAACCCCACAAAGGAGCACAAACACAGGACTTTGCAACCAATGAAAGACAGCAAAGATAAGACTGAGCACTACCTCCTAATGCTGCAAAACTCACCATGAGGCAGACATACTTCCTGCTCTAACACCCATGCTCAGACTGACAATGACCCAGGGAGAGACAGGAATTAAGACAACTTCTGAAACATATCTGGAAGACAACTTTGCTTAGGCATGAGCTTCGCAGGGTTATTTTTTTCCACAACAACACATCCTATTGAATATAAACTTCATGGAGAACAGTGCCTTGGGGAAGCATTTTATACACTGTGATGTGGCAAATTATACTGCAAAACAAAGTACAACTTTTCCAGCAAAAGACCGCAAAATTTGGGCACCTTCCAAGACTCACAGCCCCAAGCTGCAAGGTGTGAAGCAACCTCAACTCCTTTTCCCTTCAGTGGGAGACAATGCTTTCTGGAGTCTCAGAAAAAGCTTCTGAACTTGCTAGAAGTTTTGCTAGAAAGGAGGAGATTTTCAAAATCTATTTCTGTTTTGCTCCTACTCAAGCAAGCTATCCTTTTAAAAACCAAAATGACACAGTGTCTGGTGTGACACTACAAAGCAGGAGTGAGAGAGCCCTCACAGGGCTGATGTTAGCCAGTTCAGTTACTTCACTGGAAGCAGCTTTGACTCTGTTCCATCTCTCTGCAAAAACCACTCCTGATGTGGATTTTCCACTCCTTGAGTGTTTTTTTTTTTCTTAAATCAGTACCCAGAAAGGTTCCTCTTCGTCTTCCAAGTCTGTCTCACCAAGAGTTTAAGATGCAGAAATGACTCACTGCCATCAAGCACATTTCCCTCCAGATAGGTGCTCCTCTGTCTTACTTACTTTAGGCTGAAAGATTGATTAAAAATTCTTATATTAGAAAGAAAACAGCCACCCAGTGAGGTACTGAGCTGATCCCTGCCAACAGAAACACCCTTGGTGTACTCAGTAAACTGAGAATGTGCAAGTCCTGCTCATTACCACAAGATTACTTGAGCTGCACTAGCTTTAGACATGAGTACATACATATATATATATATGAGTGTGTCATAAAACCAATCATTATGTGCACGTTACACCCAAAATCCACAAAAACAGGCTACGTCAATGCTATATTTAAATTCCACAGTCAAAGATGCACAAAGGAGCTTGAAAGGCAGCAGTTAAGTCAGAACTGAGCCTTGTAACACATACAATCCACACAAGGATAAGACAGCGCTGCAGAAACCACCCAGCTAATAATTAAAAACCTAATTTAAAACCAGGAAAACAACACAGTGAGGTTTGAGATGAGTGGTCGCATCCCTGGAGCTTAGCATCACCACACAGGCAGAAATCAATAACTGCCATTAAAAAGGTCACTGATAAAAATCTATAGCAACCCAATCAGTTAACTTGAAACCCCATTAAGAGCTGTATTACAAAGAAAGAATTACTTTTCCAATCTGCTAATGACTGCTTCTCCTCTTCCAGATTATCATTTTTGTATAAACTCAGCAGAAATCCATTTGGACACCCCCCTCCAGCCCTCTTTATGGATGAGCTACTCACAATTTCAAGACACTTTCTGGATCAGCACCAGGTAATCATCTGCAGCATCAGCACATCAGTGTCACCACGGATATTGAGATGAGCAAGAATGACATGGGAAGAGAGAAAGAGGAGGGACATCCCAAGTCCATACTCCTCTGCCATCTGTACTTTGCCACTATGGGGCTCAGCCTCTGTCATTAGAGCTAAACAAGGGGTTACACCACCATTAAAGACAAGTCTTACCAACATCTTACTTCAGCTGCTGAAGACAGTAGATCAGTGACTGCAGTCAGCTTGAAGAGGAGAGTTCAGTGTGGGGTTTGGTTTGGGGTTTTTTTTTAATCTTCTGTACATCACTGTCCTCTGAAAGTTTGAGAGCCTGCACCTGAAGTAACAGCCTAACAGTGACATGAAAGGTCATCACATCTCCACAGCTCTGTCTCTTTATCTACTGGCTGTAAAAGTCACTGCTCATTAACTGCAATAGTTGGCATTTTCAAAGTCTCTGGCATTTTGCAGGTCTCTGGCACATCCAGAGGTGGCAAAATCCCCTGGATTTGGGAGCATCATTTGCACAGATCAAGCAGAAATTAGATGATCCTGAAGACACTAAGGTGATACCCCTGAACCGAGGCACAACCCCCCATTTACTTCTGTTTGCTTCTTTATTTTCCTTCTGAAGAATAAACCCTGCTGACTTAGCTCTGTCCGGGGCCATAAAGAAGTAAAACCCAGTATTCCCACACAGCCCCACACTCACCCACCACCATTCACCACTCCATAGAATCATAGAATAGTTTGGGTTGGAAGGAACCTCATCCAAACTGCGGAATGACACAGTGGGCGATACCACTTGGGAATAAACTTTAAGAAAGCCAGGAATAAAAAGAAACACCCTCACAATGGGGGAAAGAGAGGTGTGAGAGGGGTGTCACCATCTGGGCCCCACCGCAGCCAGCCCCACCGCTGCGGGAGCGGGGCAGGCAGCTCTAAAGAGGAATTACCGAGGGAAATGGAAATTTATTTAAGAAATATACACATATACACACCTCCCTGCGAGCTCTGGATGCTCTTCTGGCGGTTCTCCTGCCTGGTTACCACAGGTTCACACCGCCCGCTCCCGGGGATGTGAGGGGAACCCGCTCTCCCGGCACGGCCCCCGCCCCTTCACCGCCACCCGCCCGCCCGGACACACAACTTTCCCGGAGCGCTCCCTTACCGCTGTGGAACCGGAGGAAGAAGCGATGTAAACCTTGATGACCATGCTGGGAGAGGAGGAGGAGGCGACGGGACGTGGAGCCGGGTGGATGAGGGTGTGTGTATGTGCGGCGAGAAGCGGGGCTGAGGCTGAGGCGGTGGCAGCGGGAGGGCGGGAGGGAG
>VZTY01012512.1:851-11555 GCA_013400935.1 Turnix velox | reverse complement strand
AGGCGGGTGCTCAGCCTCAGGGTGGGGAGGGTGGGAGAGGGGGAACCGCCATGGTCGCAGCTGCCACCCCTTCAGATCGCTAGGTTGAATGGCCCTGAGCACTCCCCGCCCGGTAGCAGCTTCTCCTAGGCCTTTGAGAGCCGCTGTCTCCTCCTGCCCCTGCCGGGGGTGTGATGAGTGCTCCAAGCAGCACCTCCATATTCCCACTCATCCCACTCCAATGGGCTGGGCAGATCATAAAATACAGTGTTGGAAGGGACCTTCAAAGCCCATCGAGTGCCACCCCCTGCGGTGACAGGGACATCCTGCACTAGATGAGGTTGATCAGAGCCTGGACTTGGATGTCTCCAGGGCTGAATGGGGCCTCCATCACCTCTCTGAGCAGCCTCTTCCAGTGTTTCACCACCCTCATAGTGAAATGTTCATTACTGTGCAATGATAGAATTGAAAATCTACTTTTAAAATATGTTCCTGCATGAAAGTGGCTTGTTGGCCCACACACCAAAGGAATGCTTGGGCATCCAGTGGAATGCTGCTCCATGTGGGTGTTACAGTTTGGCACCAGACGGGTCATGGCCATGGAGATGAAGGACAAATGCTTCCCCCAGCTCTCTGGGGAATCCTTAGAGCCCTTCTCAGAATCACAGAATGTCAGAGATTGGAAGAGATCTCAAAGGATCATCTAGTCCCATCCCTCTGCTGGAGCAGGAACTCCCAGGTCACACAGGAAGGNCTGGCTCCATCCTCCTGACACTCACCCTTTATATGTGAGTTCACCCCTCAGTCTCCTCCAGTTCCCTCAGCATTTCCTCACAAGGGAGATACTAATCTCTTCATCATCTTCATGGCTCTGTGCTGGACTCTCAAGCAGTATCTAAAGACAAGAAAGCTTTTTGCAAGGGCATGTAGTGATAGGATGAGGGGTAATTGGAACGAACAGAAAAGGAAGAGATTTTGATGAGATATTTGGAAGAAATTCTTTGCAGTGAGGGGGGTGAGCCCCTAATCCAGGTTGCTCAGAGAAGCTGTGGCTGCCCCATCCCTGGGGGGGTTCAAGGCCAGATTGGACAGGGCTTGGAGTGACCTGGGCTGGTGGGAGGTGTCCCTTAGGTTGGAATTAGAGGTCACTTCCAACCCAAACCATTCTGTGCTACTTTGCCTAATTATTGCAATGTGTATCTTCCATCAAAGGGACACATAATTGCTACCATGGATCTGCCTGCTCTTGAGCTGCTCCTCTGCTTCCCTTCCCTCACCATCACGTGTCTGTGCCATGGATGGGGACTTCTTGCAACAGGGCTGTGCTCAAGGCCCAAAGGGGCACTGCCAGCCATCTTCTGCTGCAGTTCCACAGCACGTATTTCATCATCTCTATTAATTAGGACTGCTGGATGAGGCCTGGAAGATTTCTTAATTGTTATAGTCATGGTGACACGACTGTTGAGCGAAATTTATATTCAGCACCTCTCTCCCACTTTCTTCTGATACCCAAATATTACCTTGGATGTATTGCATTATGTATTCTAAAACATGGTGATAAATGTGGCAAGCTGAAATTTTACCTTCTACGAGCTAAGATGAAAGAGTTTCATTCTGCTGTTGGCAAGAGGCAGGGAGGTATTTCTGAAATGAATTTTCCAAGCAAAATAAGCCTTCCTGTTTCAAATTATTACAGGTTTTTGGGTTTTTTTTTCAAACCACAGGCAGGATTTTATAAAAATCTTGTTGAATTAAAAAGTTATTATGGAGTTGTCACCTCTGTTTGTTTTATTCATTTGCCAACACTATGCAGAAATGGAAATGTTCTGAAGATGACATGCATAATTTTGATATTATTTTTGATACCTCTCTGAGTCTTTGAGACTGCTGGGAGATCCGTGCATTTGGGAAATGCAATAAGCCAAAATTTATTTAGGATGACAGCGCAGAATAAAACTTCCCTGTTTGAGGGAATTTCAAAATTAAATAAAAATAAATGGTCCACTTTTAAATCTCCTGAAAACAAACTGAGTTAAAGTCCAGGAGATTAAAATTCTTCAAGGAATGTTTCCTCAGATGTGTTTGCTCAAACCCCTTCACAGCTGCTGGAGAAATGTGCTGATAATTCCCCCTTTTTGTGCCGTGTGTCCATCCCTCATCTGATTCATGGCGAGGAACACTGGAGGTAGAAGCACAGCTTATCAGAAAGACTGAAAAAATGCAGGTGGAGAAGGTTTATTTGAACTTTGGGCTGACTTGTCATTCTGCTGGCCAGCTGCCTGCTCTCTAGCCAGCTCTCTTCTCCTTCTCCTCCTCTTCCTCAGAGTTGAAATTCTTTGGGAGTGAGCTGCACCGTGTCTTCCTGCCTACTTAAAAAACTGGCATAATCACTGCTCTCCAAAGTGCACTTTGGGGGGCATTTTATCTTCATGCAAGAAGATTTATGAAGTTAAGAGCAATCCATGAATTAGGTGTTATTGAAACGACCAGGTTGCCTTGACTCATTATAGTAAATTCTCCACTCAATTGGCAGAATGGCGCGATGTTTTCTATTCCCAGGTTCCTCGTGTAAAATCCGTGATGGTATTTTTGTTTTCACTATTAAACGGTCGTGGAGCTTTTAATTATTCTTCTCCAGGTAGGCTGAAACCTCAAATTGAGATGATGCCTCTAAGAGGCATCACGTGCAGCCAATAAAACAATCAGTATATAATATTCAAGGATGAATTCTTGTCTCCTTGATCCCTTTTGGCCCTTGCTGTGGCCTGTCTTTGTTCAAGGCCATCTTCTCAGGCTGTGTCTTTTATTACTGCCCTGGAAGTAAAAATAAAAACATTGAATTTTTGTTTATATTATTTTACATATTATGAAGCAGCAACATGGAGTAAGGGACAGCAGAACCATCAGTGCTTCCCAAGGGGGAGCCCAATGGATTTGCCCAGGATTTCAGAAAAAATGTTGCTGCTAATGGCAAAGATCTTGCTTTTTTCTTAAAACACAGACAAGGATGGGGCTTCTTCACACCGGTGAATTAAGCTATTTTTTAAAGAAAGGAAATGTAGGAGAATCTGTTACAGTGATTGACTGTAAAGTCCCTCTTGTGCAAAAGGTCAGGAAAGCACGTGTGCTCCAAACACTCCTCAGCTCCTTCGTAACCAGGGAGAGAAACAAATCCAGAATTCAACTGCAAATATTTGGCCAGTAACATGAGATCCTGCCAGGTTTGTTTCTCTGGTGGTGCTTTAGCTGGGGCTGATTCAGCTCTGTCTATTGAAAAGGAACAACATGTGATGGGTTGGAGATGTCAGATCAGGGCTCTCAGTAGAAAATCAGAAATTATTCTTGCAGAAAGCAAGAATATGACTATTCTGACTTTGGCCAAGCTCTGGGAGAGCTGTGTCCCACAGCAGCCCAGTGCAATGCTGATTTACAGCGACTAGAAATGCCACTCCCCTTCTCCAACCTGCTCCTGGGCAGGGGTGGGGACAGTCCAGGAGATCTGCTTCTCCTCCTCCCTTCTCGTTTGGAAACAGCAAGGCTGGGCTTCCTTGTTTTCGTATCTAATTGTGCAAGACACAAGAAGGTTGGTTGGATGAGGAAGTAAATCCCACTGCATAGAACATGGAACCTGCTGTTACTGCTCTGAATCTCTCAATTACCCGTATGATGGAGGTCCCCACTAGGATTGCCGTGTCCATTTCTGGAGACCCCAACCTAAAGAAGGACATGGACCTGTTTTAACAGGTCCAGAGGAGGCCACAAAAATGCTGAGAGGGCTGGAGCCCCACTGCTCTGAGGGAGGGGGCTGAAAGAGTTGAGGAGGTTCATCCTGGAGAAGGATTTGGGGAGACCTTAGAGCCTCAGCCAGGAAAACTGAGGAGGAACTCTGGAGCCGGGAGGTGAGGCACAGGATGAGGGGAACAGTTTTAAACTGAAAGAGAGGAGATTTAGATGAGATATGGAAACAAAATTCTTTGCTGTGAGGGGAGTAAGCCCCTAGCTCAGGCAGCACAGAGAAGCTGTGGCTGCCCCATCCCTGGAGGGGCTCAAGGCCAGCTTCGATGGTGCTTGGAGCGACCTGGGGGGAGATCATAGAATCATAGAATAGTTTGGGTTGGAAAGGACCTTCAAGATCATCTAGTTCAAACCCTGCTGCATTGGGCAGGGACACCTCCCACCACACCAGGTTGCTCAATGCCTCATCCAGCCTGGCCTTAAATACCTCCAGGGATTGAGGGGGCATCCACAACCTCTCTGGGCAACCTCTCCCAGTGTGTCACCACCCTCACAGGAAAGAATTCCTTTCTTATCTCCAGCCTGAATCTCCCCTCTTCCAACTTACATCTGTTATTCCTAGTCTTTCCATCACATACCCCATTAAAAAGTCCTACCCCAGCCTTTCTGTAGCCCCCTCAAGGTATTGATAAGCTACTATGAGGTCCCCCCTGAGCCTTCTCTTCTCCAGATCTCCCTCTCCATGGCAGGAGAGGGCACTGGATTGTCTTTAAGGTCCCTTCCAACCCAAACCATCCAACGATTTCATGCAGAGATGCATCCCCGTGTGCCACCAAACACAAACACGAGTCATGCGCTGACACTTTCCGACAGAACGCGTCCCTCGCCATCACAACCAGCAGCATCAGAGCCGAGAGTGGGATGTAAGCCAGGCTGAGAACACCATCCCTGGGGTCCCATTTGGGGTCCCCAGCCCAAAACCCGCCGTTCCCCACCCCCGCGGGCGGCAACGGTGGCGTCACCCGTCCGGGGGTGCCCCCTGCTGGCAAACGGCGGGCGACCGGGGAGGGGGACACCGTGGGGACACCGGGGCCATCGGGCCGGTGTCCCGTCCCCCCCCCACTGCTGTCACCGACCCATTTGGTAAAGACTGGATTTGGTCTGGGGCAGCACAACATGGCTCTGGATGGAGATTGTAATCACCCGCTTGCAGATCAAGGCAGAGTGGGTTAATGTAAAGTAATTAATAACAATTATTCTGGCAGTTCGGCGTTTGTAGAGCAGAAGCTGCTTGAAGCGAGTTGCTTGAAGGGGACCTGGGATGTATCTGCGTCTGTGCTGTGTGGCTGGGACCAGCAGCTTCCAGAGTCACCTCCCAGCAGCAGGAGCTGCGACAGGCAGCCACATGGCAGCCTGGTNCACCCTCACTCTGACAAAGTTTTTTCTCCTATTGCTATGGAATCCCCAATGTTCCAGCTTGTACCCATTAACCCTCATTCTGTCATGGGAGGTTGACTAAGACTCCTCCTGACACTCACTCTTATCATATTTATAAACATGAATGAGATCACCCCTCAGCCTCCTCTTCCCCAAGCTAAAGAGATGGCATTTGGATGAAACCAAGCTGCAGGGTGACTCCAGGCAGATGCCAACTGCACTGCACCATGTACAGTCTGTGGAACCACCCCACTGGCTGCTCTGCTCTTTGGGGTTATTCCTATCACACCCCAAAACCTGCCAGAACTCATCTGGGCAGGAATGCCAAGCTGTGTCTGGCACAAAGGCCAGACAAATACTTGCAGCAGACTACATCCTATATAAAAATAAATTAAAAAAACAACCCAAAACTAAATTGCAACAAAGGTACCAACCAAAGGTCCATTTCTGCTCCACCAGAAGCAACCTCCACTAACAGCAGCCAGAGCTCAGGTCCTGCTCCATCTCCCTGCAGTTTGTTCGACTGGGAATTCTCAGAGAGCTTCTGCCCTCGAAGGTACAGCCCAGAAGTCTTCCAACACCTTGCCTGGTCCCTGGCTCCTCCTGACTGGGGACCCAGAATGTACAGAAGGTGTTTATAAGCTCTGAAAACTAAGTGTTGCCTTTCCCGAGCCTGTCCAGCAAGAAATCTGCTTCCTATGAGCTCAGAGCAAGCTGAAAGAAGGGGAAGTGGAGCTGCAAATCAGTACATGTCACCCACCATACCATTGCTGGGTGAGAAGTTTTCATTTACTGGGAGGCAGCAGGATCATTCACAGTTGCAGAGGGCTTGGAGTTTCCTACGACTAAATCAGCTTTGGTCAAAGGCCTGATCTCCTCCTTCCTTCTCTTTGTTCTGGGCATCTTCAAAGAGCTGTTGGAAAGACTTGTTTTAAAAAAAAAATAGCACTAAAGGCAGTGTGGCTTTGTGAAATGCCACTGCGCTCACTTGGTCACCACCCTCTCAGGTGTGAGTCTCCCTGGAGAATGGATTTTGAAAAGCTGGTGGCATCAGCCATCTCCTGAAGCCATGTGTGGAGGCAGGGTCAGAGGAAGGCTTGCACACTTCTGTGGCATGGTGAGGACCATCTGGCAATGGTTAGTTTGTTGTAATTTGCTTCCTCGACTTCTTCATCCCCTCACTGATGTTTCAGAGTGAGACAGATCCTCAGGAGTTCCTGACAGATCCTCAGAGACTTCTCCAGTCTCTGCCACGATATACTCATTCGGGTTTTCTCCTCCAATATTGTCCTTTCTACACATTCCTTTTATATCTCAATAGTCAATTTGTTCTAGAAAATGTCTTTCAGGCTCCCGACAAGACTGAAAAGTGATTCATTGTGCTTTTAAAGCCTTTGTGCTACTTGTGTCTCAGATTTTTTTTACACAACAGACTGCTTTTACATTTCACTTATTTATAGTATTTTCTGTTTTACTCATGAAAACACACACACAACTTTGTGAAGGATGCCTCTTGTTTCTGATGTCCTCCCATGTCCCACCTTTTAGCCTCATTTAATTTTTTACCCATTTCTTTTAGCCATGCTTAATCCTCCAACCTGCTTTTTTGGCAGGTGATGTGCATTTGATCAGAGCTCCAAGTGCAAAGTCTTGAATAAAACCCTTTTCTTAATTTTTATTCTTTTAAACCCTTTCAGCTTTTTTTCAAGAAGTCTTCTCACTGTTGCAGAGTTCCCCTTTCCACAATGAAGAACAACAGGGGATTTCTTTGGCTTTTGTTGCTCTGGTTGGTGGTGACTCTCAAGTATGCAATAGTGCCTGATTCAAAGAATGACTAGTTAGGTCTTGTTCCTTGCCCTCAATCAAATCAAGAGTTGCTTCTTCTTTCACAGCTTCCCTGACCGTAAAAAGTTCATTAAAAGTCCATAAAAAGTCATTACTTGTCTAACCATTAACCCTTAGACATCATATCGATGTGGATGTTTCCTTTTGCTGTTGTGTTTTCTGTCCTTGATGCCTCTCTCATCTTCATCAAGTTAATTTCCACTTATTTCTATGTTGAGAAATCACCAAACCTCTTAATAACCTCCCTTGTGTTAGGTGAGAAAATGTTCATAAAGCCACTATACAAGGAGTCCAGACATCTGACTGGAATGTGAGTGATGAGTCTCTTCTTCCAGCTTGGGCCCTTCTCCCCCATGACAGGAGATAGGACAAGAGGAAATGGCCTCAAGTTGCACCAGGGGAGGATTAGGATAGAGATTAGGAAAAATTTTTACACTGGAAGGGTTATGAAGCACTGGAAGGGGCTGCCCCAGGGAATTTTTGAGGCGGGATGGGGGGAGGGATTTGAGAGCTGGGCAGACACAGAGCTTAGAGAGATGATTTAGGGGTTGGTTCTTGTGAGAGTTGGGTTGATGGTTGGACTCTGGGATCCCTTCCAACCTAGTCCATTTCGTGATCTGCTTTTGGACAGAATAATCCCACCCTGGATGTTGTTCTTGTTTTGCAGATTGTATTTTTCACACATCCCAGTGTGGCATTTGCATTTTTTGCCACTGTGCCACCTTACAATCCCAGTTTTGGGGACAGGACATCCAGGAACTAGCAACTCTTGGCCTGCAGACATGATGTGCTTCTATTTGGGCTTGCTTTTCCCTTCTCCAGAGTTGGACCACAACCTTGGAGTTTTGGAGAGAGAGAACTGTTGCTGTAATAGTAGTCCTTGAGACCTCTGGAACAACTCCCATAGTGCCAGAACTGTGGAGGAAAAGGCAAAATATAGAGACATCAACAAAATCAAAATGTAGCTGTAAAAGCAGATTTAAAATATACTTTATCAGTCTTTCTACATGGTGCAAAAAATGGAATTGAGAAGACAAGTAAGAGTCAGCAGAATGGAACAAAATAGGAACAAAATCCCAGACAAAGGTCCAAAATTAGTTACAGTAAGCAAGGAACGAAGGATATAGGAACATATTCCCTTTACACACATTAGAAGTGGGAGCAAACCAACAGAAAGTCTTATTACTAACAGAAAAGGACAAGAAATAAAGGAAGACACACAAAAAATGTGTGTCTTCTTTGCTTCAGTCCTCAAACAAAGCAAATTACCACCAGTCACTCAAGCTGGCTTTTTAGGAAGATGGCAGCAACAGGTAGTAGAAGAAACAGACTAATTGCATCTGATCCTGTGGTTGCACTGAGGTCAGCAAAGCCTGTAAGATGCATTCCTCAGGATTCAGGAAGCCATTTGAAGGCATTTCTGAGTAACTGTTGTGCCTCAACAAAAAAAAATTGTGACATTTGATGGTTCTGCTTCGACTGGAGGAAGGGGAAGAAGGGTGGATGGGTGGAAAGCGGCTCAGCTTAACTGCAAAGCCCAGCAAGATAATGAATTAGTGATGTATAACCACCCTGAGAATAAGGGAAGGTAAAAAGTGACACGTTGAAAAGTCACCATGAATCTGTCACAAAGAGGGGGAACAGCTGTTCCCAAAGCAGCACTGAAAGAGATCTGGGGATTACAGGGGATCAGAAAAAGAACCTAAACCCACGAGGTGATGCTACTGTAAACTTGGCAAATGCCACAGTGGGATAAATTACCCAATTAAACTGATTACTGGATATAAAGAAGAAGGCAAAGTTCTAAAGAGTGAGAAAAGGCTGAAAAAATACGGCCTGTGAGATCACAAGACCTACAAGAATTTTCTTTGCCAAAAAAATTCAGTTTGAGGGAGAATGTAATATTATGTGAAATCATATGGTATCCAAAATGCCAGTGTAAATCAATACTTATTAATTCTTTGTATCTGCTTGACACTGGGCAAAGAAAATATATTCACAGCCCAAGTACAGTTTGCTGAGGAACACTGTAGCTTTAAGGACAGTTTAGTAAAGACAGCTAAGAAAAACACAGAATGCCTTTATTGGATGTTTTTAAGAAAAAAACAGAGTGGCTTTCAGCAGCTAAAGTCACACCTTGGAGGCACAGCTCCATCTTAGTTGCAAAGTCCTTTAGTTCTACAGATCCTAAAACACACCCTGTGCTTTTCTCCAATAAATGCACAAAATAAGAGGCACAAACCCTGATGGAAACGGCACTTACAACAGGGGGGGAAAGGAAGGGGAAAGATGCTTTTCCCTCTCAATCCGTGGAGATTTCACCTTATGGCTGTTTGGAAAGTTCCTGTTGCCTGAGGCAGGTGTAAAGGAGAAAAAAGAGTCCTGAAAAAAGGCAAACTTTATTCAAATAAAGGGAAAGTCCGTCGGACATGCCTCAAGTGGGGCCTCTTGAATTGCTGGAGGGCAGACCCTTCTATCCTAGTTTTTCCTGGCTGCAACTGGCCCTGGCCCTTTTACCACTGGTTCTGAGATAACTGAGATTTACAGGCTCCCCCAGTAAGCCTAACATGCACATTAAAACCTGACATTCACCTCAGTATAGAGTCATAGAATGGTTTGGGTTGGAAGGGACCTTCAAGATTATCTAGTTCCAACGTCTCACTACACCAGGTTGCTCAATGCCTCATCCAGCCTGGCCTTAAACACCTCCAGGGATTGAGGGAGCATCCACAGTCTCTCTGGGCAACCTCTTCCAGTGTCTTACCACCCTCACAAGAAATAAATTCTTTCTTCTCTCCAGCCTGAATCTCCCCTCTTCCAATTTACATCTGTTATTTCTAGCCCTTCCATCACATACCCTCTTAAAAAGTCCTTAAGTTGCAGCTTTCTGAAATAAACTGCCTACAGTTTCTCCTTCTGTTTCACTAACATCTCTAGGTAAGTTGTCTGCTTTTTATCAAAACTTTCATCTGTAGAAATAGCTACGTTTGCTCTGTTTACAAACACACTAGTGTAATTTTAGAGACACCCCATCTCCTTATCCTGTCATGGTCTACCTTGAACTGGGGCCCAGCTCCAGCAGCCGGGATCTAACAGACTAAAAGGCAATTAAAAATCGAAAACCGGGCCTCAAAGCCCCCACTCGGAGCCTCTTAAACCCTGCTCTCACCCCATTTTAACCCTGCGGGGCTGGGGCGGACAAAGGCCGGGCTGAGGTAACCGTGTGTGAGGAGGGGAGGAGGAGGCCGGGAGCGGGAGGCCAAGGAGGGGAGATGGCGGCGGCCACAGCGAGGGGATGAAGCGAGAAGGCTCAGGGGGGACCTTGTAGTAACTTATCAGTACCTGAGGGGGTCCTACAGAAAGGCAGGGGAAGGACTTTTTAATATGATAGCGGATGGGAGGATCAGAAACAACGGATCTAAATTGGAAGGGGGTAGATTTAGACTGGACATAAGAAAAATTCTTTACAGTGAGGGCAGTGAAAGACTGGAACAGGTTGCCCAGAGAGGTTGTGGATGCCGCCTCTCTGGAGGTGTTCAAGACTAGGCTGGACATGGCACTGAGCAGCCTGATGTAGTGGGAGGTGTCCCTGCCTATGGCAGCGGAGTTGGAACTCGATGATCTTTAAGGCCCCTTCCAACCCAGACTATTCTATGATTCTATGTGCCTTCTTCCTCCTCCCCCGGCCACACGGCTGCCAAGGCCGCA
>VZTY01012506.1:20983-39245 GCA_013400935.1 Turnix velox | reverse complement strand
TTCTGTCACCCTCACCATGAATCAGTTTTTTTCAACACAAGGTTGGATGGGTCTTTGAGCAACCTAGTCTAGTGGGAGGTGCCCCAGCCCACAGCAGAGGGGGTTGGATCTGAGAATTGCCTTTTTGTGTACATTCCCACTGAAACATACTATGCTAGCAACTCTCCACCCCTTCCCATGAACTTCCCTAGTTAAAGACAAAGGTAGTGTGTTTGACAGAAACTTAAAAAGCTTTTTGAGGAAATTAACCCTACACTCCATTGTTATCTGTTTACTTGGCTGAGCAAAACTTACTGGCTGTAGGATCTGCTGTTATTCTCTAGGTGGAAAATACTCACTGGATAGAATTGGTTTATGAGCAAACATGGGCTTTGGTTAGACATGTAGTCTGGAAGGGCTTAACATGTCATTAAGGACTGCTGTGATCTCAGGCAAAGTACTTTCTATGTGTTTTCATGTACTAAGCTGTATATAGGATATTCTTGATCTGGTTTGGGCAATGAGGATCTTTCAGATGTTTTTCATGTCCAGAGGAAGCCTGTGGTGAAGAAGAAACAGAGCTTTGTGCTTCTGAAGTGTTTGGATTGAAGGGTTTGCACCTGTGTTGAAAGAGCAAGAGGCATGGTAGCTTAGTACTGATGACAGCAAGAGTAAAATACTGTGGTTTTATGTACTTAAACAAGCAGACCTCGCCCCTTATAAAAAGGTTTGGAAATTGCCTGACCTGATTGATTTATTGTTATTATATGCATGTCTAAGCCTATATTTTTGTAAATACTTTCTTCTATATACTGGAGTAATTGTGACACTTGGCTCTTTACCTGGTTAGTTCTCTGTAATTGGCCAAAAATCTTACTGGACCTCTTCCATCAAATGGGACACACATCTAGCTGTGATGTTGAGCTTCAGCAGCCCACTGACTGTTGAACTTGTTCATCATAGAATCATAGGATTATAAGGGACCTTCAAAGGCTATCTAGTCCAACCCCCTGCAGTAAGAAGGGACATCTTATAGAATCATAGAATAGTTTGGGTTGGAAGGGACCTTAAAGATCATTGAGTTCCAACCCCCCTGCCATAGGCAGGGACACCTCCCACTAGGTCAGGTTGCTCAGAGCCTCATCAAGCCTGGCCTTAAATGTCTTGAGGAATGGGGAATCCACTCCCTCACCAGGCAACCTGTTCCAGTGCCTCACCATCCTCACGATGAAGAACAACTTCCTAATGTCTAACCTAAACTTACCCTGCTCTAGTGCTCTAGTTTAAAACCATTGCTCCTTGTCCTATCACTACGTCCCCTAGCAAATAGTTCCTCCTCAACTTTCCTTTAAGCACTGGGAGGCTCCCTTCTCCAGGATGAACAGCCCTAGCTCTCTCAGCCTGTCCTCATAGCAGCAGTGCTCTGCCCACCCCGATCATCCTCATTATCTTCTTCTAGACTCTCTCCAATAGTTCCACGTCCCTTCTGATCTTGGGTGATGTTCATGTTTGTTGGGTCATATGCATATATAAATGGCCTCTCAGCAGGTTTCTGGGCTTCAGGATCCCTCCTGGGAAACCACACCTCTAATTTCTTCCAATTTTCCACAGACTCTTTTTTGTGCCATCTCAAGACCTCTAATCTTGTTCCCTTGAGACTATTGTTTTGTCCTGTGAAAACTTCTTGATGAATAATGAAAGGAATAAAGAAATGTGGGTATTTTGGAAAGGCACTTTCAAGCCACAGGTAAGCTGTACTCATGAGCACAGTTCATGGTGGGTGGACAACTACAGAAGAAAAGCACATAGAATCATAGAATAGTTTGGGTTGGAAGGGACCTTAAAGATCATCGAGTTCCAACCCCCCTGCCATAGGCAGGGACACCTCCCACTAGACCAGGCTGCCCAGTGCCCTGTCCAGCCTAGTCTTGAACACCTCCAGAGATGGGGCATCCACCACCTCCCTGGGCAACCTGTTCCAGTATTTCACCACCCTTTTCCTTTTCTATTCTGATTTCTGTTAGTTTATAGTCTTTTATGTAATGGTTTCCCTTTTAACAGCCATTATTCAGTGTTTTATTTTTTTATGATCTTCCCTGTAAACTGATCATGCAGCTCCAGCCTACAGCACTTCCTTGGCACTTTGTCATTCCTGACTCAAGGACTGCAGGCCAGCAGGTTCTTTGGGGCTGACACAGAAGGACAACAACTTTTGACAACTGCTGTTACTCTGTAAAGACTTAATAACTGGACCATCTGTACCCCTCATCTACCTTTTCACAAATCCTGGGGCCCTGGTTAACTCCTGTGACCATGCTGCACACAACATGACAGTAATATAAAAGGCAGAATGTCATTTAATATCAGTAGCCTGGATGTATTCTGCAGACTTAACAGTCACTAGGATTTTGTAAGTGTATTTTTCCATCTATGCATCTCTGGCCATATTATATGTAAACTTAATATCCCCAGTTGTCATACAAGCCAAACAGAGATTGGGAATGCTTTATGTTGTTAGAAACCTTGATGTTCCTGTTTCCATAGAGAGTGGTTGGCTGGGAATATTTGCAGGCTACAAAGCTAGGGAAGGTAGCAAAGGAGGATGAATGAAAACTGTTTAGAGAGCACATCTGTGAGCATGAGGTTGGCAACAGCTGTAGTGTACTGTTTAGGCAAATTTTTTTCCNTGATTCTATGATTCTATAATGTTCACTAGAAAGCAACTGTTTAGAAATAATTGAGAATGGGAAAATCTGTGCTTTAAAATGGCTATGAACGAGGCAAGGCATTGCTTATGGCATGTGGTCTTGTACCAAAATTGTCACACTGAGTTAAAAATATTGTATTTTCCTGAAGGCCATGTTCCAGACCTTCCAGTCCTAGATATACATGAGGGCTGATGCAGATTGTGAGTATGAGCCTGCAGCAGTGTGGCAGAGAAGGATGCTTGTAAGGATAAATGACTTTAAACGAGAGGATGCCCTGAAGCTGAATAGAAACCAAGGAAGAAAACTCATGTAAATCAGAATAATTGTTATCAGGGCTTAGTGTGTAGAAGAATAGACTCCTTTCCAGTGCTTTTCCTGAACCTTGTAGTTTTGCTTTACCCGTGAATTGGAGGGAAAAAAACCATAGCTAAAATAAGCAGCCCTGTATTAACAGAAAAATTAATAGACTAAGTCTAGTTAGTATCAGTACATTCAGAGACTGGTTGATGATTGAATATTCAAATAGCTGGAGTAGCTCAACAAATTATGTACTTTCTGCATTTGCACATTCCTGCTTCTGATATTTATAACTCGGAGCGAAACAGGAAACAGTCTGGAGAGACATCTCGTGAGATTAGGATTGTTTGGGTTGTTTTTAGATTTTTCTATAGAATCATACAAGCTTGTTCTCAGAAAATGTAAGGAAAGCGTGGTTGTTTGGTAGAAGTAGAATCAATACAAAGACTCCTGAAAAGTGGACATATAATCTTTTATCTAATGTTTTAGAATGAAAATACTTATGTGTCAGTAATGGCCTTGTAACTGAAGGAAGCACAGCCATCTGGGTTGCTTTTGTTTTGTTAGTCTGTTTTCTCATGTGATCTATCCTGGAAGCTGCCAAATCCTCTCAAATCTTGGGTGGCCTGGGCCTGAAACAATAAGCCATCTAATTTCCCATACTGTTACAGTATGTAGCCACCAATATATATATATACATAGATATGTATATATAATTTTTTTCCTGATTGAATTTCGATGGAGAGATTGTAAAAACCAAAACTATTCTCTTCCTTGGAGAAAATGAATTAAAAGGTCTCTTGATAATCTTTCTGAAGTCCATATTCATAAGCCAGATCTTGTACTCTACGATTTTTATAATCAATCACAACTAATCTGGAAGTAAATTGAAAAAAAAACAAATGAGGAAACTGGCCACAGTACCAAAAACCTTTAGCTACACATTTTCCTTTCTGTTTCTCTGATATCTCTCTGCTTCTCATATCCTTGGTGGTTTCAAAATTACTGTGGTAGTAAACAACGAAGGAATAATATTACAGCAGGAGCTTAAAGTTCTTCCATTGCACTATTTTGGTTGATTTTTTTTTTGTGTATGTATTCTCTTGACTCTACTAGAATGTATTTGACAGA
Source organism: Turnix velox (assembly GCA_013400935.1). Classification (NCBI taxonomy): domain Eukaryota; kingdom Metazoa; phylum Chordata; class Aves; order Charadriiformes; family Turnicidae; genus Turnix; species Turnix velox. The sequence continues at coordinate 35,130 of VZTY01012506.1, read as the reverse complement.
AGTTGATTTTTCTTTTTGATTAAATGTTGAAAAAATTTTGTAAGCAGTTGAAGTATCTTACTTAAGCATTCACCTCTCTTTTTGATGCTTTTTCTTTAATGCCACACTGAAGGTTTTAATAGAAAGGATGCCCTTTGACATTGTCAAAAGAAGGTACATCTGAAATTTCATGTAACTGGAATTTTTTTCTTCTTTCCTACGAAATAATAAACTCAAGGATAGTCCTGAAATGCTGGAATTTCCCATGAAACAGCCTTCTGGGATTTCAACCAGCACAGAATAGTGTTTGAATAGAATTTTTGCCTATTGATGGAACTGTGCAAATGTCTGGCACTTGGTGTGCCTCTAATGCAGGTGGGGAATGAAGAAGTTCACATCCTCTGTGAGGGAGAGCATGGTTGCTTTGCTCTTGTGTGATATTTCTTGAAAGGTCTTTATGGCTTCAGATGGTTGCTGAGCCCAATGAATGCCAGTGGGATTCTGCAGCTGAGTGCACTGTGATCTAAGGAGTGAGCCTTGCTTATGTGGATGGAGGAAAATGAGAAAATCCTCTTGCTGTGATTTTTATGAATTCTTGACATCCACTGGGAGAACAGTGACAATATTTTGAAATATAGTTATACTTTCTGGTATGTATAGCTATCCTACTGCCTAGTTACGCAATCAGCAGCTTTAGTTATTTTATATTCTGTTCCAGGGTTAGTCAGAGATGGGTCTAGTATTTCACTGAAAGCTGTTAAATTTATCTGTGCTTTGCTCTGAAATGAGAAGCATCACCAATCAGACACTGACTGGGCAAGCTGTTTGTTTCTTGGTTACTTTTATTGCAAGCATTTGTGTAAGGAAACCTTTTGTGATTCTGAGGAACCATTTGATCGCATATAACTGTTCAGAAGTCAAGCTGAATAAAGTAAATGTAATTTCATCTTAGTCAACATGGAGTATTTGAGAATTGCTTTGAACACTAAAGGATGGCAACCAAATGCAGGAATATGTTTCTGATCCATGATGAATTAAATGTCTCTTTTAAAATAAGACCACTTAGAAAACATAATATGGGATGGGAGGACTAGAAACAATGGATATAAATTAGAGGGGGATAGATTTAGACTAGACATAAGGAAGAAATTCTTTACAGTGAGGGTGGTGAAATACTGGAACAGGTTGCCCAGAGAGGTTGTGGATGCCCCCTCTCTGGAGGTGTTCAAGACTAGGCTGGACAAGGCACTGGGCAGCCTGGTCTAGTGGGAGGTGTCCCTGCCTATGGCAGGGAGGGTGGAACTCGATGATCTTTAAGGTCCCTTCCAACCCAAACTATTCTATGATTCTATGATTCTATGAATTTACATTATTATCATGTTTCCATTCCTCCTGAAGCAGAATTGTAGGGAGATAATTTCAAACACTTAATAAAAAGACTTTAAAAATAAATTCAAAGGACTGAATAGGGAAAAGAAGTAATTATTCCCTAGAATCATGTATTTTTAATTTATACCTGTGTATTTCAGATAGCTGGCACTTGGTGCTCAATTGCTGTGAATTATTCTTGAAGGAACAAGAAAAAATTAGAATTTTAGTGTTTTTCATCTGTCTTCAAGAATCAGAAAAAAGACAGGACATTTGCACTGAATGTGTGAACATTAGTATGCTGGAAGTTATGCTAAGCTACAGGAGTTCAGAACTTGACACAGGAAGTGAACACTGGTTGTCCCAGAAAGGGAAATGCCAAAGAGAAATTGGAATCACTCAGCAGATTTTAGTTATTCTATGATTCTTTGATGAGCACTGATTATGAGAGAGCCAGAATGTCACAAAGTAATGTTTTTTTGTTAATTTGCCTAGAGAATTAAACTTAGCACTTTCAGTTTTACTTTCTGACAGACGGTCAGGCCAAAGTAGATTTGATATGTTTATAGCAGAAGACTGCATTCTGCAACCTCAGTTTTGCCATGAACCACTTGCATAGCAAAGCATAGGGATTTAATCTCTTGGAAGCAGAGTCATTTTGAAGTACAGAGGAGCTGGAGACTGGAGCTGTGAGAAACATATGAACTGTTACTCCTTTTTCCTGTATACTTCTGGAGTTACCTCATCATGTGTTAGCCAGTGATTTAGCTTATGCAGACAAATAGCATAGCTGTCTGCAGTTCAAAGCCCTAGCTTCCCCTGATAGTTTCCCCTGGAGATATTCTGTCTTGTTACTTTGTCAATGCAGATGATTGAGACATACTGGGGAATATTGCAAGATAGGAAATGTAAAATGAAATGCAGTTTCAAAACACACGAAGCACAGAGGCTTCTATAATGGTCCTATTTTTAAAAATTAATGTGTCGTTAAAAAAAAAAAAATTAAGCTGATGCAGGAAATTCCCTGTCAGAAGACTTTATCAAGAGCTTTGAGGAAGATGGATGTGTTTAGATTAGGAGAGGAGAAGATGTCATGCTGGATATTTCTCAAAAAAGCCACTGTCCCTCTCTTCCCACATAAGAAGGGGCAGGGAAAGACATTCTGCTGTATCTACTATAGCACTTCAGGGAAACTCATGCAGACAATCATGCTTTTGTGGGATTGCTGATGTTGATTCCTGCTTATGCAAGACTATGGTATATCTGAACATCCCACTGGCACAAATCTCTCCCATAACCTGCCACTATGGCGTAAGCATTGCATGGAAACTTGTCTCCTTACTAAGATGATTGGTCAGTGATGCTTCTCTCAGCTTTGGGACAAGACATCTTGGCATTAGGTAATGATAGATGAATGTTAGGGACCTGTAGCACTCCTATATCTAGTTCTCAAATTTGGTCCCTGGTATTAAGTAATCTATGTTGTTAATGTTTCTTCATTTGCTCCCCCTTATCTTCTAATACTTTAACTTCTATTGATATTGCAGTTTTTCTCCACACTACTGGATTAACTCAAGAGCAGGCTGTGATTTTTGCCTGTAAAAGTGTGAGGAACTGCTGTTGAGGCTCTCACTTCTGTGCCTGCTCCCCTTTCCTATAGATTTCTCATCAGTGTAGGTAGAAATTTGCCCTCTCCAAGGAAGTAGTGACAAAGGCTTGTTCTGTCCAGAAGGATTCCATAGCTGGAAGACTGAGGGAGAGATGTGTAGTTCCTTCCACAGAACTGTTGTATTACTCTGGCATAGCCCCTTTGTGCTTCAAACTGTGGCATTGCTCAGGCTGACAGGTTGTGACGTCTAGAAGTCTCAATTTAAACAACTTTGTTCTCTAGGATTTGCACAGCATGTGTGCGCTCAATGGGGCACAAAGCCCTAACCAGTTAACTTGCTCTCAACTGAGACAGCACAGCTTTGCAGTAGGAGCTCAGGTGCTTTTGTATCTCTCATTTTCCACCGTTCTTTGCCTGCTACTTTGCATCTGACAAGGCTTGTCTTCGAGTCTTTTGTCATGCACCCTGGTTTCTGTATGCCTCCTGCAGTGTCATAGCTCCTTCCTGCCTGACACATTCCTTCCTCATCCTCTTGCAGCACTCCAACCAGCTACGTGCTGGTGACCTTGTGTGAACTTCCCGGCAAAGCTGGTCTTTCGCTGGGAGGTCTCTCCTTTTCATGGGTTTAGATCAAGGTAGAGAACTTCTTTCTCTGCTAGACACACATTCACGATGACCTCAGTCTATGTTGGACTGAGGTTTTAAATGGTGGGGGGACTTAACAGTAATTATGAGCCGAATGTCTGAATATCTGTATAGATCTATGTTAGAGCTGCATTGATCTCTTCCTTATTCCCAGTCTTTATAAGTGGAGAGATACTCCTTGCTTTCTGTTCATTCTGGTTTGAACTAGTTCAGAACTGAAGCCCATTACCCCATAGAAACAGAGGTCTAATACCCTCAATAGGCCTGAATTGGTTAGAGCCTTGGTCTGAGGGAAGTGGAAGTATACCTATGGCAAAAAGATAAGGCATGGCTAGGCTGGAAGTAATGATTGTTATCCCTTATGCATGTGCTGCATGGACAAAATGGGGACAGTTACTGACTCACTGTTAGAAGCAAGTATCAGTGGAATATTCTTGTTAGTGGCCCACCATCTATCCCTACCTGGTTTTGGGTAAGTGCTGTCTTCAGTTGCCTGAGGTGCTTTTCTCTCTCCATTACTTGCCATCCTGTCCTGGGTTTGGCTGGAATAGAATTAACTTTTTTACTAGCAGCAGTTACAGTGCTACATTTTGAGTTTAGGATGAGAATAACTTTGATAACATGTATTGAGCTATTGGAGAGGGTCCAGAGAAGGGCCACGAAGATGATCAAAGGGTTGGAGCAACTGCCCTATGAGGACAGGCTGAAGGAGTTGGGGTTGTTCAGCCTGGAGAAGAGAAGGCTCAGAGGGCACCTCAGAGTAACTTCTCAGTACCTGAGGGGGTCCTACAGAAAGGCAGGGGAAGGAATTTTTAACATAATATGGGATGGGAGGACTAGAAACAATGGATATAAATTAGAGGGGGATAGATTTAGNTGGGAGGTGTCCCTGCCTATGGCAGGGGGGTTGGAACTCGATGATCTTTAAGGTCCCTTCCAACCCAAACTATTCTATGATTCTATGATTCTATGATCAGTTGCTGCTAAGCAGACAAGACCTTTTCTGCTTCTCGAGCTGCAGAGTTTTGGTTTCTTACCTTCCCAAGAAATCATTATGCATGGTAAAGCCCTATTTCCCTGAAGATGGATGAACACCCACCTGCTGATGATTAGTAGTGAATAAATTCCTTATTTAATTTTGCTTCCAGAGACAGCACAGCTTTTACTTGTAAGCTGAGGTTAAGACCGTTAAATAAGTTTTCCTTTTTTTTCCAATTCTTCTTCCCATCCCACATGGGGAGAGAGGGAGAAGTGAGTGAGTGATTGCATGGTCTGAGTTGCTGGCTGGGCTTAAACCACAGCTCAGTCCTAGGGGTATGTCCATGGAGAAGCAGCAGTTAAGTGTTAAATTCAGCCAGTACAGAAAAGAAGATCTAAAGGAAGATCAGAAGTATTGTTTGCAAACATGTACATATGTGAGACTTCACTAGATTTTGTGCATTAAAGCTGTCTTTTTCATTTGAGCCAAGTTAGTGAATGAGACCTAAACTTTGTTTGCTGGACTGCACAGCTAAAGCTGAATAGAGCACAAAGGGCCTTAGTTGTCACATTGCTGTAACAATAGAAAATGTTGGAGAATATTGATTTGATTAGGCTGACACTTGGTTTACCCTAGTCTGAGGGAGAGGAGAATCAAGACCAAGGAATATTCCTCACCCCCAAAGTGCCTGTACCAGCAGCTGTGAAATTTGTAACTCAGTTGCTAAAGCAAATGGTGGCACCATCTTTTCTGCTTGGAAAACAATGCTCAAAACAAAGCCAGACTTGGAATGAAGGAGAGCATACAGTGCAGTTGTTTCGAGTTTTTTCCCCTCTTTCACTAATGTAAAGATGCTGTGAAGTCTCTGTTCTTTGGGGGGCACTGTGTACTTGTGGCTAGGTTCAGTTTTGTACTGGAAAAGTGCAAATATTATGTTTGCTTTGGAGTAGGGGCCAATATGTTATTTGTTTTGCTTTTGGTAAGGTAGGTCACCATATCCATGATTAATTCTTCCTCCTTGTGGATAAAGAGTCTCTTTACAACAGGCTTTAGCATTCCTTTTTTTGTTTTGATCAGTTTTTTAGTGTGTAAATATGCTTTGCATATGTTTAGCTGACTACTCCAAGAGAAATAAAATACCACACACCTAGAAATGGGAGAAGTGCTACATCAAAATTAATGGCAGTAATACATAATTGTATCCCTATCTTTTTCATTTCTTTAAGATGAAGGAGAGCTGCTCTTGGAAAATTTAGGCTGATCCCTACTTTTAGGGTGCTGGGTAAGTCTCTCTTCCCCTACTATGGAGAATTTCTTATTTCATAGTACCTTTATGGAAGCTGAAATTGGTTCCCTCTTCTGCCCTGCATTCCTTGCTCGGTTGTCATGAGGTGGATTGATGCATGACATGCTTCTGCACTTTGAACAGAATCCATTTGTGGCCTTTGGAGGGATCCACCTCTTCCACTGGATCCACAGGAGTCCCAGGGACTGCATTCTAGTCCTTTGTACCATGTCTAGGCAGCACTAGCTTTTTCTTTCCAACTGAAAATTATAATTTCCACAGAAATATAAGAAAAAACTGATTCATGTTGAGGGTGACAGAACACTGCCCAGAGAGGGTGTGGAGTCTCCTTCTCTGGAGACATGAAACCCCTGCCTGGATGTCTTCCTGTGTGACCTGATCTGGGTGTTCCTGCTCCGGCAGGGGAATAGGACTAGATGCTGTACAGCACTCAGCTCTGCATTTGAAGAGATGCTCATATTCCTCTGATCTCATTTGTGGTAGGTATTACACCCTCTTTGAGTGCACTGATGGCTTTGAAGTTCTATGGGTTATGCTGTTTGAGGCCAGAAGGTATTGCCTGAAGCACTGTGTGTAAAATTTTCCTAGAAGTTACCTCTGCCTGTCTAATAGAAAAACTTGTCTCTACCCAGGAGTTAATCATAAGAATGACCAAATCTGCTCATGGTGTGTGGGCTTTTCCCTCACACACTCTGAAGCAATCCCCCAGACAGACCTGCCAGCTGGGTGGCTCACTTGCAAATCTGAGCTTACTCACCTTCGTGTCAGATGTGTGCAGCTGTGAGGACTGCCATCTGGGCTCTATCCTCTGTATATAAGATTAGGCTGATTTCAGATGAGCTGTGGAAATGGCATAGCCATAGCATCATTTATAAGTCATCTGCTGGGGTTGGGGACCCACACTGTGCTCTCTTTATTTTATGAGGGAGGTATGAGAAAATGTGTAGAGCTGAACCATGCTTTCCAGTCTGGCCTGGAGCAAGAGAGGAGTTGTGAGCTAGTCCAGGGCTTTCAGCATGTTTTCTGCCCACTGCTCTCTTGTACCAAGGGAGGAAAAAAGCAAAGTCTCCTGGAGAGGTTCCACTCTACCTATTGTCTTTGTGTCTGACCAGGGTGCATAGGACAGAGAGCATAAGTATGTACAGTTGGTGTTCCATATCCTCAACTGTTCCTAGTGCTGACTTTTCTCTGGACGTGCTTCTCATCTGATCTAGGGCAGTTGTGTCCTCTGGGAGCCAATGGAGGGTTAGTCTTTCTTTCCTGTTCATGAAAGGAACACTGGTCTCACCCATCCTGGTATATACAACAAGACTTCCTACAAGATCCTGGGCATCTAATCTCAAGAACATTTCCTCTCATCTTTAATAATGAAAGACTGTGTAGAGATTGCTTAGATTCTGGAGGGGCTGAAAGTGGGGAATGATTGGGTTGTGATGGGTATTTCAGGGGTGCTTAGAGATATTCAACACTGTGTCACTGTATGGAATGCAGTGATGAGCAAAAGAGGTGTTTTTTTTTTTTTAATGTTGTCAAAGAAGGCTGTCCAGTCTTTCTTCTTGAGACTTAAGTCTTTTGGTACCTCCTGTAGCTCATTCCCTCTCCAGGCTAGGACCTCTGCCCCTGCCACATACTGCAATGTGACCCTCTAGGGATATATTTTGTCATTGGAAGAGTTAAAACTCTCTTCACTGTCCTGCTCAGAGGCAAAGAATTGCCTTTTTAAAAATTTACAATAGACAGTTGTACTGCCTAGCTCTGAAGAGCTCTGTGAAGGAAATCCAAATGCAGCAGATAAAAGTTAGACCTGAGGCTGTTTGTTAGAGAGAGAGCAATGTTCAGCTCTGGTTTCCATGATGGGTGCTGACCCTTGCTGCTTCTGTATACGTGATCCATGACAGCACTTCAGCACTTCACACTTTTCTTACTGGTATCAGGCTTGAAAATAAAGACCACTTTCTTGCCAGCAGGGCTTGAGTGATACATCTTCATTAGCTTGGTGCAGGAGAAAACCTGCTTCTTTCTGTTTGTCACTGTGCTAGGAAGTAGGGTTGGTCACTCCTAGTATAGACCTTGCTACTGTGGCTCTCCTAAGCAGAGCTTTGGTCTCCCAATCTGGACGTGCTATTTATGTGATGAGAACTCCTTTCTAAAAATTCCTACCTTTATGCTATGAGCACTAGGACAGGTTGACCTACCCTGAGGCCAGAAAGGGTAGAGGCAAGAAAGAAGGCAAGAAAGAAGTTAGATACTGGCAATGGCCGAACTGTTTGGGTACAGATGGGATGAATGGCCTTCCCCATGGTGTTTTTGATGCTCTGTGTGAGTCTTGCTGTTCTGTGGGAACATGAAGGGATGAGGAACATTATTTCCTCTTTGTTTCTGAAATGACAGCTGAAGACATTGCAGTGACAGCAGTGAGAGGCTCAGTGTTACTCAGTAATGACCACATATACCATGTCAAATCAAGAGAAGAAAAATAATTTTAGGAAGCTCAGCAAAGAAAAGAGCCTTCATTTTGGAAAGTAAAAAGATTATTCCTTCCTAAGTACCCCAAAGACTTTTTCCAGGCAGGGAGTTCAGCTCTGTTGTTGCAGCTGCTTTGGGAAGAAGGCACTTGGAGTACTGGAATAATCTAAGTGGCCCCTTTGGCCACTGCTGCCTGATGAGTCTTGAGGGCTTTGTGGTGCCAAAATGCAGGTTCTTCAGAGTGACTGTACACAGTGACCAGACATGGCTCCCAGGGGATGATTTATAGAGCACTTTCTCAACCACGGACTTACCTCAGCTTTAGATTGTAAATTTTGTAGGAAAAAATGATAAACCTGTAGGAGCCACAGTCTCGACAGAGATTTCCAGGTACTTCCAACGTGAGTCTTCTGAGGGAGTGACTGCAGGCTTGAGTCTCAAGGAATGCAGAATCAGCCCAGCATGTAGAAGTGCTTTGGCTCTTATCACAAGCAGTCCCACCCTTGCCCTGAGTTATCGAGCTCAAGAGCTTAGTGAACAAGAACTTGCAGGACCCTTACTTTCCATTAGAAGGTATTGATATTAAAATTGTACTTAGTTTGGGGGTTTAATTTCTACATACGCTATTTTTTCCATGTCTTGTATGTGCCATCATAAATCATGAATTGGGTTATTCAGCTCCCATAAATGTTACTAGCTCTGTGCTATGGCACAAAGAGTCTCTGGTTGTTAAAGCAAAGGAGGTAGGAATGTGCAGCTAGGGTCGCAGCCCTGGTGATGAGGGCAAAGACATCATGATAGTTCCCTAAATTTCTACAGTTGTGGACTTAAGCATATTGTAATTATGTATTTACAGCTGACAAGTGGCTCCTAGTCATAAGATGCAAAGGGGTACCCACAAGAACTTAATACTTCATTCCTTGCAGCTTGGGTTTGTAGCAGCATCTCCAGGAAAACCGTGACACCTTTGTCTATTTGTTGACATATTCTATGACAATTCTATTGTCATAGAATTCAGAAGTTTCTGTAAGTGAAATTGCACTCAGCCAGAAGGATGCAAACTTCACTTCTCATGATGTCATTTCCCCAAAGTAAAATTGATCTCTTCGCAGGATTTCAATGGGAAAGTGAGTTAGAGTACAAAGAGTTTGGAATGCTTTGACAAGAAAGCATCAAACTCATGTTAAGTCTTTTTCAAAAAACCCAGATGCTTTCAGCTTTAGGTTTTGTGCATCTGCTAGCTCCCTGTTGCAGTGGATAGTGAGATTGCAGGGGTTGATGGCTATGAGGGAATGAGAACCTGAAGGTACTTCTAAGTTTCAGTTTTGTGTTCTATCAGCATCCCTTTAATCCTGTTTACTCCTTAGCCTTGATTCTTCAGTGGTTTATGTTCTGAAAATGGTACAGTATTGTAATTTCTTCCTAAACAGCATCTCTAGTGCTTTTTATTTGCTGATCAATACATGAGCTAATAAGTTCTGTTGTTAATGGGATGACTGGCAACAAAGACTCTGTTTTCCCTTGTCTAGTAAATCCTGAAATATTTACATATATGCTGTATTACTCTTAATATTTGAAACTATGACAGCCACATCATGGAAGATGTTCTGGCATTACAAGTGGTTCCCAAAGGGCTGCTAAAAGAAAGGGGAAAAGAAAAAAAGTGCTTTCTAAAACTAAATATCACTTTTTACTCATCTAATAAGGCTGTGAAATTTAAAATGACAGTAGAATAATTAGGATTTCTTGCTGTAATTCTGCATATATTGGGCTGTCTTTGATTTTTTTTTAAAAATTTTTTTTTTCATGCTGCGAAGATTAGTTTACTGTCTGTGAACTGAATCTTTCTTGCATTATACATGTGACTAAATCCATGGGGCCCAGTGGCCAGGAAAAAAAGACCCAGAAAGGCATTAAAATACTTTAGCCCATTGAACTGCAAAGTCATCTTACACATATTTTCCCCCTAACTGGTTTTGTGTATAGTGTTGTCAAATATGAATCTGCAGAATATCTCCTGTTCTGGAATCCAGTCCCTCTAGGGCTGTCAGCAGTTCTTCTGAAGCCTTTCTTAGTGGCTTGTACAAGCACATGTTAGGATCTATGTACTGCACTGTTTTCCTACTTATTTCCCCAATTTCTTAATTGATTTAAATAGCTCATTTGTCTCCACCATCAGTCTATATCTGTTCTTTCATCTTTCGAGCTATCTGCTTGATTCAGGAAATTATCAATAAAACAAAATGAAGGTATAAAGATATCTAAGCCTACTTTATCTACTGTAACCAGAGACAGTGAAAAATATTAGCTGTAATATGTAGATGTAAGGTTATTCTAATCCCAAATGTATCAGTTTTAATGTCTAGATGAATAGCTGTATACCTATAAACTAAACCTCTGTGTCCTTCCTGTCCAACTTGCTAAAAGTTGCCATCAAAATTTTGAATTCCTTTAAAAGCAGTTCTTCTGAACTCAGCTATCTTGTATGTAACTTCTGTTGTATTATTTGAAGTGGAAACGGGCTGCAGAGGCTGCCAACTCATCTTTCATGTGCCCTTCTCACTGCTGTGTGTATCCTTCTGCAGAATCAAGCTTGCACAGCAGAGTGTTTGTGTTCTCTTTTACATATGGTCCTCATTAAAAAAAATGACAATGGAGTTTAGCTGTGGTGAAATTTGTTTGGTTTTTTTTTTTTTTTAAACTGGTACAAAACCTAAATATGTTTACTATGTCTCTTTCCATTCAGTGCATTTCCTACTTTTTTTTTTTAAAGCACCATTTGTGTTCGACAAGACAGCCTCTTTCTCCAAGATTAACATTTCTTATGATTGTTCCTGACAGAGGATTTACTTTCAGAGGCCCTGCTAAGGATAACCAAAAAAGGGCATGTAGCAAGACAGTTTTGGCAGCTTGCGCGAATTTTCAGAGCTTTTTAGGTCTTGGTTTTCTGATGAGTGGCTTCCTGAGCATGCCTAGGGAATGACAGGCATCTCTGCAGGCAGGCTGATCCCACCTTGGCTTGTGCCTCGTCATTGGCTGCCTATTAGAATAAATTGAGGACAATGCATACCACTGCCTGCCAATTGTAAACATAAGGGATATGTATTCACTTAGCATTGACTTTTGGGAGGGGCCAAGGAAAAGCTGTACTTTTATTGAATAGGGCTGTGTGTGTGAGGCTGCTGGTGTGCCTTTTCTTGCTGTGCTCCTGCCCAAGCAGCCGGTTATTCATTTCCTTCCTGCTAGTTGAAAACTTTTCAGCCGCAGAGGTAAGGGCTTAAGATACGTATTTGTTTGGGTATGAGCTGCTCTGACTGTGTTGTAGCTAGAGATTAAGTGAAATCTTACAAGCTGTGGAAATACTGCAAAAGCGTTGGATACTGGTTTTCCTCCCCTCCTCTCTTTGTCCCCCCCTCTCTCACCTCCCTCTCTATGCAGATGTTTGCTGTGAACTAAAGGGAGATCTATCTGCCGGGTGGGTGGAGGGAGGTGTGCATGCTTGCCCACCCCAGCAGACCCTAATGTGGAGATGTGGGAGCGAATATCTGGGTGCTGGGCAGAATCTGTGATTGTCTCACTCCATCTAAGTTTTGTTTGTTAGCAGAGAAATAACTTGCCAGTACTTTTAATTTTTTTTAATTTTTTTTTAAAAAAGGGAATTATTATGTAAACATTTTAAGCACGGTGATGGCTGGAAAACTGCTTTTGATTTTGCAACCTAATACCTGATCTTTCAAGGCAGCCTGTTGGTAAAAGCAGTACCCCAGAGTAACTGATACAGATAACAGTAAGGCTCCGGTTAATGTAACTGATCCCTGCTGAAGCAGATGTCCATCATGGCAGCCCTTCATAGAAGTTTGTTGACAATGGACAGCATCCGTTTTCCTCCTCAGTCTTCTCCATGTGCAGCAGTGTGTTGCTAGAGTGTTTTCTAGAGTGAATCCTCCTTTCTGTTAAAAGGAGGAGAAAAAATGATGTGCTGTGGTGGGACCAGAGCACTTAGAAGTGTGTGTGTGTGTGTGTGAGCACTGCCGGGAGAGAGACAGCGAGCAGACTCTCCTTCCCAGCTCCTTTGACATGCTCGAACAGTTTGAAAGCATTGTTCAAGGCTGGCTGCTGATAGCATGATATTTGGTGTAGCAGGGAATTTCTCAGGGAAGGAGCTGGGAAAAGGAAGGGTAGGGATGGAGTCAGCTGTAGATGCAGCTTGGAAGCAGCAGATGTTGACCAAACTAACCTCAAGCCAGGCATGCAGCAATAGAATTGTGGGTGTTTTTTTGTCTATCATACATTGTTTGCAATAGTAGACGAGAGAACTGTTTTAAAATTACTTTTTGTAGCATTCTGGGGACTTTTTTTGTAAAGTATTTATTTTTGGAGGAGTACGTAGTTTCAGAAAATGCTGTTTTTCTTAGCTGAGAAGGCTTCTCTTGCTAAAAGGTGTAGGGGAGAATAATTTCTGAAAATAACACATTCCCTCCCTGGCAACAGCTCAAAGAAAATAAGAAAGGGAGAGTTTCTCTTGTGAGAACTATGTATTTATTAAAATTTGTCTATTTTAGATATCATACTGTGAATAATTGTGCCTGTATGATTTACCATCAAGGAGCCCTGGGACCCTGCCTTCCTTCCTTCTCTGTCTCATTAAATGTAGCAGTAGGTTTTTTGTGAGCATATGTATCTGCAGACAAATTTCATCCATTTTTCTCCTGCCAGTGAAAGAAAGAATGAGATCCTAAAACAAAAGACCCCAAAACAAATAAGAGGGACCTTTTAAGTTGCAAATGTTGTTATACTTCAAGGAAGCAAGTAGTCCATTTGCTTAATTAAGTTGAAGTGGATCTGAACTATTCTAAACATATTTGAGAATACAAGCCTGCCTTTCTGATAGGCAGGTATCTTGGTCAATAAAAAATCTACACATTAAAGTAATACCTAAATCAGGATGGCAGGGGAGAAACATGGGATAGGATGCCCCTGTGAAGAAGAGGTGAAATGGAGATAACTTGTATTTCCTGACAACTCCTCTTTGTTGCAGCAGGTGATGGCAAGAGGATCAATTTCACAGCCTTCATTAACAGGGATTAGTCTTGGTGAAATCAATGCTATCATTAGCAGACATGGAATCTGATGCAAGGGGAGTCCTGTGTATTTTGAGTACGCTTTGACAGTGAGTGATGCAAGCATGTATTAGGAGAATGAGGGGTTTTCCACAATTGCTACTTCACTAGCTTACAGCATTATTTTGACACGGAGCAGCCTGAGAAGGGGGTATCATCCCTTGAGCTTTTATTTCTTGTCCAACATTGCTACACAGTGCAATGGTGACACTGAAGCTAGGTGATTTTAGAGGAAAGTAGAACTAAGTTTTTCTGCTTGGCATTAGAAGGAAAGTTAAGGTGCATTAAGATGGGAAGATTTCTTCTACCTCAAGGTCGCATTCAAGGGGCTACATGTGGCATGGCAGCATGCTAGTCAACATCTGTCTGGACCTGCATGGGGTTAGGGCACAGCACTATTGGTTCCAGGTGGTGTTTCTAGAAAGATGAAGCAAGATTTTTTTTGCTGGTTGCCTTCCAGGAATTAACTACTGTCATCAAAGAGGCAGGGAGAGTCTATCAAGAAGCTGACTAGAAGTTCTCCTACTTTTACTCTTCCCTGCATGCAGTTGGAAAGGCCATGCTCATGGGGGAAACTTTTTGTTGCAGAGAAGTGAGAGCCCACAAGACTTTCTTCCTGCAGGACAAATAGGATTTGAATGCCCTACAACTGTTTAAAATACTCAGATTTTTTTT
>VZTY01012506.1:1241-11816 GCA_013400935.1 Turnix velox | reverse complement strand
TATGTTGAGCTCTAAGGGACTTTTTAAAGGTCATCTAGTCCCCTACAGTGAACAGGTTCATCTTTTTGCTAGATCAGGTTGCTCAGAGCCTTATCAAGTCTAGCTTTTGAATGCCTCCAGAGATGGGAACATCACTGTCTAATACCAGCACTTGTTTCAAGCACAATTTCTGCTTGGTCTTCTGGTGCTACCTGCAGCTGGAACAGAGGCTAAGGACTTGCTGTCTGAATCTTCCTAAAGACGTAGTGATAACCTGCTTTTTCTCAGCAACTTCAAAAAGCCATTGACCAAGGGAGAATTTGGTTTTGCTCTGGCCTACTTCAAGCTCATAACTTTGGAAAAGAAATTCTTGGAGCTTGGCTGATTTGCCTATTAGATCTGGGGAAGAGTTTGGTCTGCTCTCATTTGCCTATGTAGCTTAACCTGCTGGTGCTCCAGGATGCCTCTTGTCAACATCCCTCATGGGGGGGCTTTGGGGTGCTGCACCTCTGAGTTCTCAGAGGAGGGAGGAGAGTTTCTTTCATTTTATGGCTTTGGAAACAGCTTAGCCCCATATGCAGAGCCACACCCTTGCCATGAAAATGAGGGGTTTCCTTCAGAAAAGCCACAGCTGTTGCTTTGCCACTTCAGACAAAACTTGGATTCTGAAGACTGAAGTGCACCATTTTAATTGCTGTAAATATGAATAAGAGTGTTTAGGCAATCCAGATGATACTGAGCCAAGCATTTCTGTGGCTAATATGTATTACACTGACAAAAGCAGACCAGCTGAGAATTTCCCTACCACTGTCCCCAGTAACTTAAAACATCAATTGCCTATTTTATGCTGCATTGGTTAAAATGAAGGGAAAGTTCTAACCTGGGCATCATTTGACCTGGATCTGGTTTTGCTTTCAGCAGCTGTATAGTGATATAAACCTCATTATTAGTTTTAAACATATTTGGGTCTGATCTCAGTTATCTTACTGCAAATCTGCTTGATTTCCTTGAGTTACTCTGAATTCACAGTGGGCTGCTTGCTATCAGAAGCCAGACCTTTCTGTTTGTCTTTCTAAACATTCCCTAAATTATGATGGCAGCAGGAAATTGGGTCAGAATCCCAGTAGCAAGCGTTCACTGGGATATGGTGTTGCATACAAGAGGGGGCACTGCAAACCCAGAAAGCCAGTAAAATTCCACTGTTAGTTTGCTCCCTGGTGATTAAAAGACTCTGCCGTATATGGGAAAGGTCTGAGCTTCATTCACTCCCATCGCAGCAGTAAATGACTTATTCACTGGACACAGTATGCAATCAAGGAGCAAAGCCTCGTGACAATGAAAAGTACCAACGTTTGTTTGCAGTTTTCTCCGATGTGTGTTTATTAAAAGTTCTTTAAGTGTGTTGGGTTTTTTGTTTTGTTTCCTTTATTTAGATCCCTGTAAAATGCAGCCACTTTGGTTTACCACTTAACCCTCCCCTTGTAAAACCAGACATACCAGCCTATTTCTTCTCCTACCCCCTATGCAACCCAAACAAGAGAAAGACATTTCCTCCACCAATGTAAATGTAGCTCTTCTGTGCATCTATTGTGGATTTACATGGCTAAAGGCTGGGATTAGTGGTCAAAAATCTTATTCTCATCCAGCACTAACTTTAACAAAAGCAATGACTAAATGCCAGTATTTCAGAAACAGTGATGGGACCGCAGGAGTGAAGCAGATGGGAAGCGTGTGTGTGTGTGTGTGAGAATGAATAGGGATGAGTTTTGGCAAAGGAAGGGGGAAGTGTACTTTGGAAGGGAGTTGCAGAAGGGGGTCTCCAATGCTCCACTTTTCCTTCCACTTCCACTGAAAACCCTGCACAGACAACATTAAGAAGCAAAGCCATAGGAGCACGGTTGTGTTTACATTCTTTTAAGTTTATTTTGTTTAGAGATCAGTGATTTCTCTGCCATCAAAATCTTGGAGATTAAGTAGTTGCATGTTATTTCATAAGGAGAATGATAGTTAAGCAACTGCAGGAATGGAGCTACATAAGGTTCTCTGCTTGCTGGAGATTTTCTGAAGTTTTTACTGTTTCTTTGTGTTACATTGAATACCTTAGAAATATGACATTTGTGCCACATAAATAGATTTTAGAGATTGTCTGGGATTTTTACCCCTAGGTAATTATGATGAGAACCCACATCTTTGTGACCAGGAGGTCTGATTGATTAGTCTGATCTCCCAGACTATACACATCATTGCACAATATCTAGCTGCTCATTTTTTTGCAGTCCCTTTAGCTGGCAGAGTTAAAAATCGGTGTTGTTAGTCAGCCACAAGACAGGTTGACTGTATTTGAAGCCAAAATGTTGTTACACATCCCAGGAAGGATTACAGCTTTGTAATAGCAGAAGTGTGGCTCAGCTTCTATTTTCATATTCATCTGGGTGCTCCCTATAGTTTTCAGTGGGTGTAATTAGTAATATGAATTTTTGTCCATGTCAAGAAAGCTTTCTTGCATGTGGGGTGATAGTGGATTTACCTTATCATTTTGGGCTAGGGCTTGAATGGCAGCCTTCAAGAGGTTTGGCTTCTCAGTACCAGAGCTCTTAGACACACAGTTCTAAGTTTCTAGTGTTAAGGAAAAGTGAGGTTTTTACTTGGTATTGCTTTGTGTGCAATACGTCCCTGGAATGACAAGAGGGTTTGATTTTTTCAGTAGTAACACATATGAATGCTTCTGTTTTCCAGCTCATGAAATGATAAGGGAATGCCAATATGGAGACCAAAATAACTATATATCTAATCTGCTTCCTGTTTCTCCATCCAGAATTTGTACTGTGAGGAACCTTGCATTATATGAGCTTCTTAAATGGCATCTGGAGCCTCTGGAAAGAGTCCTTGAATAAGAAGCACATTTGAAGCTATAATAGAATCATAGAATAGTTTGGGTTGGAAGGGACCTTAAAGATCATCGAGTTAGGGACACCTCCCACTAATATACTTGTTGATGGTTGAAAACAAAAAAATTACCTTTTATTTTTACCATCCTTGATTTTCCTGAGTTTGAATGGAAGCTATGAGACTGCTTTGTTTTTCATTTTCCTCTTAAAATAGCAAAGTGTAAATGATGCGTGCTTGGGATACATTTTTCCTCTGCTTTCACTCAAAGTGATTTTTGGCCAAGCTTTGTGTTTGTACAAAATTGTAGTAGCTACCTGCAGTTCTTCTTGTTCAGTTCTGCTGTTCTGCACTGGCCATGAGCAAGAGTTTCCTTGCCTTGTATTTGTTTGGGTCCTTCAGTAAAGGCTGTCAACATAATTTAAAAAGATAAGTGTTTTGATTCACATTGGTTTTTTAGAACAATACCCTTCCCTGTGGTACTATTTGTGAAGTGCCTTAAAGCTTCAGTCTATTGTCAACCAAAGGACTTAGGTGGTTAGTAGAGATGTTTGAGTGGTGTTCCCCAAGGATCAGTACTGGGACCAGTGCTATTTAACATCTTCTTAGGAGATATGGACAGTGGGATGGAGTGCACCCTCAGCAAGTTTGCAGATGACACCAAGCTGTGTGGTGCAGTTGATACACCTGAAGGAAGAGATGCCATCCAGAGGGACCTTGACAGGCTTGAGAGGTGGGCCCAAGCCAACCTCATGAAGTTCAACAAGACCAAGTGCAAGGTCCTGCACCTGGGTGGAAGCAATCCCAAGCACAGATACAGGCTGGGTGGAGAGTGGCTTGAGTGCAGCTCCGTAGAGAAAGACTTGGGGGTGTCAGTTGATGACAAACTCAACATGAGCCAGCAGTGTGCACTCGCAGCCAAGAAGGCACCAACCAAATCACAGAATCACACCATGGATTTTTATTTCTATATGTAAACTGCATGGAATATACCCAACCCCCAAATCCTGGGTTGCATCAAGAGGAGTGTGACCAGCAGGTCAAGAGAGGTGATTTTACCCCTCTACTCGGCACTGGTGAGACCCCACCTGGAATATTGCATCCAGTTCTGGAGCCCTCAACACAGGAAGGACATTGAGCTATTGGAGAGGGTCCAGAGAAGGGCCACGAAGATGATCAAAGGGTTGGAGCAACTGCCCTATGAGGACAGGCTGAAGGAATTTTTAACATAATATCGGATGGGAGGACTAGAAACAATGGATATAAATTAGAGGGGGATAGATTTAGACTAGACATAAGGAAGAAATTCTTTACAGTGAGGGTGGTGAAATACTGGAACAGGTTGCCCAGGGAGGTTGTGGATGCCCCCTCTCTGGAGGTGTTCAAGACTAGACTGGACAGGGCACTGGGCAGCCTGGTCTAGTGGGAGGTGTCCCTGCCTATGGCAGGGGGGGTGGAACTCGATGATCTTTAAGGTCCCTTCCAACCCAAACTATTCTATGATTCTATGTGATTGCCTTCTATATCAGAGTGTCAGATAAAGATCAGTTCATCTTAGTCAAAAATGAAAGGAATTTACTATATGTGTTGGAAATATGTTCTGTTATAAACAGACAGACTGAAGTGGTGATAGACCATTAATCTGACATGTGTGACAAAATAGAGTTATACAGTCCTGAAAGCCTGGAAACTGGTGTGATGAACTGGAAAACACATTATAATCTAACTGCATTATTTCTGTCTCTCCTGTGACCCTTCAAGGCAATAGAAAGGCTCTGATGGAAAGGCTGTTGGCATTAGCAGGCATAGAACCAGCTTCATCGATCTTGTTTCAGTGCTTACAGGTCACTGAGGCTGAATTTAAATCTTTACATTCAACATTTTTCCCTGATTTGGAATTAAGTACCAGAAGCTGGAGGCATTAAAAAAAACCCAAAAACGTAACCAGCCCCCTTTCCCCCCAGATCAAAAATAAAAATGAAAACCTGGGAAAGACATATTAGGTCATCTTGTCCCTTTCCTCTAGGCAGTGCAAGATGATTCCCTAAAGTATATTCACACGTGTTTTGTCCATAAACACCTCTGTTTATTAACAAAATACAATAAGCTGTAGTTTTTCAGTGAGGATTGTGATGGTTTGTTGCACTTTCTAGTTTTTTAGTGGGGGGAAATAGCTATCATTCTAAAATGTGTTTCTTGGCCCATGGATATTGCTCATGTGAATTCAAGCAAAAAACCCCATAATGAATGGAAACTTGTAGAAGAGTTAACAGCAGCTGGTTTTATTATGGACCATGTCTCTGACATGATCTCACACTAGTTTAATATGAGTGTTACCTCACTGACTTCAATGGAATTGCTTTTTATTTGCAAAGGAGTAAATGAGGCCAAAATCAGACAGAGACCTAGGGAGACTTTCTGGGAGAGAGGGCTTTAGCTTGGGGTATGTGCTTTACGTGTGTATAAAATATATGACCATCAGGGAGAAAGGGCCCAATTCTGCTTTGACTAGCACCTGTGTAAATTCAAAATGAACTGTAGGGGTAATGTGCCAAGGCAGGCTGAAGTAGTATCTAATTTTTCTGAGAGCTGGGCTGCAATTCTTTCTTATTGGATTTCTGTTATTTCCTTTGAGATAGTTTAGAAATATGACAGAGTAAGACCGTTCTTCAGGGAACTTCAGATTTTTTTCAGAAGACATGTCAGGTATTGATTAAGGCTAAAGGAAGGCCAGGGAGAGAAGTTTTGTAATCTTGGTTACCTGCCTGTGTTTTGGTGATCCTACTCACTGCTTTCTTCTCTGGCAGTACCTGAGGTATGGACACATCTGGAACTGGATTCGGCAGCCTCTTCCGCCTGAGCTTTTATATTTTGTCTTTTATGGTTAGAGTTTAACACAAACCCCTGATGGGATGCTGGTTTCAGGTTCTTTTTCCTTGGTTTAGCTCTTGAAATGAGGGTATTGATAGATGTGTAGTGTAAAGGTTCATTGCTTCAGAGTTTTCAGAATGATGCTGTGCACTTGCACTGATGGAGGGTAAACAACTTGAGGCTAAGGAGTTACATAGTGCTAACTCTCATTTTTACTTGAGATTTCGATGGGAAGCAGAATGCTAGTAATTAAGGGAGATCTGTAAGGTCAAAGTTGAGGGAGGGAAGGCAGTAAAGTATGGGGAAGTTTTTTAAAATGTCTCTACCTTCTTGTTTAAAAGGAAGATCTTATGGAGAGGGGATACACATCCCTTCTCAGTCTATTGTAGGGTTCTCACTGTTCAGTGTCTGAGCCAAATCTAATTATATTCTCTGTATAAAAAGTGAAGCAGAAGCTAGTGTCCCTGCATTTCATACAGCAGCTAATTATTCCCAGTGGGGATGCAGAAGTATGTTCTAACAGAACTGGTCTGAGATCAGCAAATAGTTCTTCCATCAGACCAAAATGACTTCTGCAGGCTGAAGTGCTTTCTCAGATTCACAGTGGTAAACATGAAGTAGAAGCCCTGTTGTTCTGGGTATTTGTGAGGAGTTTTTCTGTCCTCTCTGGATCTTCCTCCTAAGCAAAATAAGTGCTACTGAGAAAAACTTGAGTTGGGTTCTCATGTTTGAACACACCACAAAAAAAGTTTTCTCCTGCTTGTTTCCAGCATGCTTCTGCACTGAAAACCCCCAGTTTTCCAATTTCAATACTGCCTTTAGCTGAACAGAACATGCCAAATTCAACTTGACCTGCATATCCTAGATAATATTGTGCACATTGTGTGTCTCTTCACTGGAACAAAAATGAGCAAGGTTGTGTGGAAAGTCAGTGAAAGAGATAGGAACAGATACCAGAACTTCTGTCACCAGCAGTGTGATACACTATGCTGTTTTCCCAGGGCATAACATTCATACAATTTAATTTCCTTTTTCAAATAGTTCCTGGGACTATTATATTAACCACAAAGAAAGAGATTTTTGTGTGTGAGGTATGATGAGAATTTAATGCTATTTCAAACACAGTTAGGATTGCTACGTGTTATGTCCCTCTATCCCATACTCAATATCTTGGGCATCTGCTGAGCATCCTCTTTGCAAAAGACCAAAATAGGTGTTGGCTGCTGAATTACTTGTTAAGATATTTGATGTCTCTTAATAGGTGCTGAATTTCCTCTTTACCCATTGGTTAAGTTTATTATCATGCATTATAGTATTCTGTTTGAGGTAGCCTGGTCACCCTTGATTTACTGATCAAGCCTCAAGTTAGAGTGAGAGATGCTGAACTGGGTTTATGCTGCTGGATACTTGCTGCTGCTGAGAGTAGTAAGGTGGTCTACATTCATGGATTTGTATTAGGACTACACATTGTATTGAACTGATTTTAAGAATTTCTTTTTTTATATAATTTCCTGGAGGTATTCTCAGCAAATGGGTAACAGCCTCTGCAGGCAGCACATCTGTTGTGGTTGGTTTCAAAAGATGTTGCAAAATTCTTTGGCAAACTTCATTTGAGCAATGAAAACTGTGGGAAAGCAGCAGGTCAGGTATTGTTACATTCATTTTTGACATGATTAAAAGTGCTGCAATCGTTGAAATGCAATGTGTCACAAAAGAGAAATTTTGATTTTATGCTGAAGTATATCTAGGACAGAAGAACAGGAGACCTCATGGAAACAGCTGTATTCCTCACACAGCTTTGGTGCTGTCTGCTGCACAAGGAACATAAATGTGTCTCTTTGAAATACCAGAAGAAAAAGCTTCATCACGTACCTACCACGTGTGACTTGGCGTTTAACTGGCTTTAACTGAGGGGCCATTTTGATGAGAGAAAGACTTGGGGGTGTCAGTTGATGACAAACTCAACATGAGCCAACAGTGTGCACTCGCAGCCAAGAAGGCACCAACCAAATCCTGGGTTGCATCAAGAGGAGTGTGACCAGCAGGTAAAGAGAGGTGATTTTACCCCTCTACTCGGCACTGGTGAGACCCCACCTGGAGTATTGTGTCCAGTTCTGGAGCCCTCAACACAGGAAGGACATTGAGCTATTGGAGAGGGTCCAGAGAAGGGCCACGAAGATGATCAAAGGGTTGGAGCAACTGCCCTATGAGGACAGGCTGAAGGAGTTGGGGTTGTTCAGCCTGGAGAAGAGAAGGCTCAGAGGGGACCTCAGAGTAACTTATCAGTACCTGAGGGGGTCCTACAGACAGGCAGGGGAAGGAATTTTTAACATAATATGGGATGGGAGGACTAGAAACAATGGATATAAATTAGAGGGGGATAGATTTAGACTAGACATAAGAAAGAAATTCTTTACAGTGAGGGTGGTGAAATACTGGAACAGGTTGCCCAGGGAGGTTGTGGATGCCCCCTCTCTGGAGGTGTTCAAGACTAGGCTGGACAGGGCACTGGGCAGCCTGGTCTAGTGGGAGGTGTCCCTGCCTATGGCAGGGGGGTTGGAACTTGATGATCCTTAAGGTCCCTTCCAACCCAAACTATTCTATGATTCTATGTTTTATTTATGCCATCAATATAAATTACATCTTGACATTTACATGAGTGGTAGAAAACAAGCGTGCTTTACTTATGTTGGTGTTCTTTTTGCATGCATAAAAGAAGACCTGTCCTCCTTACTCATATGCATTTTCTATAAGGACATAATACCTCTATTCAATATTCATAAAGAAGGTAATGCCTATCCAGCTTGGCTGCTTGATGAAGAAAGGCAGTTGCAGAATTACTGCCAGCTGAAATCACTGATTTCTGTGATGGAAATTGTTTATACTATTTTTCCCTTAATTAAAAAGAAATGCAATGAGTGATTTGCAATGCTTATATGGATAGCATCAGCTGAGTCTTGTTTCAGTCCATGGTCTGCTCCTTCAACATGACCTACCTTGTGCATTATGCAAAAAATCTGACTGCTTTGCCCCATGTTAAGTAAAATTCCCAAAACAAATATAAAGCTGGGCAGGGCACAATTAAGCTCCTTAGATGTTTAAGGAAGAGTTGTTTGTGTTTTTTGCTTTTCGTGGGCATTTTGCTGCAACTCAAAAGGGTTAGATCTTGAATTAGAATGTTGCATCAAATCCAAAGGCTTAAGTCAAATTGGTGCCCAAGATTCACCTTTTCAGTTCAGTGATCCCTAGAAAGTCTTTTGGGGAGCCAGCTATGCTCTCAGCATTTGTTTCCAAACAAAGTAGGGGATCAGTGCAAAGATTTTGGACAAGGTAGCAGTACTGAGAGGATGTCAAGTTTTAAATGGTTTGTACAAAACTGAGTGACAATGCTATCCCATGTTGCTTCCTTTTTTTACCCAGCTGCTTTATTTTTGAATCTTTTTTACTTCACTTTAGCTTTATTCATCATATATTATTTCTGGTTTAATAGTATCACAGCAAAATAAAGCTGTTCAGCCTGGAGAAGAGAAGGCTCAGAGGGGACCTCAGAGTAACTTCTCAGTACCTGAGGGGGTCCTACAGAAAGGCAGGGGAAGGAATTTTTAACATAATATCGGATGGGAGGACTGGAAACAATGGATATAAATTAGAGGGGGATAGATTTAGACTAGACATAAGAAAGAAATTCTTTACACTGAGGGTGGTGAAATACTGGAACAGGTTGCCCAGGGAGGTTGTGGATGTCCCATCCCTGGAGGTGTTCAAGACTAGGCTGGACAGGGCACTGGGCAGCCTGGTCTAGTGGGAGGTGTCCCTGCCTATGGCAGGGGGGTTGGAACTCGATGATCTTTAAGGTCCCTTCCAACCCAAACTATTCTATGATGCTATGATTTAAAAAATGTAGCTTTTGAGCGATTATAATGTAGCATTTTAGTGCTTTGAAACATGAGCAGTCTCCACTGAAACTTGCTTCTAACCACTTGTAATACAGAACACGTATCTCAAAGAGAAGCAAGAAAAGCAATTGTTTTCTCTGTCCCTTGAGATATAAATCAAGCTATTATGCTCATTAGAATTCTAAAGAGAGGGTTTACTAGAGAAAAATTTTGTTCTGGAAATATTATTCAGGAATGATCCATACAGGCAGTGAAATATCACATTAGAAGTGTTGCAATCTGAAGTGTGGCATGGTATTTCCAAAAGCTTTTGGAAGTAATCACTCCAATATGGTGATGTCCATGACAAGTGGACAATAGAATCTGAGTTGCCCCAGTGCTGTGCTTGAAGGACAATATGAGTTGTCATAGTTTGGATTGGGAGTTACTTGTCTAAAACAGCAGTTCTCTGGGTGATGTGGGGGTTTTCATCAATGCCTGTTCAATAGTTCTATCTAATAATAGTTCTGTTAATATGATGAGGAGTCTCCAAACTGGAAAAGAATGGGTTTGATGGATGGACCACTCGCTGGATAAGGAGCTGGTTGAATGGTCGAACTCAAAGAGTTGCAGTCAATGGCTCATTATCCAAGTGGAAACCAGTGAGGAGTGGTGTTCCCCAAGGATCAGTACTGGGACCAGTGCTATTGAACATCTTTGTAGGAGATATGAACAGTGGGATCGAGTGCACCCTCAGCAAGTTTGCAGATGACACCAAGCTGTGTGGTGCAGTTGATACACCTGAAGGAAGGGATACCATCCAGAGGGACCTTGACAGGCTTGAGAGGTGGGCCCAAGCCAACCTCATGAAGTTCAACAAGGCCAAGTGCAAGGTCCTGCACCTGGGTCGAAGCAATCCCAAGCACAGACACAGGCTGGGTGGAGAGTGGCTTGAGTGCAGCTC
>VZTY01012505.1:121966-145771 GCA_013400935.1 Turnix velox | reverse complement strand
TCATGTTCAGTTTGTCGTCAACTTTTACTCTGCTAAAAGCTAAGGATGAGGTCTGCTATAACATTGCCAGGTTGGTTGATGGTGATTGTAAAGCCTTGTGCAGGCACCTTCATGCTAGTCTGGTGGATGAACTGATGTTCTGGTTCCTTTATTTGAAGTTCTGGCACCTTTATTTCCTTACACAGAGTGGTGTTTGCTCCCATTTTAATTTATATTTCCTATTGTATCTCCAACAGGAACTCTCTAACCAGTCATTACTTAATCCATGTGTCAAATGTTCATTTCACAGCTATTAGTGGAACATTAACTTTTCCCCAGGCTATATATTTATTAGCTTAAAGACTACTTTTGCACATTTTCTCAGTTTTCCTCTGTGGAATGTCACCAGTGTGTTCAATGAGCCTTGGATGGACTGAACACTCCCAGATCATTAGGCAAATACCAATTTCCCATCAATCTTATTTTCATGCTGTTTGTGTCACCAGATCATTTTTAAAGCCTTCTGAGCATTGTTTCAGCCTACCATTTTAACAGCTCACTGTAGTTTTCTCAGAAAAATAATCTCCTGCTTTGCAGCCTGATTTGTTTTCATCCAAGTATTGAAATGCTGCTTTTCAGACAATTTTTCCCCACATTTGATACTTCTCTTAATAATTTCTCTCACAGATCACTGATTTGCATGCTCCCATCCTGGTGCTTTTGCATTTACTTTTCTGGCCGTTGTGCTGGTGATTTTTTTGCGTGAACTTGTCTCCATTCTTCTCCATTAACATCTCCTGAGGTCTGGGTTCACCCTCACTCTGTGTCTTTGCTGTAAATCCAGTGTCATCCCCGAAAAACCTCATCCATTTACATGGATAGTGAAGAGTCTGCCCAGAGGCAGAGGATAATTACTGTATTGTGTGTCAGACAAATTAGCATTGTGTCTAAGCATCACTCCACTTTTAGGATACTATCTTTTGGGAGACCTTTCTTGCCTGGTAACAACAGGCAAACTTTCTACTCCAGGCTAAATCTCTGATCAGCAACGTTTCAAAAAAGAAAATAAAAGTGTATTTATATTTCATGTTATCCCCCCGTGCCTGGGCAGGAATTAAAAAAAAAAAAAATCATCTATATTTTGTTTCCTCCTTTCCTTGGAGTTGATTGCAGTGTGTTTGTCTGCTGCCAGCACCCAGGATTATTATTCTCATTGTGTGAATGTTTTCTTTCCNNAGAAAATAAAAGTGTATTTATATTTCATGTTATCCCCCCCGTGCCTGGGCAGGAATTAAAAAAAAAAAAATCATCTATATTTTGTTTCCTCCTTTCCTTGGAGTTGACTGCAGTGTGTTTGTCTGCTGCCAGCACCCAGGATTATTATTCTCATTGTGTGAATGTTTTCTTTCCTCCACTGACTGAAAACCCCAAGCTTGTCAGAGAGAAAGTCTAATATATTTGTACCTTTGTCTCTTTTAAGATTCATTCATGGGCTGGCATTACATACAGCCAACCAGGGAAAAACATCTTTCTTTACAAAGAAATGAGGTGTGTTCCCTTCACAGTGTTTCTAACAGATTATTTCCTATATATTATTCTAGCTCTAGCTGTGGGAATTGCAGGCTTGCAGACAGCTGTGGAATGATTATTCATGTTTTGTATCTACAAAGCTGAACGTTTTGTTCCTCTTCAGGAACTGCCTGTAAGACCTAGTCCAGGTTAGCTGGGGAATGTCTTAACAATTTCATTTGACCTGGAAGATCAGTGATCCCTAGAAGGTTTAGGATGTCCAGAATCAACAAGTGTAAGACATCACGGACAGGTGATGCTCATATTGAAGTCAGTGACATAATTTCTAACTGCTTTTGTGGATCAATTGTACTGCCAGCAACTGAGGAAAAAAAAAACCCAGTCCTGAACCACAATGATTTCCTTACATTAGAACATTTTAACCTTTCTTTTTTTTAAGTTGAAGAAAGGTTTTTCCTGTCTCTTATCTGGTCTTTTGTTTTGCTGCTGGTAAACATCAAACTTCATAATTCTTTTCCTTTCAAATATATGCAAAACTTTTAAAACATATTTTAGCAAATCACAGCAGCAGTTCCAGAATGAAGCTGAACAGTGTGTGCTGAGGGTCTTTAACAGGAAGACAGTTAAGTTTTTTCTCTCTCCTTCTGGTCCAATAAACATTGATTTATAAAATGTGGAGCAGATCCCACAGGACACTAGAATATTCAGTAGCTTTGTAAATATGCAGCAATGTAGGATACGGGTTCCAATATTTGCTTCATATCATACAAGGAAGCATCATTTAAACCAAGATCTCTTTTTCTTTTAATGCCTGTTTACCTGTTGGCTTCTCATTTTCATTATCAAGATGATATAATTGTGCCAAAACACATCACCTGGGCAAAGCAAAGAAATCAATTGAAGATAGAAGATGGTAATGTACCCTCAGGAGCTGATCTAATCTGAATATTAAAATATGCTTTGGAGAGAGCTTGGTTTGATTTTCAGCTGGTTAAAAGCTAACCAGTTCTGAGTTCTTCCTTGCATCTCTAAATGTGACAAGGCAAAGGATTTTGTCTGACGGAATTGTACTGTGACCAAAGATTAATGGTAACAGTGGAGCTGCTAATGGGTTTGTTTATCAGAAGCTGTAAGAGAAGAAGTGGAAACATTTCTATATTGGGCATCACCTTGCTTTGTTACAGGTCAAACAAAAGACTGTGTCACCCAAGAAAAGCCTGTTTTTGGCCAGAAGGTGCACATCAGATACTCTCTATAGGGTTTAGTTGAAAAAGTACATTTTTCATGTGGACAGATGCAGATTCTTTCCTATTCTTGACTTCAACCAGGCTTCTCCATCCCGTTCTAAACTACTCTTTAGAGTTTAAGTTGTGTAATTATGTCACTTTGAAAGTGTTACATGACAGAAGAAGGCCAGGAGCATGTAATTTGTCACCCTGATTCACCATAACTCCTGGTGAAGCTCCAAGTCAGCACCTACAGTGTTCCACAGACAAATCCATTCACCTGCTCGAGAAGGAGCCTTTATCTATCTCCCTGCAGATGCAAGTGAAACTAAGAGAATCCATACAGCCACAGGGAAGCTTTGATTTAGGGTACAGAAGGTTTATTTTTTTACTTAGGCTAGGAAAAAAATAATCTCAGTAAGGAAAACAGAGTGATGCAGGTGCTAGGGTTCACCTTCCTTGACACTGACCTTACTTGAGGTATGGATTTGCAGCAGTGAGAAGAGTTTGGTACAAAGAGTGGGGAAAGCTCCCCTCTTCCCTATAGAATCATTGAATAGTTTGGGTTGGAAGGGACATTAAAGATCATAGACTTCCAAACCCCCTGCCATAGGCAGGGACACATCCCACTAGATGAGGCTGCTCACCTATGGCTACAGCACCATCATGGTTTGAGCAACACAAAACTAATTTCTTTCTCAGTAATTTTATTTTTCATTATTTTCTAATGCTTGGGAAAGCTGTGCTTTTGTAAGACTTCAGTGCCCGAATTTGTGAAAATACTCCCTTTGCCAGTGTGTGGGTTTCAAGCTTTTTGAGCCTGCCAGGCATGAGGATGAGGAGAAGCAAAACCTGGGCACTTGACCCAAGCTGGCCAACAGCATTATTACATACCATGAACATCTGATTCAATATAAATTAGAAATTTTGCTGAGGATTCTCTCTCTCTCTTCCTTGATGGCTGCAACCTTGAGAACTTCTTGGTGCCAGAATTCTCAGCCTTTCTTTTTCTCAAGCACTCGCCTGCTTGAGTCCTTGGATTTCTTTGTATTTTTTTCACAGGGAATCATAGAATAGAAGAGAATCACAGAACGTTTGGGTTGGAAAGGAACTTGGAGGTCATCTACTCCCATACTCTGCCAAAGGAAGTAACACCTCTTGCTAGATCAGGTTCCTCAAATCCTTTAAGCCTGGCCTTAAAACACCTCCAGGAACGATGCATCGCCAGTTTCTTTGGCCACTGTCTCACTCCCCACACACTAACAACTTTCTTCTTAATCCAAATTTCCTCCTCTTTACGTTTTAAACCATTCCCTCTCGTCCTCTCCCTCCACACCCTGCTGAAGCCCCCCCATCCCCATCTCTCCTGTAGCCCCTTTAGGGTTTAGGTGGATCTCCCCGGAGTCTTCTCCAAGATTAATTTCCTCCACCCCCATCGCCCTCTGCCTCTCCTCAGAGGGGCTTCTCCCATCATCTCCGCGGCCTCCTCCAACGGCCGGCCGCTGAATCGCGACGGGTTCCTCAAGCACCTACGTTCAAACCGGCGGCGGTGGCCGTTCCCCTTCGATCCCGCGGTGCCGGGGCCGCCACTCCCCGGGGGCGGCGAGACTCCCCGGGCCCAGTTGCGGCCCCGACGCCGTCGCTTAGCAACGGCGCCCGCCCTCCCGGCCAGCGGGCGGCGCGCTCGGTAACGGCCGGCAACCCGGAAGCAGAGGAGGAGGCAGGCGGGACGGGGAGCGGCGGGGTTGGCCGCGGGGGGGACACCCGTTCGTTCGTTCCGTCCCTCCCTCCTTCCCTCTCTCCTTCCTTCCTTCCCGGTGGGGGACATGGAGCGCTGCCGCTGTGTGACACCCAAGCACCCATCACACCCGCTCGCATCCCGTTAATAAAGCAACTCCCTCCCTCTCAACACAACACAACCCCAGCCCCACCGCCGNNCCCTCTCAACACAACACAACACAGCCCCAGCCCCACCACCGCCGCCGCCCTTAGGCTCCTCCCGGCCCGGTGCGTCCGCCGGGCCCGGTGTGGGGTTCGGCAGCGGGAGGAGAAGAAGGGAGGAGGGTGGTGCTGAGCGGCGTGCGGCGGAGCCAACGGGCGGCGGAGAGGGGGGCGGGCGCTGCGGGGGTGTCGGGTTAGAGCGAGGCGTGACCCAGCTGACGGGCGCCGTGCGGAGCCGGGCGCGGAGCCGGAGAGAGCCTGAGGTTTGGGGGGGTGGGTTTGAGAAAGCAGCGGGAGCCAAGCGGCAGACAGACGGACGAACGGACGGAGAGAGAGCGGCGGCGCACGGCGTCGGTAGCGGTCGGCTCTGGCGCGGCGGCTCCTCCACCCCCTCGTGAGCCTGGGGAACCTGCAGCTGAAAGCCGCCAGCAGCCACACCACCATGTACCCCGGCAACAAGCGGAAAAAGCTTTGGAGGGAGGAGAAAGGTATCACCCACCGGGCCCGGGCCCCTGCACCCCTCCCCGCGCCGCCTTCCTTCTCCCGCCCTTTACCTTAGCTTCTGCTTGCGGGGGAAACCGGGGAGGGTTCCCGTCACCTCAGAGCTGCCCAGCCTTGAGGGGACGGGAGAGGGGAAGGTTGCTCTGTGTGCTCTTAACCTTAAGGTCTCCCACCTGAAGCAGCCCCAAAATGGACCCTGAGCGAGGGAGATTTTTTGGGGTTTCCCCCCCCCACAGCTCGCTTATGGCTGTCTGACCTCACCTGTGAGCAGCGGGGCCCTGGGGCTGAAGGGCCTGTGAGGTGAGGGGGGAAGAGCCAGCCCCTTCTCCTGAGGGCTTCCCCCCCTTCAAGTCACCTTGTGGAAGTCTTTTCAGCCGGAAAAGTTAGTCCCACGCCATCAGAAACCACCAAAACCCAAAAAACCCATGCAATTTTTGCAAATTAATTGCGTGTATTTTCCAGGGGAAACACTGGTTTAGCTTCTAGCATGAGATCAGTAGGGTGGAATGTTTGGGGTACAGCAGCTTCCCCCCCTGCAGTAAATACTGATTTCTTTTATATTTTTATATTTTTTTAAGCACCTTCACCCTGTGTAGCCACAGTTTGAGACCCCAATGTCAAGCCCCAGGGTCTGGGAAAGGTGAGGCCAAGCATTTGGTGCTGAGATCTGGCCATCCTGATACTTTTATATTGACCACTTTGTGGAAATGAGCAAAATAAGTGACAGGGTGCAAAGTATAATGTTTACATGGGCTGGGAGGAAGTTCTTCTCGCCTGGTTTGTTTACAAGCAGTCTTGGAAATGGATGAGGAGGAGGAGAAGAAGGAAAAAAAAGAAAAAACAACACACCAGCGAGTTGTATTTTAGGTTTTCTTTCCTGGCTTCCATCACCCTTATAGCTCTGTGTGTGTGAATTCCAAGCCAAAGTGGCAGAGGAGTGTTTTGAAGGACAGGATTCATCCTTTTTTTTTCTTGTCTGCAGCAGAAATCTAAGGTAATGCTGTTATAAAGTAAATAAGCTGATCTCTCTGTAGGGTAGATCCTTCTTTCAAACTCTTTTTAAGAAAGAAAGTTTTGTTGCACTCTTTCCTCTCAAATCTCTCTTATAAAACACCTTTTCTGTAGGTAAGGGGAGGCAACAAATTTCAACCAGGTGTTTTAAGTTTCTGTTTTCAGCAGAGAAGGTGAGTGAAGTCTTCACAGGCATTGCTTATATATGATCAGCTATAACTCCTTTCCCCTGTGCAAGTCCTTAATATCATTACTAGGACAAAAAACCTGCTGTTTCTGTGCTGGGGGCAGGTGGAGGAAGGTTTCTGGTAGGCTCTGGTGAGTGCTGCATTACTCCCACTTGACTTTTCCAGCTCTTGCTGCTGTCAATTCACGTCCTGGTACATAAATTACAGCCCTCGGTAAGGGTGTAAAGTTGGAGGGGCTGGAGCTTAAGAACACTTTTGTTGTCTTAATCAGCTGTGAGGATGATGTTCCACATCAATACAGGGATGTTACTGAATGCAACCCACAGCCCATTCCTGCTGGTGAGGCTTTTCTCTCCAGGGAGGGATGTTAGTGAGTGCTAACTGGCTGGAACTCTGCATCTCTTTGAATGAGAACGACCAGCATTTGCCAGTCTTCTGCTCCAGTGCCTGCTTTCTAGTACCATGCTGATGATGTTTGGAGTGAGGAGGGTAGAAAAAACTTCGTTGTTCACTATAGGCATCACTTGTATCCTTGTATGACTCTTCTTACCACATGCCCTTCCTACTACAGAGGAAAACTATAGATGCTCAACTTCTTTCTTTGCTACACAGATTTTTTTTTTTACCTTTGATATCAAAAGTCTTTTGTTCAGTCTACTTCAACCTTTCCCAGGTACACCTGAACCCTGGAAAAACAGGATTTGCTCCCCAGTATGTGCTCTTTTCATGAAGCTCTGAGAGTGATTGTTCTCAGCCTTTTTATATCATCCTGAAGAACTTTTTAGGAAGAAAAAGCCCTGTTGCTAAATATTGAGTTCAAATCCACTGACAATACACTTGCTTTTCTTAATTACTTTTTTGGTTAATTAAGGGTTGGTCCATGTCCTCCCAGGATGTCTCTTGCTGGAGAACTGATGAAAGAGAGTAGAAATGGGACTGGGGATGATTTCAGAGACTTACAGCATGGTCTGCCTACAAACTTTTAGGGCATTTCATAAAGCTATAGGCAGAAAGATGTACCTGCAGCTACTGCATCTTCCAGGAGGATTGTGTGTAATTAAAACACAGTTCAAGTTAAAAGAACAAAGTTTTATGAAACCTTCCTGTAGAGGGGATGTTGTTGTGTTTTGACAGCACAGAAATGGCTGTGTAACCTCTTCAGCAGGAGGCAGTCAAGCTTCATCCACTTGTCAGTCCTCAAACCTGATATGCAGACACACACTCTCAGGTTTGCCTTTCTGTGGTATTCTTAGTGTGCTCAGTACTTGGTGTTTTGTGTCCTTGAAGATCAAATAATGGAGTTAAGTGTACATCTGTTGTGCATAATGGTGATCCTAATTGCATTAGTTTTATGTTTGTAAACATCCAGTCAAGATATGGAGCCTGAATGATGGAAGAGAAATGTTTCTGTCAGCTGAAGAAACTGGTAGTGCTGTCAAAAGTGTTGAAGTAAATGTATTTTGATAAGGGGGGAGTCTGTTCTTCAAACCTGCCTTTATTTGAGTGTGCTGATTGCAACCTGTGTAATTAGGAGATTTTATTGTACAAATAAACCCCAAAACCCAGAGGGAATTATCATCTTTCTTTTCAAGGACTATGCATGGTCAGTTTGCTCAGTGCTCCTTTGACTTGAGATAGAAATATTATTTTTATGTCCCCCTAGTCCTATACTCTAAAAGCAGATGATGTGGGTCTAGATCCTCCCCTATGAGCACTTGAATCATCAAAGATTTATTATGGATTCATGTGCAGAGCAAAACTCTTAGTAATAGAGCAACACTGGTGAAAATGAACCCCAAAACTTAGCCTGTGGGGGTTGTGATGTGCTCTATAGTTGTTTTTGCCCCCTCTCCCATGTTTTGGAAGGGGAAAATCTCTGTGCTGATACTAGTCATTGATGAGTTGAGGAGAAAGAAGAGGATGTGGCTGCAAAAATCAAATACAGGGTCTTATTGAAGCACTGGGGTTGTTTGTGGTGCTGGGTGATTGGAATTTTTTTTTTCTTATCTTAGAACTTAGTCTATTTATAGCAAGGTCTGAAGAAGAGCGAATTTGGCAGCAGCAGTCATAATTGTGCAGTCTTTGAGGCTTTACTTTTCACTAAATGTCTGAAAAGAGGCATAGTGACTTCCTCTGGAGAAAACAGCCATCCATATGTATTTGGGTGTGAAAACCAAGCGTGTCATATTAATGCTCAGAGAAGAATCTCTAATATGTAGCCCACCCCACTCACTTCAAGCATGGGTTCTGTTTCACAGCAGTTCATGCTGGTCCTGGGCTCCTTTTCAGGAACATGTGTAGCCCTGATGGATGTCACTTGCTTTCCTAGTGCTTGGGATTCTGTTCAATTGGAGTTTGACAAACTTAAGTAGTTGTATTGCTTATTCTTGGGTAGATATGCTGAATTTAGTGACATCTAGTCTATTTTGGGGCCAGAATGTATATAAAGCAAATTATGTCAGTTTCCTTACACTGAAGGTTACTTTGTAAAACAAAACCCAAACAAAAAGGCTTTTCCTATTCCCCCCCATCTAGAAAGTGACAGAACACTTTCACTAGCTCTAGATCCTTTTTGTAATGGTATAGCAATTTGTTATTTTTGGGTTATGCTGCTGCCTTTACTTTCTGGTTTTTGGCAAACCTGTTTTGGTAAAAAAAGTTGGAATCTTGATCTTTTTAACTTTTATTTCTAGAGAGTTCTGGTATTAAGTTGCAGAGCTTGGAGAATCATAGAATGTATTGAGTTGGAAGGGACTTTAAAAGGTCATCTAGTCCAACTCCACTGTGGTGAGCAGGGAGATCCTGCACTAGATCAAATTGCTAAGAGCTTCATCAAGCCTTACCTTGAATGTCTCCAGGGATGGGGCCTCTGCTGCCTTTTTGGACAACTATTTCAGTGTCTCATCTCCCTCATGGTGAAGAACTTCTTTCTGATGTCTCATCTAAACCTGCCCTGCTCTAGTTTAAAACCCTTGTCCCTCATTCTGTCACTCCATGCCCTGGCAAACAGTCATCATGGTTATGATGCTCTATTTTAAATCCATTACCATAGGCTTCCGTACCTGGAAGTTACTGAAACTATTCACTGCTTAATAACTTGTTGGCTTTTTGATCCTTGAATCAGAGTGGCAGGAAGAAGATGAACATTAGTGATGGGGAGGAAGGGAGATTGTTTGGGCAGTTGAGAGAGCAGTGAAAAGAGGCATTTTTGCTGAGCAGGGATATCCAGAAATAGGCACAGGCCGTTGTTTAGATGTGCTGTGTTTAGCTCCTCTTACTTTTAACTCATCAAATCCCTTCTGCTTGGCTCTGTCAAATGAGACGTAATTGCATCAAGGATGCTGAACTGGTCACTCCTTGGCCAATGTGCAAAAACATATGAAAGCTTGCAAAAACTTTTTTAATTTCTTTTTTTATTCTGAACAGAGCGTTTGCTGAAGATGACCTTGGAAGAAAGACGCAAAGAGTACTTAAGGGATTATGTTGCGCTGAAAACTATTCCAACATGGATGGAAGACCTGAAAAGCAAGAGTGAAAGTGATGGTAAGTGGAACAGAAGAATCTTCTTAAGTACAGATCATGCTGTTTTCTCAGTCTGAGGTTACTTGTAGGAGGACCAGGACTTAAAGCCCGTGTTGTTATTAACAGTAACAGCCTAGCATGGGGTCAAGAACACTTTGGCAGCAAGCAGGATACTCCAGTAAAATTTCTTAAGCCTTACTGGTGTCCATTAATTCTGCAGGTATAACCAGACACAGTTGTTGTATTGCTAACACCCTTAAGTGTGTAAAATTCTCTGCTTGAGTCGTCTTTTCCAGATAATCCAGCAGTCAGTTATGCCTAATCAACTTTGGCTTTGAAACTTAGTGAGCATAACTGCATGGAGAATCTAGGCAAAGTACTGTTGTCCTTGTAGGTAGCTGAAAACCAGAGGGGGATTGTGCAGGTTGTGAAGTTTTCTTGAAATCCAGAAGTGGGAGATGATTCATTTTGAACTTTGTTTTTTTAATGGTCCTGTGTGCATCTGTGGACTGAGGAATATCAGCCTGGCTACATTAACACTAATTCTTAGTGTATGCACTGTGGTTGTAGAATCATTGAGTTGGAGGGAACCTTCAAAGGTCATCTAGTCTAACTTCCCTGCAGTAAGCAGGGACATCTTGCACTAGATCAGATTGGTCAAAGCCTCATCAAGCCTGGCCTTGAATGTCTTCAGGGATGAGGCCTTCACCACTTCTCTGGGACATGTGTTCCAGAGCCTCACCACCATTGTGGTGAGGAATTTCTTCCTAATGTTTTATCTAAACCTGCCCTGCTCTAGTCTAAAATCATTGTCCCTCATCCTATCACTCCATGCCCTGGCAAACAGTCATTAGCAGAGCTGTCAAAATGGTTGCAATAGGACTCTTACATAGAGTTATGTGTGTAATTCTGTAACAGTGTCTCATTCTTTGTACAGTTATTTCATCCATCCAAGTGCATGCTGGAGTGACATCTTCTGAGCTAATTTCCTCTTTTATTCTGTTAATATTTTGCTATCTTACTTGGCTGAAGCTAGTGGTTGGTTTGTTTGGTTTGTTTTTAGGTTTTTTTGAGGGGAATTTGACTTAGACCTCAGGTGTTTCCTACTCCTGCACATACAGGACTAGTTTTCTGACACTTCTGTTTATGTTAAGAACAAATATTGGTCTTTGTAAACAGTTGTAGCTGCAGATGAACATGCTCTTTATGATAACAGTCCAGGTGAGATTTTTAATAAGATAGGGAAGCATTGAGACTCTTGTCCAATCTGGAGGAGCTGACAGATTTGCAGATGCTGTTGTCATAGACAACTAATGCTATCATCTACTCCTAAATGCATCTTTAATAATTTAAGTAAAAATTTATCAAAGGTTGCTGAGCTCTTCAATACTCATTAGTAGTTACATTACAACAGTGCCCTTAGACCTCTTTCTCCCAGTAAAGCATGGCTTTTGCAGCTTGCAACATCAAGAAGCCTATCCATCTGAAAAACAAAGCCTGTATAAAAGTAGAAAATATTGCCAACTTCTCCAAAGTTCATTCTGGAGGCCTGTGCCACATGATTTTTACCAGGGGATGCTTTATCTGTTCCAGCTTAAGCTATATTTTTGTTGCAAGTACTCTCAAATTCTGTACAACATGCCAAAATTCACAGGTCTTGTGTTAGCTGGGCTGCTGGACGTGACAAGGTGTGGATTTACACTGTAAATTGCTGTTACACTTCATGTAAGGGAAGTGTCAGTGTCTAATAATGTGAGTATTGAACCACAGCACCGGTAGATTTATTTTCTTGTAGTTCCTCCTGTGTCCTTTCTGTTAGTACCCAGCACACTGCAAAAAATGCTGGAAGGCAGAAGTTGTGCTGGAACACTTCTCTGCTACTTCAAGCTTTTGTTATGTGGTACATTCAGGGGAAAAAAAATCCATAGTCACTCGTGTTCTTTGATGTATTTGTTGTAAATAAGCCATGTGGAATAGTGAACTACTCAAAGGTTAGGCTGCTGAAATGCTTCCAGTTTCAACTGGTTGGTACAATTAAAAGAAATAAATATATTTTCTCACATCAATACACATATTGATGTGACTATTTTTGCATCACCTTGGAACTTTTTTTTAAACTTCATTAAGGTATCAAGACATTGTATAAGGACTTTTTCTAAGCTGAAAAATTAGAATTTAGGTCTTGCTGATGAAAACTTGTGCTCTGCATACTGGGCCATATGCAGAGCAACTGGTGCAACCTAAACCAGATTTTAGAGAGGGCAA
Organism: Turnix velox; assembly: GCA_013400935.1. Classification (NCBI taxonomy): domain Eukaryota; kingdom Metazoa; phylum Chordata; class Aves; order Charadriiformes; family Turnicidae; genus Turnix; species Turnix velox. Next base: position 133,608 of record VZTY01012505.1, on the reverse strand, counting down.
ATGAAGCCTCAGTTATGATGAAATAGGGGATGACTTGGCAATGCCATGCAAATTCCTGATACTTTTCTCAGTTTCTTGTGGTGGCAAACTAAAAAGTTCTGAAGCTGGTGGTGGGAGAGAAATCCTCTAGATGCTTGACAAGCTAAAATGGCAACTGATGGGGAATGTGGGGAGAAGTTCTTCACCATGTACTTCCAATACTGTATACAGGGGAAAAAATGACAGCTTGATTAGTAGAGTGTGGAGTGGCTGTTCAGAAAGAGTGATAAGGAGAAATCAAGAAAGGAATGAAGAACAAATAGAGTGAAGCAGTTGCAATCAATCAGTTGCTGGAGTAAGAAGCTATAGGAGAAGGGGAATGCATCTGGGCTGGCAACAGTCCCCACTGATACTCAACTGAAGATTAAGGAGATAAAGTACTGCACAGGCTCTTGTACTGGCTGTTAGGAGAAATTGCGTGAACAATACAAAAGTTTTATGGTACTCTTTTAAATGTCTATGGCTTGCTGGAGGGAACTGAAGAACATTTCATTTAGGCACATGTTTTTGTCGTATGAGGATCAAAGGGAAGATTGTTGACTAGTCTGTGTGTGCTGAGACAAGTGACTAAAAGGTTTGTGTTGGAGAGGAACCAGTCTGAGCTCTGTGATAGCTCTGCTCTTTATTGACAAGTTTGGAGAATACCCCTTAGTTTGTAGAGGGAGGATTTTCTTTCCCACACCTACTCCTCCACCCCTTGGTATGCAGGTGTGTTGAGAATTAATTCTGAAGGAAGCTAGTAATGCTTTTTAGAAGTTGATGCTAAGTTTTGGCAGGGCTGCAGGCTTTCATAACACAGAGACCTGAGGTGACATAAAGGCTTCTGAGGAATGAATTCTGAATGGCAGCTGACAAGGGCTTTGTCTCTTAGAGCAGAAAAGGTGTTTGAAAACATTTGGAAGTTGAAAGCAGCTGTTAATAGTTTTATTGTTGTTTTGCTCTTCTGTGACTGACTACACATCTTTGCAGGACTCCTGATAAGGATGTGAGTAGCTGTAAGAAATCAAATTGGTGCGTGTTGTGGTGTGGAATTTGCTCAATATTTTTGGCACACTTTGACTGGGGAGGGAAGACCCAGTGTGGAATGCAGCATGGTGCCTGCCGCTCTGAACTGAGAGAAGCAAGCTGATGTGGGTATGTGCAATTCTAGGAACGATTTTGGTGCCAACACCCCTGGGTTCTGGCATGCAGCTTGCTTAGCTGCACAAGTAGATCTTGGAGATCATAGAAGCATAGAGTAGTTTGAGTTGGAAGGGAGCTTAAGGAAGATCAAGTTACAACCCCCTGACATAGGCAGGGACACCTCCTGCTAGGTCAGGTTGCTCAGTACTTCATCCAGCCTGCCCTTAAGCACCTCCAGAGAAGGGGCATCCACAACCTCTCTGGGCAACTTCCAGTGTTTCACTACCCTCAGCTGTCTTTCTTCCTTCCACAACTTTGTTGACAAGTGGTCACCCTTAATGTGAGAGGGGATGGTAGGAAGGAGGGGTTAAAAAAAGAAGTCTTATTTTTCAAGTATTTCTGTAAACATAAGCTTTCTTTGTTTCAACTGTAGTTAATAAGGAAATGAGGAGTTGGGAGTTGTCCACTTAAGAAATGAAGAATGAGCCTGTTGTACAGGGCTGGATAATATGTCTACTATAATCCTTCCTACTTCCAGCTTATCCTTCAGATATGTGTAAGACAGGCACATCTCATCTGTTCTGTACTTTGAAGTAGAGTTCCTTTCTGGCAGCAGGCAACGAATGGACTTGTTTTCTGAGGCTTGGTATTTTGAATACTTCCATTTCAGTGCTCTTTATTATGTTTCACCTCATGCTAGGCATTCACACTGTACAACAGTGATAGCTTATGTTTCTTGGCAAATGAAGTGCCATCATATAGATGAATAACTCATGTTTTCTTGAAGTTAAATACATATGTTAGGTTTTTCTTGGGTACACAGTTATTCCTAAAGATTGCTTCTTGAAAGCTTTTTTTGAAAAATCAGGGTCTTGGGAATTCTGTTGTTACTGATTTTTTATGTGTCACTGCTGGAAAAATGTGTTGCATTAATGGGATCATTCAGAAATTGAAGAAATTCTGTAGTTTAACAGTCCTGCTGATTCTCACAGCCTCTGGGATTTGCTGGTATAGCAGCAATGCCAAGTAAATAGCAAATTTGGATGATTATTTAAAGATATTTTCTAATGGGAACAACTGTTTTTGGGTGAAGTTAAATATGAAGGAGGCTAGCTTTTAATTTTTGTTTGAGATTAAATGATATGAGAGGTCTAGAGTCTTTTTCTTCTAAGCAAGTCATGAAGTTTGTTTAGATGTTTTGTCAGCCTCTGGATTTTCTTAATCTGCTGTATTTTTAGAAAATTATATGTTTCAAGCTGTATTCAAATTAATCTGCTTTAACAGTGAGGGTTTTAGTAAGGTTTGGATTTAATAAAAGCATCTTTGTGCTATGGATCTGTGGCTTTCTAAATATTAACAGTGAGATGACACAAGATTATAGAGACGAAGCATCTTGATGAGCCTTTCAAAAGGCTTCATGCTGAAAAGAAAAATGAATGGTAGTACTTAGCTCCATTGACCAGCGCTTCCTGAGATGGTTAACAAACCACAGGTAATACTGGGCTCTTCAGAACATCTGTATGTGGCCTCATTTGACATAGAATCATAGAATAGTTTGGTTTGGAAGGAGCCTTAAAGATCATCTAGAATTGGGCATCAAGGTGATGATCATCAGACAGCTTTTGGAAAGTATTGCTACTACTGGGCTGCAGTGAAATTTAGCCAGATGTTTACAAGTGAAAAATAGCATCTCTCTAAACCACTTGTTGTTTTCAGTGAGTTATGAAAAGAATTATGAAGATCATGAAGTTGCTCAGCAATTGAGTTCAGCTCAACAGCTTTGTGAAAGGCCATCCCATCAGCTTGTGCTATCTTCTCTTATAGTGACTTTAGCAACTGTCTTTGGAACAAACTCATACCTGAATGACAAGGATGAAAGTAAACACAGACCTCTTAGCTCAATGTGATGCTTGCTATCTGTCAAAAGGAAAGGTGCTTTTGCTACTGAAAATCTTCTGTTAAGTTCACACTACAGCAGGTTTTTCTACTGAGTTTACATACAAAACTGCACTAACACAGTGCAGGGTCTGCTGTGATTAGCTGTGTTATTCAATGTGAATTCCATCTTTCCTTAAACTTGATGCTGTATTTAGTTTTAAATGTACTCCTCATATACTGGTGTGCCACTCAACTCATGCTAAACACTTTATTACAAGCTCTTCCTGAAGACTGGTGTGTTTAGGGTTAAAAAGCTGTCTCAGATGCATAGGGAGATCGTTGCTTATTAATTGCTGTATAAATAGTTGGAGGACCTTCACTAACAGACTATAACATCATGTTAAGATCATAGTAACGAAGTATTTAGACTGCTTAGAGTATTACCTTTTTTTGGGGGAAGGGGCTATAAACATATTTGCTCATTTCTGTTGCCTTTTTATGCTATATTAAGGAGGCAGCAGAGGAATTGGAGTAGTAACAACAGCAAACTATGTTTGCAGTCTGTTCTTAAGGTGTCTGGGAGTCTTTGTGCCCATGGTGTAATGTGGAGTGACCTTAAGGTTTACATTTGGCTGCAGCAGACAGAAGTTTGCCAGAGCACTAGGGAGTAACTGGAACCCTTGTAACCCTGTGTGCTCTGCTTCTCCTGGGCTCTTGGCTGCCCTTTGGGGAACGTCCTGAACAGATGCAGCGCTGCAGAGTGGTACAAATCCAGCCATGTGATTTACTGACCCCACGCACCTTTGTCTTGCTAAACGTGTACCTCCTTAATTCTTTTCCAATGAAAAATTCTTCCGGGGAAAAGTTTACTTGATTATAGACCGAGAAAAAACATGGGCAGAAGGATTTAGTTTGCCTTTAGAGGCAGGTGCTGCTTTTATCTAGTTAGTTATAACCCTGACATAAGTGGATAAAGCGGTGTGTTTAGTGTGGGGAGGAAACGACTTCAGTGGGGAAAACCAGTATGTATCCAGTTGACCTTGTCAGTCCCTGGTGGGCTGCATGCATATAACCTTCATAGGATGGATTAGCTGTCAGAGAAATTACACTCGTCTTACAGTTTTCTTTTAAAATACTTTTGGAGGGGAGAAAAAAAACCAAAACCAAAAATCTTTGCTTTTAGCAAGTGCATGAGGTGTTTATTAAAAAGCAAAAAAAAATAATCTCTCTCTATATAGATTAAGAACACATAATCCATTGTGACTAATCCTCTCTCTTAGAAAGTAAATCACTTGTCTTTGATGTAATTAAGATGATGACTTCTTTTTAAGCTGCTGTTCCATGGTTTTTCTGAACAAATAAACTTGCACAGAGTGTTAAGCTCATACAGGTCCTTGATAGAATTAGAACTTTGGGACCCTTTTGCATTCAGCTGAGAGAATACTCTTATCTCCAGTGGCAGGCAGCTCCTCAAAGGGCAAGAACTAACTGTAGCAAAGGATGCAGCTCTCAACAATAAGCCCATATCACATTAAAGCTCTCAGTGTGTTTTAAAGAGCCATAGTAGGTGAAGGTAAAAAGGGAAGTTAAGCACCTCTTTGTCAAAAAGAATATTTCTAATTTTTAAGTGCTGGTGACTTGAGTCTTGACGAGATTAATGACTCTTGAGCTTCTGTCCCCTCCAGTATGAGAAATAATTTTTTTTTTTTTTGCACAGAAGTTCTGTACAAAAGTCCCCAAGGAAGTTCTAAACTGATTTAGAAAGTCTAGATGATGCAGTGTGCTGTCAGCTGGTGGGCTCATCCGGACTGTAAGGTTGAGCTTTGCAGCAGTGATGCTGTCTGTCAGTCAGATTGTGCTGTTCTTCAGGAATTACTGTGAAACTGTAGAGTTTTCCAAATTGGAGACCAGAGTGGCTGGCTTGTCTCATGTTCAAGACTACTAAGGGAAAGAATAAGAGTAGAAATCTTTAGAGCAAGGTGGTTGAATATATGAATGGGGGAGAAGTAATAGGTTTATATATCTTGGTTTCCAGGAATTTGTCTTTACTTTTTCCCCCCGCTCTTCTTGTTAGTGTATATAGTATGAGTCCCTTTTGAGTATGGGGGATTGCAAGATCAATTAACTGATTTAATTTATTGCTCTACATAGAGAGTTTCAGTAAGTCATCTAGTTTTGCTCAGTGTGGTAGTTTGGCTAAAGCCACAATCTATAATTTATGATGGATTGAGGCATATGTTGTCAGTCTTTTGCAGATAGATAAGAGCCAGTATGACTAGAAGCTAGAATTAAGTTGAGGCCAAGATCAAGCTGTTAAATTGTACCCTTGTTATGGCTTACTAGTGTAGACATGTTGCCCTGCCAAATGGCTATGTGGATTTTTGGATATCTTCAAGTGCAGGTGGTCAAAGCCAGTGTCTTAATTGACAAAATTTTTATGACTAGGTGGTCAAAGCCAGTGTCTTAATCTACAAGATTTTTATGGCTAAGAGACTGGTGTGGCTTGTCTTAACTCACTCTAACTTAGAGGTGACATTTATGAAACTGCTGAACTACTGCTTCTAGTAGGGTTTGATTCCTGGGGCTAATAACAATTAGTGATTAGAGTAGACCTGTCAGCTACTGCTGTCTGGATGTGGGAGACTTGCATTGTCTGAAAATGAGCCACCAATGTAAGGATGCTGGTTTGACTCCCTTGATAAGACAGGGGGATGCAGTTCAGGCTCACTGAGCTCTCTGAATCATATTAACCAGCATTCATGGCTTCATGCACAATTAAACACTAGATTATATGTGTATTAAAGCCCCAATCAATGGAAACCAGAAAGCTTGGTTCCCCTTTCTTTGCTTCACTAGAGCCAAACTGCTCACCACTTCCTATGTGAAGTGATATATTGCTTTTGTTTTGTGAGGGCATTTAGCTGATGTGCTGTTGGAAAAGCCAGACACAGGTCCTCAGCCCTGTAGGAAGTGCTGCATGCCAGCAAGTTTAAGATGCACAGAAAATTTTCTTCTGTGCTGGAGTGAAAGCGTAATAATCCAGCTTTAACTTGCATTTTGCACAGCCTTAAAAACCATTGAAATGACCATTTTATGTGTGGCTCCATTTCACCAAGAAATATTTCTTACTTCAATGGGGGGAAAGCTTAGTATTTGTGCACACTAAAAGAACTGAGACACGCAGCTCTTGTGTGTTGACTTGGCACGTTTGCAGGGTATTTGTCACATTATCAAAAAGGGGGGTTGGTTTGTAGTTTTTTGGTGGGTTTTTTTGTTTGTTGTTTTTTTTTCTTAATTAGACCTTGTGTAAGTGACGCCTTTACATTTGTTTTTGTAAGTGGAAGTAGTTCTTGATACAAACCTTTGCACTAACAGCAGCTCAAGGAGTTTATGATGAAACACTGAGTTAGGAAAGACTTCTCTAGAGTTTACCAAGGGGATCCTGTCCAAAACGCTTGGTCTGTATATAATCCAGATATGAAGAGAGTATAGAAGTGGTTGCATATTTTTCTTGCATTAAAACACTTTACTTGTCTGATCCTGCCCTTTTTCACAGAGGCTTGTTTGTGCAAATGAGTGCCTTTTTTGTTCTTTCTTTGATAACATAAAGGTGTTTTGAGTTGCTTATTTCTCATTTGCTGCACAGACATGACGGAGTCGAAGTTCAGACTGCACTGAATGTGTTCCCCTAGACATAATGCCATTTTTTCTGTGTGATTAAGCTACTTTTTAATAAGATGTTGCTCTTTTACAGACCTATTTTGTGTTGCAGTGCTGTTCTTCTGTGAGAATTCTTAATCAATCTACAGTAGCAGAAAGCAAACCCCAGGCTCTATGTAGCTGTCAGTGAGGGTATGGATCAGTTCTATTTAAAGAACAAGATCCATGGTGGTTGTTTCTTTCTATATTGCTACCAGAGTAGGAGAAGGTTTCTAAGTGTATCTTGAAAATCCCAATCCAACTACAACAGCCTGTGCTCACCAACAGGTGCCTGTACTGAATTAAGGGTTTTGAGATGTGATGCTTCTCTTGCTTCCATGTGGACATGGAGAGGAAGACGGAGCTGAATGACCATAAGCCACCAATGTGCCCTTGTGGACAGGAAGGCCAGTGGTATCCTGGCATGTATTAGAAGGGGGATAGTCAGTAGGTCAAGAGCGGGTCTCCTCCCCGTCTACTTTGCCCTGGTGAGACCACATCTATTGTATTGTGTCCATTTCTGGGGCCCTCAGATCAAAAAGGACAGGGAACTGCTTGAGAGGGTCCAGCACAGAGCCATGAAGATGATGAAGGGACTAGGGCATCTCCCTTATGAGGAAAGGCTGAGGGAGCTGGGTCTCTTTATCTTGAAGAAGAGGAGACTGAGGGGGGACCTCATTAATGTTTATAAACATGTGAAGGGTGAGTGTCAGGAGGATGGAGCCAGGCTCTTCTCAGTGACCTCTGATTGATAGGACAAGGGGCAATGGGTGCAAGCTGGAACACAGAAGGTTCCACAGAAATATAATAAAACTTTTTCACAGTGAGGGTGACAGAACACTGGAACAGGCTGATATTCTGTGTGTAAATCTTTCTTCTAACTGCTAGTGAGTTGGTAACACTTTCTTTTTTTCATGTCCTTAAAGTAAGCAAGTTTGTCTTGCAGCATTGATGTGTCTTGGTAGAATCCTCTTGAAATATTGAACATTTCCTTCTGTACTTTGTTGTCTGGTTTGAGATCTTATTGGTTCTTGTAGCAATTTACACGTGTTATGTTGGGGATCAGGAAAGGGCTGCAAAGTAAGTGCTACCTAATCTTAATGCAGAAACCATTTATCTTTTGTAGTTGTGTCTAAACTTACCTACTTGTCCTCTGATACTAGAAAACTCGCTTTCTACTCACATCTAATAACCATTTGTCATTATACCTTATACAGAGAGGTTCTTGCTTGACACTGACATGAAATACTTGCTGACAGTTTTGCACAAGTCTCTTCGATTGCTAGTAGTAATTTTTTTATTTCCAGGCTGCACGGTAAATACTACAAAAGTCTGCAATGCTCAAATTGAGTGAAGCTGTTGCTTAGCAATGGTGTAGAGAACTCAAAAAGGAGTGAGTGTAGAGTAAAAATTGTCTGACTTCTTAGTTAGCTAATGAATGAAAGCTGCTGGCTGTGGGTTTGCACTACAAATTTACTTGAAATTTGCTTGATGGTATATGTGCTGTTTACACTTACTAGAAATAGTTTTTCACTTCTTGGTAAATAAAATAGATGATGCTGAAGGTGGAACACCTGGTTACTCATGAAAAGGTTTTTCTTTTCCCCAGATAGTTTCTACAGTTGAGTAAAGGAATACTGTGCTGCTGGTAGTATGAGTCTTGCATGAAGGCTTGTAGTTATCCCAGGAGGCACTGGATTGATTTGAACACACCAGAAATAGTTGTGTGAAAGCTGTGATACTATCAGGACATGACTCTTGCTGTGGAGGTGGTTTGTTCTGTCTTTACAGGGAGTATAGCAGAGTAGCATCACCTCTAGTCTTCTAACTTTATAGGAAAGTTTAGCACACTTTTTTAAGGCAATGAGCAGTGGTCCCAAGGAGCATATAATGTGTTTTTCTCTAATTAACAATAGAAGCTCAAAGATATAAAGTTGTCTGTAGTAGAGGGAGGTTATTAAGTATTGAGCTGAAGGTGATGCACTGTGATTCTTGCCTCCTTGTAACCTTGGCTGAACATTTAGTACAACTCACACAGCCGCTCTGGAAGAAGGATCTGTATCTCTCAGATTAAGGTATTGATAATCACTCTTGGGCAAGAACTAAACAAATATGCTATCCAACACCTTTTTTATTACAATATGCCATCACAAAGTCTTGAATACCTCTGAAGGCTCATATTAAAGAAAACTAAACAATCAACACAGTGTTTGAATGAGCTGCTTGAAATATACAAAGCACAGCTTCTTCTAGGTTACAGCTAAACCAGCAGCCATTCCTATGGATCCTAAATTATGAAATTTCAAGCCAGCAGAAGCAAGTATTGCAGCTGGATGTTGACTCTCTGAGTAAACACACAAATACCCTAGGGCCTCAGCCTACTTATGTTGTGTCTTCGCTGTCACTGTGCATGCCACTGAAGTGAGAAGACTTTGATTTATGAATTGACAATTGCCTGTCCCTGCAGACCAGATTGCATCACAAATAAGAAGTGAGAATGTACTCCTTCTCTTATTCTCCATGGTTGTTATTACTGCTTTCTCAAACTTTGGTCCTCAGTACTTTTGCACTGCATGCCAACTCTTCTCTTGTTTTACAGAAGCTTGAGAAAAAGGACAAGCTTCTCAATTCTTTCTCCCTCCTCTGCTCCTAGACTTTCTGCCTTTCAGTTTTGTGTTTTTTTTGCAGAGGTACATACAGAGTTGTGTTGGATAGACTGAGGGAAAGATTGGAACACTGTAAGGACTATGCAAGATATTTGCTACACAAGAATAACTGCTATTTGCCTGAGCAGAATTGTGGCTGAAAAGAAGCAGTTTTTATTTCCAGCCCTATATTTATGGGCTTCTGATAGACATATTGCTACATTTTACTTACACCAAGGGAGTTAGTTCTGGACTTTTTGCAGTAGCTTTTCAGTTCAACAGTACTATAACATGCTCCTCTATTACAGGCTCCTGGAGATGACCTGTAGGCATCAAGTGATGCTCATGCTGGGGATATTTCATGCCTCTGAAAAATCCTGAATTGAAAATAGTGTGACCATCCAACCTGGAAGATGGGACAGAGTACAACCTCAGCAAAGCTGTGAATGATACAAAAGTAGGAAGTGTAGTTGGTGCACCAATGCGATCAAAGGACTTGAGCATCCCTTTTGCCAGGAGAAACTAGAATGCTGGAATTTGGCATGAGGAAAAAAGACATCTCAGAGAGCACCTGATCAATTCTTTGAAGTTTGTAATGCGAGGGTGGAAAGTAGATGGCTCCAGACTGTTGGTCGAACGCATAGAGCAAGAGTTGAAAGAAGAAATTCTGAGCATAAGAAAACAAATGAACACAGTCACTGAGTGGCTGAACACTTGAGCAGATGCCTTGTGTGTAATCCCTGTCTTTGGAGATAGCAAAAATCCAGCTGGGATGGGGTCCTGGGCAGCTTGATGTGGTGGTCTGGACTTGATGACCTCTAGAGTTTTTCACCTGATCTCCAGGCCTTTGTGTGATTCATGGTGCCTGTGCCTCATAAGCTTCGTACTTGGCTGTAGTCCTTGCTAAATCTGATTATGGCAGTTTGTAATTAGCTGAAATGGAGCATATTGGCAGTGTGTAGCCATGGAGAAGGTGTTGGTGCTCATCCTCAAGTGCCTTTGACTTGTGTGATGGGCTGCATTTTTGGCTAGGTTGAGAGTGATTTGTCTGCAACAGATGTTTCCTCCTTGTGCTCAGGTTCTGATCATGTTTAAGTCCAAGAAGTGACAGAGCAAGTGTGTACTACAAATCTGAAGTACTAGAGTGCATCTGTGAGTGCTTTCCCCCTGGTGATGGAACATATGGAAATAACGCTTATCTTGATTTAGATAAGCAATTGCCTTTCCCATCCACACTTAGTAGGAGTAGAAGCAGGCACGTAATGTAACAGATCTTACAATCTGTCTTTTCTCACTCTCCCTAAGCCTGTGCAGAAACAAATGGGATGGAGAGCTGTGTTAAATGTGAGGTTAGCAATTGCTAATAGTTAGTCATTTTTAATTCTATAGAAGACACTCGTGAAAACAAAGCATTAAGTGAAAAAAAAAAAGAAAAAGGCATTGAAGGGAAGAGTGCACAGAGTATGAGGTAGAACTTTACCTTCTGGTCAGATGAACTCCTAGAGCTCACTCAACTCCTTTGCTTTTTCAGTCCAGGAAAACCGGAGCAGTTCCCAATGCAAACTTTGCTCTGAATTCTCCTAGGAGAGGAAAGGCATCAGTGGTGGGACTCTTGACCTTTGCTCAGGCCCTTTTCCCAGATGGTGCTACATACTGCTGCTGGAAAATCCTTCCTTGTGGATATACATGCTTCTACTAGTAGCTGTTACAGCAGAGATTAGATAGCAGTTACGATTTAATTTTAAATTGAAATTAATTTATTTTCTTCAGCAGTGAATTCTAAAGTTGACTGTAAATGATAGAACTCTTCTATTTTCAGCTGTTTCTTGCAATTCGTTGTGTTACTCTTGTTATCTTGTTATGAATTAGGGAGGGACCTGTTAGACAACACTGCATTTTATTAGTGCAAATCTATGAGCCCAGTTGCCTTGTGTCCTTTTCATAGAAGCAGAATAATTTGGGTTGGAAGGGACCTTAAAGATCATCTATTTCCAACCCCCCTGCCATAGGCAGGGACACCTCCCACTCCCAGGTTGTTCAGTGCCTTGTCCAGCCTGGCCTTAAACGCCTCCAGAGAGGGGGCATCCACAACCTCTCTGGGCAACCTGTTCCAGTGTCTCACCACCTTTGCTGTAAAGAATTTTTTTCTTATATCCAGCCTGAATCTTCCATCTTCCCTGTGCTGAGGTCTCAGCTCAGTGCCTGGTGACACCTGTGATGTCACAGCCCTGTCACCCCACATCACTGGGACCATGGCAA
>VZTY01012505.1:99463-121816 GCA_013400935.1 Turnix velox | reverse complement strand
CCCCCCTGAGGTATTGATAAGCTACTATGAGGTCCCCCCCTGAGCCTTCTCCAAGCTGAACAACCCCAACTCCTTCAGCCTGTCTTCAGAAGGCAGTTGCTCCAGCCCTTTGATCACCTCTGTGGCCCTTCCCTGGATGTGCTCCAACAGCTCAGTGTCTTTTAATTTGTTCTCTTACCTGCTTTTGCTCAAGGAGTGCTGAGAGCCTTTTTCTTTACCATTTGTGTCACTTGATATTATGGGGGTTTAGTAGGTATTTTTACTACTTGCAGCGTGCTCAACTCTTTACTTTAAAAACGAAAATGTGTTTTTAACAGAAGCTCTTCCAGCTGTTGGTTTTTCTCTTCCCTTAGATTGCAAGGTCTTTGCTTTTGCTGTAGGGATTTCTGTAATTGGTGCCGAGACCTGTTTCAAAAATTAAGGAACTTGAAAGTGTAATCGCTCGATATTTTAGCAGTAACTTAGTTTGAGTTGATTTTACAATGAAGCTACGTTTGTACCATCCCTTAGCATTGCACCAGCCGAGTGTATACATACCTTTTATGGGAGCTCCCTCTAGCGAGGTGTTCTGAAAGTATGTTTTATTACGAAGAACTTTCTGCATTTTCTTTACAGGTGTATTTTTTACTCCCTTAATCTAATGCTTTTACTCCGTGTTTGTAAGATGTAAGACTTATTTTCCTAAAACAAACTTTAAAGTATAGCTGTGGTATGGGACTACCTGTTTTCTATACTTGGCGTTAAGACCTTAGCTGATGAAATTCACACTTAAGGAAGATATGGCTAGAAAGGACCAATAGGTGCTGAGAGCTAAAGTCTCCAAGGCTGTGACCTAGCAGAAGAAGCGAAGTTAAATTATGTAGATAGAGGAATGGAAGATGGAGTAGATCTGGGAGAGAAAAAATTTTAATTTTCTATATATTTCTGAAGCATGCGGTAGAGGTGAGGACCTAGAGTGTTTTTGGTGTCTCTACTGGCATATCTCTTGAAAGTCCAGGCTAAACAAACTAGATTTTGATAAGAATGTGACAGTATCAACTCTATCACTTGTGTACACATAGATGGTTTAATGGCTGTTGACTTTACTTCCTATCAGAAAGGATCTTGTTCAGAATATTACAGTTCTCTAAATAACCATTTTGTATTTTTGCTTTATTTCTGTATTTGCTATTTTTGAATATGTCAATACACTTTTGTAGAAGATTTCTCTTTTCTTGATATTTATTTATTCCTCTCAAAATCACCTCAGAGAAGGGATGCATTAGATCCGAGTTAGAGGTGATGAGGCAAAGAAGTAAAGTGTGAGAGTTATTGAGGTTAATTTTCTTATATTGGGAACAACTCAAAACTTCTATGAATTTATTTTCACGTTGGATATTTCCTTGAAGTTCTGTTGGGTCCTTTTATCTGCTTGTGAATGTGCAGATTTTTAGCATGTGCCTGGAATTGCTTTAGATCTTGGCATCTTGCTTTGTAAATTGAATTTCATTTCTTGTGAATGAATAGATTTGAATAGTCTGTAGTTATGCCTCCAGTCACTTCATGAAAGAGTTTCTAGTGTGTGATGTGAGTGTAATTTAGACATTTTTAAAGTTAGTGAATGTTCCGTTTACCCTCCTCCTTAATAGTTTTCTTTGTGAAAGTTAGTTTTTGAGTTTGTCTGACCCTGAAAGCTGTAAATGATTGTGGAATCTGTGTGGGTCTGCATTGCCTTGCTGATGCTCTTAGTCCAAGGTCTTGAGTTAACTAGGGCCTTTCATTCCAGAGGCAAGGCTGGTGTTAAATGATCCTATGAAGTCATCAAAAATGAAAAGTCAGGGACTTCCCTGTCTCATAAATCAAATAGCCACACTATACATGAACATATCCTGTTAAATTTACATTAAGAAAAACAGAAGTTACTTGCTTTTGTCACACAAACATGATAGCAATAATATATGTGAAGTGTTAATGTGTTGAAGCTGCAGCTTGATTCCACCTGTGACCCTTACTATTCAGACAAATAACTGCTTGCAGAAATTGTGAGATTAAGGAAGAAAAATGAGTAACAAAATTGTTGGGAGGAGGTGGTCATACTAATGAGGGTTATCACTGCTTTATGAAAGCTGAGAGTGTGCAAATATATTCCATTTGGGTTTTTTTTAGGACTACCTCTTAATAAGCCTTTATTTTTACTATCTTAGTAGAGGTGGAGGCAGTGTCTCACTTGAGAGAAGTAAAGCCCCAAGAAACTGTCTCCTTTGGGGTACACAGGGATAGAACCCCAAATCAGAAGCTATTGCTCTCACTTATTATTGCCACAATCTTATTTGAACAGTCACTGTGGCAATTTTCTGGCCATGGCTTGATTAAAACTGATGGTTTGGAAGCATTTAGCTTTCTTGTGCAGGTGCTCAATGCATGTTAGGCTTTGTTTGTGAGCCAGGAGAGCTTTGAAGGAGTTGAGATTAGTTCTTCCAGCTGGGAGGGAGCCTTTTTCCCCCCTAGGCAATCTTCACTGCCCAGTTGGATAATTTTAAAAATTATCTAGTGCCTCTTAGTTTTTTACTGTAACTATGCTTACTTTTCTGTGGAGGCACTTGAGAAAATTCAGTCTCTCTTATTTGCTTTGCTTCTTAGTCTTGAAGATTTCTCATGTTCACATCCTCAATCCAGATAAAATTAATTCTTATCTTGGAGTTTGTAGTTGAGGTGGACTCTGTCCTGGCCTTGATTTAGTGTGAGTTTAGTTGGTGGGAGATGTTTATGTGGTTATTTGTATTGTGTTTTGTTGCTGTTGTTTAGTTGGCTTTTTTTGAGCTCTGGAATATAGCTGAATTTTCTTGGCTTTTCAACTCTTTTGCCTTTAATGTGCATTGTGGGCAACCAAGGTGGAGACAGACTTGAAAATTTGGGCTTTTTTTGGCAAGCAGGCTTTCTTTCCTCTTTAAACTTTGGCCTTTGTGAGTCTGGGGACCCAACTTCTTTTGTATCTTGTATTGAAGACTAGGTTACATGGCAACCAGTTCAGAATATTTATTTCTTGAGAATGTATGTAGTGCTTTTTCATTTATGAGGGCAGGCAATACTCTCATTATGCTACAAGTGCAAGGTAAATGTGTCACTAGTAGTATTTTTATTAATGCATTAATACATGCAAGGTGTACATCCCTTGTGAAGTATGCAGTATCCTGGAATTGCTGGTTTGTCCTTCCTGAGTTAAAGTGCCATGAATGACAAGATAATACTGACAGCATTTGTGTTTCATGGACGTATTTGAGGGCTGATGGCACTTATTCACAGATACAAGATCCATTATTACCTTGGGAACAGACCTGTAAGTACAGGCTTATGGTTATTTTTTTAGTCCCAGAAGCAGACAAAAATGCTTGATGTGAAGGATGAGATGGAAGACACAAAGGTGGGAAGTGAGTCATTTGTAATGGCCAGGAATGACTTCACTGTCCTGGCCAAGATGACTAAATTGATTACAGGAGTAGAAAACAACCCAAATCGGATATGAGTTTTGACTTTGTTAGGCAATATTGTCTGCCAGCCCCAGAGATGGAGCAGATGGCGGAAGAGAAACAGTCATCTCCCCTACAACTATTTGTATGCTATTGGGATTACTTTTGTAATCAATCAACAGCCTATTAGGAGATCTGTTGAGTGTCTTTGTGAACAAGACTTGGCTCCCCACAACTTCTGTCAGTGTTGAGCATCCTTCTGTAAAAACCAGAATGAAATGAAGTGTATGCTCAATTGGTCTTAAATCAGACTTTTATTGGAAGAAATGTGGATAATCTATCCAAGATGTACAAGGCAGCACATGCTTTTACTGCTGAACTCTGAAGACAGGGCTTTTCCAAAAACTGTGAGGCAGGTGAGAGGCTTGCTCAAGAGGATGTAGTAGATCATGTAGGAGGGGTTTCTTAGTGTGCTGGGTTTTTAAAATTATTTTTTCACTAGGAAATGAATTTACTAATGTATTTTTGTGGGGAAGGAGTCTCAGGAGAACTGCATTCAAATATATGCAGTCCTTGGAAAGAGTGAGAGCAGTGTAAGATAGAGATAGAAAAGTAATGCCATTGTGCTCAACATCATGTGTGTCATCCTGTGGGAAAAGCTGTAGACCTTCCTGGTGAATTGACTAAGGGACATCTCTGCTTTAAATTAGTGATAATGAGAATTAATTTTCATGTGTGATACCTCTTCCCCTCACAGTTCTTCCTGGTACATTTTAAAATTTAATATTGCATAGGTGCAAATACTGTTTTATCCAACTCTATTTCTATTTAAATGGGCTTTAGTTTAGAACACTTGCTCTGTGTTTTGATGTTAGCTATTGTTGCAGTAAGTTGGGCAGATAGTGGACGGTGAGGATGATGGTGTGCTTATTTATAATTAGGCAGAGCTCCAGTAGGGGTGGGGAAACAACTGTCCTACTTGCTGTCAGGATGTAGTTAACATGAAACTAGTTAATAAATCAGATTCCGTAAATTTGAGAGGGTACAGCACAGAGCCACAAAGATGATGAAGGGGTTGGAGCATCTGCCTTATGAGGAACAGCTGAGGGATCTGGGTCTCTTTAGCCTTCAAAAGAGGAGACTGAGGGGGGACATCATTCATGTTTATAAATATGTGAAGGGTGAGTATCAGGAGGATGGAGCCAGGCTCTTCTCAGTGAACTCCAATGATAGGACAAGGGGAAATGGGTACAAGCTGGAGCATAAAAGTTTCCAGAGAAATGCAAGAAAAAGCTTTTTCACAGTGAGGGTTACAGAACACTGGAACAGGCTGCCCAGAGAGGTTGTGGAGTCTCTTTCTCTGGAGACATTCAAAACCCATCTGGATGAGTTCCTGTGTGACCTGGTCTAGGTGTTCCTGCTCTGGCAGGGGGAATGGACTAGATGATCACTTGAGGTCCCTCCAATCTCTGATATTCTGTGATTCTGCGAAATGGGTCACAGAGGGTGATTTTTATCTTAATATGACTCATCAGTTAACTGCAGTTGTTACCTTCTGTGGAAAAATAAGGGAACAGTATGACTTTTGGGTTAGAGTGATAGAAGTTTCTTAATATGATAGTAAAACCTTTAACTTCTGTGCAGGAACATTTTCTGTTTTGACTAAGACACCTGAGGTGTTCTGGTGGTAATGGGATAGTTACTCAAGGAGCAAAATAAAGAAATCAAACTCCTGAATGCAAATACATTCAGTGCTACAAGTAGTACAAGACTACCTTTAGTGTGTAAGTCACAGTGACAATATGTCTTTCACTAGAAGTGGCATGGGTTTTGCACTATGCATGTGATAAGTGCTCTAAAGTAGAACAGAGGTTGAGGCAACTGATGATCTCTGATACCAGTCCTTTGAGCTGATGCTGGAAGAGGAGGAATGCCTACTAACTTTCTTCTTTCTACTCATAGTTGCTTGTAATACTGACATGCAGATTTGTGGAAATCAATTAAAATGAAGGGTGTTGTGAAAACAGAGGGCCAGATTTGTTCTGACTCTCTCCACCTTCTCACTAAGTCTCTTCTTCATTTTTTTTTTTCTTACACACAAAAAAATTCATTTGTTTTGAAGACTGAGAACTGTTTCCCACATAAATTGTTACTTTAGAAATTCAGTCGTATTTCTGGCCAATATATGGACTCAAGCTACTGTAGACTTGGCTTGTGTCAGGCAGAATGGGTTTTTAGTAATTAAAAAATTAGGTTATCTTTTTGTTCTGTCATTAGTTCTTTTTTGATGTTGTGGATGTCTGAAAATGAAGAACATTAAGCTTTTGGCCTGTTTCTGTGTGTAGAAGTCTTTGAGGTAACAGAACAGTTACTTAGATTATGATATAAATTAAATGAATTGATGATGCAAAAATTAAGAGTTTAGCTGAGTAGGAGGCCTGTTATAACATCATTTAGTAGTGAACTTTTTGAAATCTAATGTATGTTGTGTCTTCATTCCTCTTCCATCTAGTTCAGCAATTCAAGACATCAAAGTTTAAGTTTGCTGCTGTTTTCATTCAGGTTTTTCCTCTCCTGACAATCTGCTGCTCATACCAGTTCTGAATTTCAGAGCTGTTGGCAAATGGCATGCTCATGTGTTGTTATGTATGTTCTAAATAACTTTGATTTGGATAAATTATTGCTTCAGCATGAAGACTTTCTTAACTAATTCTTCTCGTTGCATTCTTGTGGTTACATAAGAAATTGTTTGATTTTTCTAGCCTCAAAAAGGGTAATCAATGTATAATTTTTTTTTAAATCAAATGGCATGTGGGCAAGGAATTGGTACTTCTTAGTCGTTTGTCCTTGAAAGAGAAATAAAAGCAACTAGTGTGATTTTAGGGAAATGCCAGTATCTCTGGCATAACGGTGCCCTCTTGAGGCAAAACTGAAAGGTGCTGCAGACTGACATCAATCATGTAACAGAAGCTTCTGATAACTGCTCTGGACTTCGCAATAGTTATCTCAGACCACGGTTGTAATCTGACTTTACTACTTTCTTGTTTTGTAGGTGAAAACACTAAGGAAGACCTGCAGGGGAAGAAAAGCCTGAGCGAGAAAGTTTCTCTCTATAGAGGTGACATTACACTGCTTGAAGTTGATGCCATCGTTAATGCTGGTAGGTGGTGAATAACTTTTTCTTTATTGTTATGTCTAATTGCCCTGTTGCAGAACTGGATTTGGATAACTTACATGGAATTGGCATGTCCTGTGGATGTCTCTTGGCATCTACAGCATTTTTTTCCCTCAGTTTTTCTATATTGCATCTGTTAGTCCTGTGTGTCTTTGCTATGAGTAGGAAAGTACTGTGAAACTGTGACAGTCGAGTTGCCAAAGATAAGGTCTTGCATCCATCTTTTAAGTTGATTTGGGCAGCTGAGGCTTTACGCTTGATCTTGTAGAAGGCGGAATTTTGATACTGCAGTACATTCTGGTCTCTTGTTATGAATTAAGCTATTTGTGGGTTAGGTAATGTGAAAATCTTGACATTAAGGTGATGGAAAACTGAATTACTGTTTTATGTGGCTTGAATATTTGCTTTCTTGTAGGGAAATTGTACTTTTCAAATTTTGGGTTATGGCCTGCAAGGCTTTATATGTTTTTAATAGTTCTTGCTTAGTAATGATGTCTCAATGCATGCAACTGAGGTGAAGAAATGCACGTAGAGAGTTCTTGTGATAAAAAAGGGAGGGGAGGGAATGCCTCTCCTATTAACTTCTTTGTGCATAATAAACTAATGAAAGAAACTGTCTTCCTCGTGATGGAATAAAGGGCTGAGATTCTCCAGGCTGTATGGGCCAAA
Source organism: Turnix velox (assembly GCA_013400935.1). Classification (NCBI taxonomy): domain Eukaryota; kingdom Metazoa; phylum Chordata; class Aves; order Charadriiformes; family Turnicidae; genus Turnix; species Turnix velox. The sequence continues at coordinate 114,526 of VZTY01012505.1, read as the reverse complement.
ACTGATGTGTTTGTTTACTGCAGTAAAAAGCTGTCTCATGTCTGTAAAGAGTACAGAAGTGTTTGCTCAGAGTGTTGGCAGCAGTAAAAAGAGGCTCTTGGATTGTTTGATCTTGTTTCTCTCTAACTCCCCACTTTGCAGTGTAGACATGCCTCTGGATTTTGTGCACTGCAGGTACAATTCTTAGTTATCTCAAAATGAAGTTTTGCACTCTCATAAGTGGGTGTTAATTCCCTACAAAACTTTTAAAACTCATCTTCTAGTTTACTGATGCACAAAAGTCTTTTTACATTACAGACAATCTATATGAGTAGCCTCCATGTAGTAACACAATCTTCTTCTCACTGTATTCATATTTTAAATTTTCCTCCCCCTGATTCTTTTGAGATGACATTTGCAGTAGTGTTCTTGCTGACTTCCTTACTTCATTGCTCTGCAGTAAGTCAGCATTAACATATTTCTCTTGATTCATATTTAGATTCTCTTTATTCATAGGCCTCCCTTGAACTGCAGGCTGGAGCTGATTGCAGATTAGGGAATGCATTGGTTTTACTGTTAAAGAGTTATTTTCCTCCCTTTTTTTCTTGGAATGTCCAAAAATCTATATCTCAGACTGCTGATGACATTATCTACCTGTAAACTTGCCATCCTGTGAAGGAAGACATCAATCTGAGCAGAGATGAAAAATGTAACCTAGTTAAAATCAATGCATATTAATGTATTATCTTGAAGAAAGGATTAAAGACTTCTCCAACCAACCTGGTAAGAGACTTGAAAGGCTCTGAGTGATGTAAGACTCTACAGGAGGGCTTGGCAAAAAGAAAGAGCTGTTTGTACTCATCTTCTTTAAGTTAAAGAAGAGTTGGATTTGGGCAGAATGTGAGATTTGAGATAGATGCTGGCAAAACTACTCCACTGAATCAGGCTGGCATGTAGCAGCAGTCCTTGGTCAAGATGTTGGTGTGAATGGGTTTTTAAGCTTCTTCTAGCTCTTCTGTGACCTCTTGTAATTCCTACAGTGCATAATTTAACTACCATGAATTGTCAATATTCTTAGATTAAAATACTAGCCTGGAGTTGCCTTGAGAAATCAAATATCCTCTGTATGTCAGTGCAGTAATTAAATTTTAAGGGTAAGCTTTTGATTTGCTCATGGTTTCTCTGAATTTAGGAATTTAGCAGTCTCCTCTAATAAATAGTTGAACATACAGCAAGTCATGGATAAATTAAAGCTACTGGAAGATACTTAGAATCTGAGTGTTTTCATTTAAATTGAGTTAAGTAAATAAGAAAGTGCTTTAAGTCAAAGGAATAGTATGGCAAATACTGGGGCTATTAGATATTTTACTCTAAGACAACAGCTATGGAAACAGTAAGAGTTTGTAGCTTTGCTCATTGTGAAAATAACAATATCAAAACAGCAATGTTCTAATCATTCACAACCAGAGTGAGGATTTTTTTTATCTTTTTAAAGTGAGTGGGACTTAACCAGAGATGCAATGTGATGGAGAAGAGAGGTGATAATAAATTTGCTAAAATCAGTGTCATTTTTCAACCCCTTCCTTGCAGAAGAGTTCCCTAAAACTTTGTTACAGATGGCTTTGTCAACAGGTGTTAGTTTAACTTGATGTTTCACCTGAGCTGTCCTGTTTTGTTAATTTCTTTCCTCCTTTTTTTAAGGATGGGGTAAGACTTCTAGGAAAATCTTAGTTTTAGTTCAGTACTTTTCTACTTTTCCAGTTTTACACGTTAAGAGTGCAATCAGGCTGGCCCTGAGGCATGTACTTACTGTGTAAATCCATCATAACTGGCCTTTTTTTTTTTTTTTACATTAAATATTCTTAGATGTCACCTCATCCTGATGCCAAAAGTGCTTCAAGCACCTGGAAGCCAGAGAACAGCTATTACCTGACTTTCCAAATAATCTCTGAGGACTGAGCTAGAGAGAGAGAGGTGGATGTTTGTGTTTAGGGGATGGAGAGGAGTTGGTTTGTTTACTTCCTCTGCCCCTTTACTTGCAATACACGTTTACATACTGCAGGCATGTCCCCATAGAAATAATTTTGGAGGCCAACAGAACTATGTGAGAAAATTAGTTTGCAATAATTTTGGAAAATAAAGCCACAAAATATCTAATATCACCTCTACCACCTTGCTAGGTCCTTCGCCTTAGTGTTTTTGATCTGCGTTCTCATAGTTATGATGTGTATTTAGGGAGGAGTGAGTCTTTCTACTTCAGAGCAGTCCACCAAGTTGTGACCCTTTAAAGGGTAGTTTTCTATCGTGATTTGAAGTTTGGATGATGTGATTCGATGTTCTTGTGGCTTAGATGGATATGATGATGGTAGTGGATGAAGTTTTCAAGGCCCTGACCTTGAAGTATAATCCGATTTGTTTGATTTTATGGAACATCCCATTTTTCTCAAATCCAAAATTACACATCAAGGTAGAAGTACTGTATATTGAAACTGGGAACTGAATATATTACCAGTGAATTATGTTTAAACGAGTGTGTAAGTATAGATAGTGGCTGAACTATGGCTTTCCACATAAACAGCTCGTTAATGTGCAATCAGTCATTGCAGTTGCCTTGAACTTGGTGCTTAATGAACAGGTGGGGAAGAAGGATGGATTCTAATCTGGAACAGATCTGACATCAGGCAATTTCACTGATTGCTAATCCATTTCATTTGGCAACTTAATTTATCACACAAAATTTTCATCTTGTAGCTTCTGAAGTAGAAATTGCTGCAGAAGGGGCTTGTCTAAATATTATGAAGGCATTTGAGTCAGTCGCTAGGTCTGTGCTAGTATTGTGTATGTATTGCTTCTCCCCCTTCTTATGGTGACCAGTAGTTCTTATTCTGGAGCTTTATTTGAAATTATCCTAAAAAAAGTCCTTTAGTTATTTCAGTAGCCCCTGCTATTGAAAGTGGAATCTGCAAGACTTAAAATTTCCCCTTTAGTTGCTCGTAGGATTTTTGTGTGGGCTGTTTGCATTTATTAATACTGATGTTTTTGTAATTTTTGTTGGATTTGTTTTTCCAGCTGAGCTAAACACAAGTAATTTTTTATACAGGGAGCTTCTTAGTTAGTTTTTTTTCAATAGTATGTTTTGTAAGCTTATTTTATCTCTAGTCTACAGATAGGGGAAACTGAGAGCTTGTATTGAAGTCTCTTGCATGGAGTCATCTGGCATCTGCCCATAACTTACACTGTTCTGATTTCCTCAAGGAATAGAACCAGTAATAGTAACAAATTGTTGTTAATTTAGTTTTCATCTTTAGCGTGAGCAGACTGGGGTGTTAATCAAAAGGTTTTTCAAGTCAAATTACAGTTGGTGCAATTACACTTGCACATAGAGCCTCAGACTAATTTTTACTTAGTCCCCACTTCCTCATCAGTAGAGTCAATGTTAATAGTTAAGGGAATCAGTCGTGACATCTGTGAGTGGATTTATTGCTACTTTTCTCTGAAAAATACTCCAAGAGCAGCTGGAGGCATGGTTGAACTTGCCCTCTGCTTTTGATCTAGTCTGATTTCAGTGTATTTCTTCCCTTCAGTGTAATGCTCATTTGGCTGAAAGCTAAAAATCTCTGTAAATTGATGATCAGGAGAATGAAACCAAAGTACAGCTAAAGGTGTGGTTTTGATTTAGGGGGATTACTTTAGCTGTTGAGTCAAACACTACCTGCTTTAAGGATGTGGTGAAGACTTCAAATTGAGGAGACTTAACTCAGAATTGCACTGCAACAGGGATGATATACGTGGAATGTTTTCAAAATAGAGTTGGTGAACCCAAAACTTAAGAACAAAAAAGAAAGAAATGAACTCTCTTCTTGTTCTGGGGTGGCTTGAGGGGGTGAAATACTTTCAGTATAGGAGTATAATGCACTGGTGTGGTTACAGCTTTGTCATTTACATAACAGAGGTGTCTTCTGGTGGCTCTGTGCATCAGACACAGGCCTGAAGCTTAACACACCGAAATTACATAGAATCATAGAGTAGTTTGGGTTGGAAGGGACCTTAAAGATCATCTAGTTCCAACCTCCCTGCCATGGGCATCTTATGCTTGTGGGCTGAGAGTTGTCAGTGATAGAATGAAGACTTAAACCCTCCGTGCCTAAAAGGAAGGGCTTTGCCAGTGGCCAGATACTGCAAACAGTCTCTTGATGTTAGTGAGCAGTGGGGTGTGAGGGTTCACTGACTTGCTGAGAAACCATAAGGAGTAAAGAAGAAAATATATTTTGTACTGGAGCAATGTGCTCAAGGCTCCTTAAACCACCAGATTGTGTTTCAGGCACACACAGCAGGTTGCAGTTCAGAGTATTGCCATTTGACTTCTGTATTATTTCACAATAGTATGGAACCCTGAGTAGGGTGAGATAAGAGTACAGGATATTTAAGTATTCAATACCTAAATATATAAAACGGGTTCCCTGGAGAAGTTGCCCCATCACTGTAAGTGTTGAAGGAGCTTTGAGCAACCTAATGTGGTGAAAGATGTTCCTGATTAGGGCTGAGGGACTGAACTGACCCTTTGAAGGACCCTTCCAATCCAGACCATCTTGTGAAATACCCTGCCACAGAGTCAGATGTCCAGCTATCTAGTCTTCTGAGAATGTATCATAAAATCACAAGGTATATGCTTTAGAAGGCTAATCTAAGCTGATAGTCTACAGTTCATTAATTTAACAATATAGTCTTCATCAGTGTTGATGCTTTCAGGGTACTGAAATATATATATTCTCTTTATTTTTTTCCATGCATCCATTGTTGAAACCATTTATTGTCTCTGTTTATTTCTAGGCTCCCTGGGACAATAATTGTCTGTATAAACCATGTGTTGATGATATTTTTGTTCATTAAAAACCCAATATAAACTGCTTTGGTAATACAAATAAAACATTGCAAGTAACTTTGATACTTTCTGGAGTATAGGAAGAAAGGGTGGGAGCAGAGGACATTACTTTCTGACTTACTTTGAGGAATAATTAGTTTGTTTTTTAGTTTGTTCTTTCAATTGATCTCTTTGCTTCTCAGGTTTGAGCTTGGAAACGCAAACAGCACATTTTATCTTCCTAAAACAAGAGACTGTGTGCATTGCAAGCAGGTCAGTAGGGCTCTGTGGGCTCTGATGGAGATCCAGGTTCCTAGAAGGGTTCAGGAATTAAATAGAACAGTAAAAAAGCTTGTAAGGCACCAGGTCTTTCACTGTATCACCTTCTCTTTTAGGTCTCCTGTTCTCTGACAGTGCTGTTTATTATCCCTTGCTTTTTGAGGAGGTGGACTTGAAATCTTCACTCCTTTTAGAATTTTTTTCCCTATATTCCATGACTCTGATGAGGATTTTGCTATTAGATCAATATGATTACTGATCCTTCATTCTAGGATTGCCTTGAACCCTTTTTAATGTTATATTTCTAGAGAAAACTAGCAAAAAAGAGGCAAAACACCTGCAAAATTGTATTTATTTCACATCTTTACCTGCGATAATGGTGTGAGGTGCCATAAGTACTTTCTGACAGCAGGTGGCAATAGTGTCACTGTTATTATGAAACCAGTTTTTGCCTGTATACCTTAATTTTCCTGGACATAAAATCAGTAACGACTTAAGCAGAGGGAAGAAAACGTGTGTATTCTAAGACTGCTTGGGGGAGAAGCCATCGATACGGCTCGTACTTATTAGATGTCTGCTCCATTTCATTATATCTGTCTAGTGTGTGTTTGAAATAAAACAGGAGATAGACATGGTTTGGAAGATCTGTAAGCATCTGTTCTACTTCATAGATGAAAATATTTTGGAAGGACCCTGCTATCAGCCTGTCTCATCATACATTTGACAGTACAGCTGTCATGAACACATGGATGGGGCAGTGTGGTGTAAGAAACTGCTCAAGGTCGTCTTGAACAATTATGCTTCGTTTCATAATGTTAAATCCACTTTTAATCAGGACTTGGGGGGGATTATCCAAAGGATTGTGGGATTTTTAAGCCAATAGTTGCAACAGGGTGTTGTCAGCCAAGACAGGCATGCAATGTGGTTGCTTTTAAAGCCTTTGCATTTTAGAAGATCCAAATTGGTTGAGTTTTTAGTAATTGCAGTATTAGGACTCAAGACTTGTTTGATTTCTATTTGCATTACCTTGGAAATAAATCTTGGCAGTAGGTGGTCAGCTGGTGGGCTGAGAGATTCATATAGTGCTAATATTGCCACCTCATACTTCTGTGTATGGACATGTGTTTGCTCTTTCTTTACCTTATGTTTTATCTATTATAAACACATTGGGATGGAGTAGGTTGTTCTAGGTACGTACAAGCTTTAGCTCAACATGCTCTCCGTGAGTGAATGCAATGTAGTAAGGTTTGTGTGGAATTAATACTTCTATATTAATATATGTTATATGTGGTATAATCCCATTAAATACATGCAGTTAACTGTTGAACCAAGAAAGGTCTGCTTTAATTGGGGCAAGTAACCTTTAGGTTTAACTCATCTAACTCACTAGATGCAAAAAATTAGATAATTGCTCACCAAAATGGTCATGAGAATCAGTGTCCAAAACCTGTTTCATACCTGTCTGGCTAACCCCATCTGTCTCCTTCTTTCTCCTCTGGCAGGAGTTGGTATTTTTCCTTCATTCTCTATACCACTAAGTAGAAAACTGATGCTGTGTCTTCCATGCTTTGTTACTGATTTTCCTGGTGTTTTAACATTTGCTTCAGATTCTGGCAAAGCTTTTCAGGGATGTTAGTTGCTATAAATGCAGTATCAATTACCTATTACATAAAATGAATTTCACAGTCCATAATTATTTATGTTTTGGTTTTACCAACGGAGGCTGCAAATGGTCTTTACTGACAGAATGAAAATATGTTGCAAAACCAGAAGTTGCTTTCTTCAGGAATTCAGGCTCTCTTGCATAAAAATTTAATTTTGAGGGTACAGCTTTAAAAAGGTGGAATCCAAACCTATTTATATGACCTGCTGTCACAGTCATAACAATTAGTTATGGCAGCCAAATACTTCAAAGCACAGTGCAGACTTGTAAAAGCCATATTTGCTGATTAATCCAAGCACAGTGACAAGTGTTATATTCATCTTGTGCAACTAATACTAGTGTGTTTGTGTGCTGTTGTTCAGAGTTGTTTCTGAAATGTGCTGTGTTATTTGGTTGTATGTGGGAATTGCTTTAATTATAGTATTGATGGTGCTGGAGAGCCCTGTGCTCTTCACCACAGTGGGGTGATGAGCTACTGCTGCTCCCATGTCTTTGATTCCACACTCAAAGGTGTCAAGAACATTTAAGGTTCATTTTAATATCTCCTGTCTGGATCCTGGGACATGGCTGATACCATTTCCTCCCTCTTTTGGGATACCTTGTCCTGAATATTGGCACCCCTGGCTTCATAGGAGCTATTCCAAGCTTGGAAACTTCTTTCCTGAGCTGTGCTGGAGGGCAGGCTGTCTGTCTCATAAAGTAGAGATCACTTGGCTCTTGTAGGAGCTATGCTGTAATGCCCCTTGTTCTTGGATGGCATCAGCCTGGGGCTTTTATTGCCTGTTTGACTAGTAGAAATCTGGAAAAACAATGATTTGGAAAACTTTATTCAGGATTACTACTCCTTTTCCCTTTTGTCACTTGTGTGTCTGCACTGAGGTGACTTCAATCTAGTGTATACAACGTGAAGCTCTTAAGTATGTCTCTGTGGTGCCTTCAGCTTAGGCTTTAAAGTTCCTGTAGAGTAATAAATAGAACTACTTTAATATCTGCTATGCCTGTTGTAGGCTGTCTGAAAAAGATGGTTCTGTCAGCTGTATTTGATTTGTATTTAGAACATTTTGCATTGCAAATCCACGTTAGAAATGCTTTTAAAGTGTGAACCATATTGCTTTTTCAAGAGAACTGTACTCTTGTCATGTGGAATAACTTCTTATTTGAAAAAGAGATGGAATTGCTTTCAACTCTATCAAACCAGGTTATAGAGGAGTGTATGTCTTCCTAGTGGTTTTATGTGCTGGATAATATTAACTGGCAACCCATTTCCTTTACATTTCTAAGAATTTGTGGTGTAGAGCCTATTTCAGAGAAACTCTGTTTGTTCATTCTGTCAGGTTTGGTCTACTCTGAAGTGATTCCATTGTGCAGCATCATCCATGTCACTGCCCAACTAGTTCTGAATTTCTGAAATCCTGAGTTCTGATATCACTTTTTCTGAAATTAAAATCCAATTTTATAGTGGTTTCCACAATAGTAGTCACTGAGAAAATTATGTGTTTTACCTGCAGTTTGCTAGATTATATCAGGAAAAGTAACAGGACTTATGAAATAAGAACTCGTGCATAAATTCTAAGGCTCTGCAATGATGTTCATTTAAGGTTGGCCATTACCTTAAAAAAAAATAAAACAACTGAGTTCACCCTGAGAGAAGGGTGGAATGGGACAAATTCTTAATTATCCTTTGATTCCTTGGATGAAGGAATCTCCCCTAATGCCAGAGGCCCAGATGGTTTTTGCCTTGTGTCACAGCAGAGCTTTGCCTACCAGCAGTTCTGACCTTGACCGTGACCCAGCTAATTATAGCTGGATTTTTTGATTGTGTTATTTTTTGAAAATAAGGGATGACAAAACTGCATTTCAGAGAGCTAAGTGATCAGCATTAGGGATATTTGGCCACAGAGTGTTTTCTCTACCTTGCATCTCCTTGCTGGGAAAAATGCTTAGGAGGCTGAAACTTGGTAGAGCAAAGAGCCAAAGGCTCTTTAGGTCAAGAATTTACAGCTTCATGGCCTGCAACTCTTGTTTAGACTAGTCCCCAACACTGAATAGACTGAATTTAAGAAATAGTTTTTATTTCAATTCAAAGTGAATCCCGTGATAATACAAGGAGCATTTTAAGGTGGGAACATTTCTCTCTGTTGTACGCTGTCATAAAAAATACAATGTGAAGGTTTCAGTTCTGTACTTCTCTCTTAATGCCTCTGGCCCAGGGGTTTGGTTATTTCTGGCTTTTCTTCCTTCTTATCTGAAAGCAGGATTCCAGCCAGAAAGTATAGCAGTTTCTCTGCTGCCTTCCTATTTTCTCCCAGCCTCTAGTGGCAGCACCTAGCAGAGCAGTTTGTGTTACTGTTGCCTCCCTTTCCACCCTTGCCTTTAGCGGGGAGAAGGATGTGAAAGGCAAATGCTGCCTTCTCTTCCTCAGGAAGGCCCCTGTGAGATGTAGCCTCCCAATTGTGACCTAGAGTCTCAAATCATGACCTTCAGCCTTTAGTTGAATGGGCACCAGCAGCCCAGGAAGCTGTGCTCATGTATTTAAAACATCTTTGTCTTATTTGGATCAGGCAAGCTGAGTTTTCTTCGTCTTTCTTGTCAGCCTCTTTTAGAGATATGAGGCTGTTCCGCTTTCCCTAGGGGTGAGAGTGAGATGGATGGCTCCTTGGTGCCTTTGCTATAGACACCGTGCCTCAGGAGCCTCCCCTGAGCACTGCTGGAGTCACTTCATATTTCATAATCCCCTGCTTGACAATTAAGTCAATTTTCTGGTGCAGACGTGATGGAGTTAAGCTAGGACATGTTCCTTTTTTAGCCCGGATATGGAGTGAAAAGCTTATTCTTCTGCTTTGATTAAATTGAAAACTGAAGCACATCATTACCTATTCCTTGGTTGGAGCATGGTCAGGCTTATCAGTAGCATTGCCACCATTGCTGGACTTCTTACTCAGGAATATATTGTCTTTTTTTGTTGAAGGGAAGGGGAATCAAGGCATGGAGTAAGGTAGATGAGATGGTAAAGCATCATGCTGCTGCAAGAAGGATACAGCTGGGGAGCCTGGAGCTCTAGCTAAGGACCTGCAGGGGAAGAACATGCATGGCCTTCAAGATCCAGGGCTTTAGGGAAAGGGATGAGCTCTTTGGATGTGTGCCAAATAAGTAGTCTCTATCCTGCCCAGCATAATTTCTAACTGAAGCAAGGGATTATTTTTTAAATTTCCTTGGCAAAATGCAGCATTTCTACTTGGAGAAATACTGCTTTGGCTTCCATGCCTTTTTTTTGTGTGAAAAAACTTATATAGTGTTGCTAAATACTTAATTTGGATAATATTTTCTTGTTCTGTCTTGGTGGCTTTAATTTTTCTTCAGTCCTGGCATGAATACAGTGCTGCTATTTTGTAGTTAGCCTGATGAAATGGAGAGATGTTTAATTTAATGTTAAGAAGTAGAATTCTATTTGACTTCTTGTTATGGTGATACCAGTTGGTATTACTTTGGTGTTGGTTTTGGTTGTTGGGTTGTTTTTTCTTTAGACAACATCTTTCTAGTTAAGGCTTTATACATTTTTAGCATACTTGTTAGTTTCTCAGTGTCTATATGGCAATGTGTGATATGTCTGTATATCTGCAGGTTTTGTGTTTTGATTATTTTTTTAGATTTATCTGCAGTTTGAAGTTTCTTATGGGCTCATCTGCACTGTCAGCAGTCTGTCTGACATTGTGCAGATACTGAAGATAAATCCCACATAATTAGCACGACTGAAGTGTTCAAAGTTACCATCCTGAATTCTGTTCCCTTGCATTGTACCTCTTGTGAGTGCATAGAATGAATCTATCAATTAGGTAAGAAAGAAAATGTGCATTTCAACTGGAAATAAAATCAGTTGCTGAACAGCCCTAGGCTTTTAATTCAACTTTTGTGCAAACTGGTACATTTAAGTTGTGAACTATTTCATCTTAAAAATTGACAATCTGCATCTGCTACTTCTAAACCATCTTTCTTCTCCTTTGTCCAAAGTGCTCACTTTTCAGAGTGCATGGGTGATTCTTTTTGCTGCTAAGACATTATTCATCTGAAGTTTAATGGCTGAGAGCTCTATGAAAATGCTGTTTTTTTAAAAAAAGGCAGTTGTATTATTGGATAGATTTTGAGTTTAAGCCTTGAACTTGGAAAAAGCTACCTATGTTCTGAAAGCCTAGTATAAGCACAGTCACGTTCACTTTGGCACGATTGCTCATATATAATTTAAGTACTTACACAGGTCTTGAAAAATGATGTGTTAAAGGGTTATTTCTCATTGAAGTTTCTTTTTCCCTCTGGTATTTAATAAAAAGGCACAAAGTTTTGTTCTCTTTTAAACACTGCTCTCTAATCAGGGTAGTTCATTATTTCAGCTTCAAAGTGGAGTCTGTACAGGGAGGCAATGAGGTGTATCCACATCTAGAAATTAAGCAATAATCATGTAGTTTGGTGTTTCAACAGGCTTTGTTCATTAGTAAGTACAATGATCCATTGTAAGTACTTGCTGTAGTCATGATGTTCTTAACAGTCTGAAACTTTAAATTCTCCAGCGTGGTTTTTAAATGCATGTTCCTGACTGGAGCAGCCCTGCCAGGTGCACCAAATGCAATTCCATGTGTCTTGGCGTAATAGTAACTGTTCTGTGGGATCATTAAGGGGAAAAATATTGGAAACTGTGTGTGTAATGTGTGCCATGCATATGTGGCTTTGGATTTACCAGCAATTCATGCTTGTACAAGGAGAAGAACAACTCTGTATGTTGCATAACGCTTGGAAAAACTTGTTGATTTTAAACACACTTGAAGAAATTGAAGGAAGATTGAGAAGCAAAGGTGCAGCAAATGCTGAGGGAAACAGAGAAAGGGGATGGGTAAAACTGGAGTCTTGGAAATTAAGAGAGGGAAGCTGGGACAGGAATACAGGTGGGCACATGCAGAAGATATTGTTAGTGCCTTGATGGGTTTGAATTATTGGAGGTCATTTTGCAAGTCCTCAAACCCAACTCTTAAGATATTATCTACAGATTGTGAAGTTTGATCAATAAAGGAGGCCATAAAGGAATGGAGGCTTTTCAGGCTAGACATAAGAAAGAAATTCTTTATGGTGAGGGTAGTGAAACACTGGAACAGGTTGCCCAGAGAGGTTGTGGATGCCCCCTCTCTGGAGGCATTTAAGGCCAGGATGGAAAAAGCACTGAGCAGCCTGATCTAGTGGGGAGTAGCAGGGGGTTTGGAACTAGATCATCTTTAAGGGCCCTTCCAACTTGAACTATCCTGTGATTCTATGATTTATGAAAAGATGGAGGAATTTCTAGATGTGAGTGGGAGAGAGCAGGAGAGGGTCACTTGACCAGCATGTTGTGGGTTTGGATTGTTGTTATGTGGCAATTTAGAAGCTTGTTGGTAGCAAAAACAGTTCTTCATTCTGAATGAGAGATCCTGTCTGTGCTTTAACTCCTGCTTTGGAAAGTTTACACTCAAGACCATACTGGGCAAGTGCATGAAGTTTTGGAAGTCAGCCATGGGTGAAATTTCTTTCTTTTTGTAAGTTCAGTGAAGGACTGTATGTGCATAGATCTTGCTCATGGTGGGTGCAAGCTAATCAGGAAGTGCTTGCATGGGGGGTGAAGGAGAAGCAGCCTGTGTTTTTCAGCTATTTTTGGTTTGCAAGCAGACTGTTACAGTGACTATTCTCCATCTGTGAAACTGAACCACCTGTAAAAAAGCTGCTGATGCTCAGGTTATGTTTTATGAGGCTGACTGTACTTGTAACTCAGAAGCTGTGCAAGAAGATGCCAGAGCCTGCAAAGATCTCTGCTATCTGGTGGTTTTTTTTAGGAGGGGGTGTCCTGGTGCAGCCCTGCACTGGCTTCTGCATGTAGGTACAACACCACCATCTGCTGCATGTCGATTCTCAACCAGTAAGACAAAATGCAGGGGCCACAGCTTGAAATGATTTACTATCAGTGTTTAAATCTGATGCAAAGCAACAGTGAGTTTTGTAATAATCACAGTCTGTATTAAGAGCAGAAAGGTTGGTGATCCCAGACCAGCACTGGTCTATCTTTTGCTGCCTGACAAACATCCAAGTGTGTTACAAACGATGGTAGAGTTCAAATTACTGCTTTTTAATTTTTCTCCACTGAGTTTATGTAGCTGTTACTGTGAGGAATTCGGGTCACTAGAGTGTGCTGCAGCCCTAGCCCTGCATGGCCACGGCTGGCTTCCGGCTCACCCACCCACCGGGTGAGGGTGAATTTTTTTTCATCGTGTTGCTTTGCTGCTGTCGCTCAGGCAACTGCCATGAATTCCCCTGCTATTTTCTCTTGTGTTACACCCTGCTTCCCTGCCAGTGAATGACCTGGTGGCTTGTTAGCCTGCTACCTGGGTGCCCTGGGAGAGCATCATGTTGTTAAGCTTCCTAACGTCCCTACGGCCGCCTTTATTTTGCCGAATAAAGAGCCCATGTGAGGTTGCCACGCTGATGGCTTATAAGGAGTTGCTATCAACAGCATTTAATTAAATGCTTGATTGCAATGTTTATGGATTTGGGCTCTGGTGATGGGGAGGAAGATGCAGACCTGCTGTACAGGGCTGTGAATGGAAGAAAGCACACGGAGTACATACTGTGCTTGCAAACTTCTTCATTTTCTTTATCAAGAAGCCTTAGTTCTGCCTCTTGAGAATAAATGTGGTCTGTTTATTCTGTTTCTGCAAGTTACTCTTTGATAGAAATGTGCAAATTGAAAGGAGTAATTTTTTTTGACATTCAGTGCTTTTCTGCTTGGTCAGGGAAAACTTGGTGCAGTGGAATTCTTTTCATATTTTTGGTGAAGGCTGAGGCGGTTGGGTTATCTAGCTTGAGGACAAACCCAGCACTGTAGAAACGTAATTAAAAAATTCTTTTTTATTACTTCTGCTGTCCTGTCTTATTTTAATTAAGTTCATCCTCTGATGAAAATTGCACTCCGAAATACAGTGGGAAATCTATAATGTCTTCTTCTTCTTGGATGAAGATCACGGCTGACAGTTCTCCTCTGCGGGCATACTGTGAGTTTCTGCTGCAAGAGTAGAAGCTCAGCTGTGCAGGGAGTGGTGTTCCTAGGGACAGGACTGAAGCTGCAAGGCTTCATGCAGAAATGAAGGACAACCTTCATAGAATCATAGAATAGTTTGGGTTGGAAGGGACCTTAAAGATCATCAAGTTCCAACCCCCCTGCCATAGGCAGGGACACCTCCCACTAGACCAGGCTGCCCAGTGCCCTGTCCAGCCTAGTCTTGAACACCTCCAGAGAGGGGGCATCCACAACCTCCCTGGGCAACCTGTTCCAGTATTTCACCACCCTCACTGTAAAGAATTTCTTTCTTATGTCTAGTCTAAATCTATCCCCCTCTAATTTATATCCATTGTTTCTAGTCCTCCCATCCGATATTATGTTAAAAATTCCTTCCCCTGCCTTTCTGTAGGACCCCCTCAGGAACTGATAAGTTACTGTGAGTTCCCCTCTGAGCCTTCTCTTCTCCAGGCTGAACAACCCCAACTCCTGCAGCCTGTCCTCATAGGGCAGTTGCTCCAACCCTTTGATCATCTTCGTGGCCCTTCTCTGGACCCTCTCCAATAGCTCGATGTCCTTCCTGTGTTGAGGGCTCCAGAACTGGACGCAATACTCCAGGTGGGGTCTCACCAGTGCCGAGTAGAGGGGTAAAATCACCTCTCTTGACCTGCTGGTCACACTCCTAAGCCCATCTTCCATGGAAATCAGTGTATATTTTGGAAGTTGGGACTTCCTGAAACCAAAAGCCTGCTTGGAAGAAGCCCCCTTAGGTATGGATTCTTGTGTCTGTACTTCCTGCCAAGAGGGAAATCAGTGATAAGCTTTCTACTTGTTGCTTTCTACTGAAAGGATTGGAAGGGACCTGAAGAGATCATGTAGTCCAATCCCCCTGCCAGAGCAGGAACACCTAGACCTAGCTCAAACAAGAATGCATCCAGGCGGGGTTTGAATGTCTCCAGAGAAGGAGACTCCACACCCTCTCTGGACGGCTTGTTCCAGTGTTCTGTCACCCTCACTGTGACAGAGTTCTTTCTCAGATTCCTGTGGAACCTCTTGTGTTCCAGCTTGCACCAATTTCCCCTTGTCCTACTGGAGGTCACAGAGAAGAACCTGGATCCATCCTCCTGATACTCACCCTTTGCAAATTTATTAATATTAATGAGGTCCCCCTTCAGTCTCCTCTTCTCCAAGCTAAAGAGACCCAGCTCCCTCAGC
>VZTY01012505.1:27646-99458 GCA_013400935.1 Turnix velox | reverse complement strand
CCCAGAGAGGTTGTGGATGCCCCCTCTCTGGAGGTGTTTAAGGCCAGGCTGGACAAGGCACTGAGCAGCCTGATGTAGTGGGAGGTGTCCCTGCCTGTGGCAGGGGGGTTGGAACTTGATCATGTTTACGATCCCTTCTGGCCCAAACTGTTCTATGATTCTATCTATGATCAATGCAAAAACGAAGTCTGTCTGAGTACCTATGGGTGCTCACAACCAGGTTACCAGCAACTACTTGCATTGGGCTACTGTGAGGGCAACCTCTTTCCTTTTGCTCACAGCTGCGTGTGCTCTTGCACGCTCCACTACTAATCTTGTGACAGTCCATTTTGTGTAATTTCAAACATGGGAAATAGAAGCACCAATTTGGACAGCTAGGAAAAATACTCTCCCTTTCCTGCTCCCCTCAGATGATTTTTGGCTTTATGAAGAAAAGAAGTTCTTGGGCTACTTTGTCTTGTTGAGCATGTGGATGAAGTGGCCAAATCTGACTGGCAGAATCTTTAAGTGGGGTTAGTGTTTTATGGCCATGTGATAACATTGTTTAATCTGGAAGTACTTAGAGCTGCTAATATGTCTGGAATTTGTGCCAGCTGGTCATTTTCTTGTCTAGAATGATACAAGCTAAACCTTAAAAGAAAAAAAAAAAACCCAAACCCCAACCCTACAGACAGGTCTAGCAATTTCATTCTTCATGCAGTGCATGAAGCTGTGTTGTCCAGTGACTTTAATTGAAGGTGATGGACAAAGCTTTGGCACATCAAATCTTGAAAAGCTAAAAGCATCTCTTTTCAAGCTAGTGAGGGATGAATTCTTCTCGTTTTGCTTCGCTAACGTGAGAAATACATATTTTTTACCTATTATTTTTGAGATGCGTGTTAAGGTTGTACATTTCCTTGGAAAGCTAGCAAATGGAACATGCCTATGAAGAGATTAAAGTAATTAGACTGCAATGCTCCACTAGCAACAGAGAGCGGGCTGGGATAAAATTATTTGGAGAGATGCCAAAGCCAAGTTTGGTTCCATTTTAAGCTAAAACTAATTAAAGTTGTCAGGTCTTACAGTGGTCAAAGGTTGCTTAGCTGCTACTTGAAATAAATGAATCTTTCTCAATTGGTAATGCTAGCAGCTATGTGTTTGCAGCTGTCCTCATAATAGAGAGCTCCAAGAACCTTCTAGTTCTTGTGTGTGTGTGTTTACCTTTGCGTATGTCTTTTAACATGGAATATTCTGGCCACAGAATGCGGTTACCTGGTCTGCCCAGCTCTACTCATTAAGTTTTTTTGTCTATGCTAGCCTTTTCTTATCTTACTTTATTTTGTCTGTCGGGAGGAATTCTCATGAAGAAACTTCACCAGGAGGCTGCTTTAAGATTTTCTTTGTTAGGAAACCTACTTTGGGGTATTTTTTTATGTTTAAAATAGCTGTTTGAGATTCAGGAGAGCACATAGGGATTCCTGCCTGGATGCAGGAGAATAGGGATTCCTGTATGGCCAGGTTTAGATGTTCCTGCTCCAGCAGAGACACTGGACAAGATGATCTTTAGAGGTCCCTTCCAATCCCTGTCGTTCTCTGATTCTGTGATTCCTAGAATGTAAAGCCCTATAGACTATTAAACTTCTGAAAGTATATTTGTATCTAGCAAATTAGATTTGAAAAATAAATTGACTTAAAATTCTCTTTACTTGGCTATTTGTTCATGAAGATTAGTCATAAGCTTACAATTTTTAAGGGATTGTGACTGTCCTGAAATTCTGTATGGTGTGGTTTTGTTCTGATTTGGTGGGTTGGTTGTTTTGGGGTTTTTTTTGCTTTTTAAATAATGCAAAATAAATTCCTCACTCCTACACACAGTGATATTTAATCATTCAAAAAATGCTTATGATGCTTTCAAGAATGAACAGTCTTGTAGGCACTGTTGGTAGAAAGGTTTGCATGAAAATTGGTGTAGTGTATGTCACTGTATTTAATGAGGAGATGTCATCTGTATGTTCCCAAAATGATTGAAAAGAATAGAGCTGAAATATTGTGGTATTTTTTGTTAACATGTGCACATTGGTGTGAAGGTTTCATCTAGGGATCTTAGAACCTAATGTTGTAACCTCGTATTTCATAGTTTGGAGGTGAAAAGTTTGAAAATGTGTTTTCTAGCATCCAACTTGATGCATTTACTTACCAAATTCTGGGGTTTTATGACACAAACCAGTATGAAACTTTTGAAGCTGCTTCACTAATACACACTGTGCACATGCAGTGCTGGGAGGAAAAAAAAATACCCAAAGAAGTAATTTTTTCATGCTGATCTTATGGATGAGATTTAATTTAGGTATGATTTTTAAATCTGAGTAGAGCTCAGCTCTGGCTCTGGGCAAATCTCTGGATGAAGAGCTGAAGAGCTGCCTAGAAATAGAGATGTTTGCATTCCTTACTAGTCCAACCGTTTTCTCTCCAAGAAGAAAAAAGTCATATTTAACTTCTAAAAACTCCATGAAGTTATATTATTAAATTTAGCTGGATCTGTACACGGGGAGGAGATGTTAAGTGAATAGACTATTATCAGCCAGAGCTACTTGCTGAAATGCCAGCTATATTTCACTTTTACATACCTCTTGTAACATATAAACTTTTACCTCTGAAGTTTCATCTAGCTCTGCTGCAGATTTAACATGAAATTTAGTTGTCAGGCTTGACTGCTGGGATAATTAATGTGGCCCTTGTAAATTCATTTGCATTGTAATTTTTTAAAAAATTCTTCTCTGCCCTGAGCAGCTTTGCATTGTTACTTCTAGGTATACTCTTTATACATGTATATTTAATAAATTTTTTTTACTATGTGATGCTGTTGTGCATGAGTATAATGAGGAATGTGGAGGAGACAAGCTTGAAAGCATGAATTGGGATTGGATGTCAGCTGACTTTTTGTGCTTTCGAGTGTCTCAACCCTGCTATTTCAGATTTGGGTTAAATTGACTTCGCATATTAGTCTTAGGAAGTGAAAGGAAAAAAAAATCTTAGTGGATATTGTAGGTTGCAGAGAGGTGCTTTCATGCTTATTAACTGTGTTGCCAAGATATTTTTCATATATGGAAATTACACACATGAGAGATCAAACAGGTTGTGTAAGACTTGCTTTGGCTTTGTAGCGTCTGTGTATAATTTCAGTAATAATGTTTAAGTACAATTATGAAATAATACAGTTTCCTGTGAGTTTTTGTTGCTGTGCAGTTTACTCTTGTAGCAAGCTTGTATTTCTCTAACTGTTCACATTAAGCTTTCAGCACTCTCCATGGAGGAGACTTACTTAACCAGACTGGAATGGCAATATAAAGCCATGCTAACGAACCCCTTGGGATTGGAGTAACTCATAGAGCAGGTGCTTGCTAAGCTGGGGTTTAGCAATTTGTTGCCTCAAACTGTGAGGAAGGCAACCTGTCTGACCAGAATGTTGCTCTCTGAAACTTCCATGGAGATGACTCCAGACTGGTCGAGGTGCAACATGAAAAACTAACAAAACCTTCTCATTAAAAAGGGAGAAATCTTCTTGGGCTGAGCAGATTGAGAAAAGCGAGGAAATGCAATTACTGGACTTAATTTTTTTTACTAAAGTATATTAGAACTATTATTAACAATAGGAACAGTTATATTATGAACAGATGCTGTCTTGTCACCCTGCTAAGATAGTTACTGCTCAGCAGTATCAATTATTTTCTCTGTTTGGAGCTTCTCTGGTCTTTGCATGAGAAAGGCACCCTTTGTCTATAGTCTTCATGGATGTGGGGAACTTGGTCTGGAATTGAGTAACAGCTTCCACGTGCCAACTTTCCTAATTCAAAATACATATGTAATAGTTTGCTGCTCTTGGTGTAAAAATTTGCACCAGCTTTTTAACTAAACTGCTCAGTTGCAGCCATCTCACAGCCTGTAGGAGGGAGATCTGCCTGCCCTCAGCCTTTTAGAGGAACGCTTCAGTCTTAAACTTCTCAACCTCTAAATCTTCTTATTGCAAAAGTGATTAGACAGATTCATAGTGGGTCATAAATGGACAGTAAAAGGAGTGGACATAGATGTGTGCTCTAACATCTTCAACAGAGTAACTAGGGAAGCAGGGGAAGAACACAAGGAGAAGTGGCTGATGGCAGCTGCCAGGCTGATGTTTTCCCCCAACATTGTCCCCTGTTGCTCCCGTCAAGGAGAAAATCCTGGGTTAGACAGACCATTAGCCTTGCCCCAAAAGGCATTTTTTTCCTCTTAATAGTATTTTGGAGTAGGTGTATCTTGCTCTAAAGAACTAAACTATCAGAGCTTTAGTTAGTTTCCCATCTTTGCCTGTATCATCAAGAATAAGTTTAAATTTGCAAAAAATATGGAAGAATAGCACCTGCACCTATTTCTGATAGCTCTGAAGCTTGGAGCCATTTTTCCTTTGTAGGAATAAACATCATAAGCTAAGCCTACCTTCTCTAAATACTTTTTGTACCACTTGTGGTGGCTGACAGCTCAATTATTACAGCAACATGTAGCCATTTGGATGCCACCAAGTGGCATGTAAATTTATATGCATAGAAATTATAAATGCATTATGGATAAATACATATGTCTTAAGAGTAATTCAAAACAACCAAGGCAATAATGCTAAGCTGTGCTTTGTATTCCTAGAAACAGGAATATCCAAGTGACTTTAATTGAGCTGAACATTGTACCTTTTGGGGATTTGGTGTTGGGTGTATTAATAAGAAATAAACAGCTAAGATGTGCATTCACAGAAACACATGTGCTTTTTTAACACAGCTTTTTAATGAAGTTCAGGGCAGATAGGAGTATGTACAACCCTTTTTCTGTGTATGCAGCAGGATTACAATATCTTCTTGCAGAGTTCTACGGTAGATTGCCAGATGTTTTGTCCAAATTTGCTTTCAAACCTATTCCAGGACACAGAGCAGTTGCCAGCCTGAGTTGCTAACGCTATCGAGAAGCCTTATGTTAATCACTAAAACCCACAAAACCCCCGAACAAGCAAACACATCAAAGAAGTCATGGATTAGCTTGTTAGGCTGTCCTGGATGACTTGTTTTTCAGTGTGCCCACGGGGATTGGGTTCTGCTGCCCACCAGTTATATTTAATCCCATTTTTAGCAAGGAAATTTGGTGGAAAAAGCGCTACAAAATCTTTTCTGTAACAGAAGGTCTTTATTTGTTGTTTATTGTAAAACAATTGAAGCAAATGTGGATATCTGTTTCGGAAGGCACTAAAGCTTGTAAAAGCTTTCTTGCTTGCTTCTAGGGGTTTTGAGGGTTACTGATGCCAGGTAGGAAAATTGGCTTAGGAAGCAGAAGCTGTATGCTGGGGTTTGGTAACTTTTTTTATTTGATTTGTTGAAATCTTAGGATTTAAATATTATTATAAAGGAGACAGGCCTTTAAATGGTGCCAAAGCACTAACTGTAGTGTTTAAATTACATCAGTAAATTTCTTGAATGTTAGGTGCTCACATGTAAGAAGATAATTTTTGATTAATATTATGTATCTATACGTGATGGTTTTTTATCACCAAGTACTTCAGTGTATATATTGAATAATTCACACTGAGAAATTAAGTGGAGTTTTTCTGTTTCAATACTGATAAACAGTAAATATGCTCTTCATGTTTCATGACAGCACTCAAATAAATAAATATATACTGCTATGCAATGGAAAAAATAAAACCAGCAAAATGAAAGCCTCCAGGTTTTGGCTGAAAGATAGAAAAACTTCAGTTTGAGGTAGAAATGAAACTTTCTTCTCTTGGCCTTAACTGAAGTGGCTGCTGCCTGTCTCCAACAGAAATGCTCCTGCTTTCATCTGGGGTCTGCACTGGGAGGACAAAAAGGGGAGGCTTACAAAAGCCTTAATGAGAATCAGGCCTTGAAATCCCATTGACTTTTAATGAAGGTTTAGGGGCAGACAATTTTGTCGTGCATCAGAAACTTCCCTTTTTCTCAATTGTTTGGCTTGCTTGTGGTGGGTGAGATGCGCCTGTGCTGCCTTCTGGACTCCTGTAGGAACAAAAGTTGTCTCAAGTTGTGCTGTTTGCTGTCTTGCCTGAGCTGAAACACAGATCCTCTCTCCTTGTTTCCATGAGGATGGGTTTGTGGTCACACACACCTCTCCATCTCTCTGTGTGCTGTAGAGCCAAATCTCTCTACAGCAAAGCCACTTGAAAGACAAAAGCGTGGAGAACTTATTCCTTGATTACTTTGCACTGGGGCACTAGGTTCCTCAGGAAAATATATGTAAGATTTTTCTCAAGATACCTTGTTGTTCTGTTGTACAGGAGAAACTTTTCTGGTGACCTGCAAAAGATGTTGGAAAGGTCTTTTTTCAAGCAGCGTTGGAAATACTTAACATGTACCTATGTGTCTCTGTGCTCACAGGAGTGGTAGTTCAGTAATTCTAAAATACTTCTTTTTGCTCCTTGAGTGATTGAAAAAGTCACATTCCTTTTCTTGTTGATAATATGTGGAGATACTGTCACAATTTGTACATTTTTACGATAGTGACAGTCACAACCTTGGAGAAAAAAAAATGCTGCTAGAATACAGAAGGAATTTTGAATTTTTTTTTTTTAAACACATTTGGCTCTCCCTCTTCAAGTGTGCCTTTTCCCATGATAAGAACAAGGACTAGTCAGCAGATGCACTTGCATGAGTTGCTATGAAGTGCCCAGTTAGTTTTCTGACTCTCTCTGGCACTCAGAGTGGGATCACAGCCTCCCTGCATGAAGGGGCAGAGACGAAGAAGTATTATTATTTTAGGGACTGGATATGAAATGCACTGACCTATTTCATTGAGACTTTTAAGTATTCACAGCTACAGGACAGAACTAGTTTACCTAGTTTTAAACCTCAGTGTTTGTGCTCCCCTGATTATCAGCTGATTCCTCTCACTCTGCCTCCTCTGTGAATGCTTTGAATATCTCTTGAGAACTGGGGACTTCAACCAGTTTGTTGTTACTTGTGATACAATTCTTCATCCTTCCTTTTGTGTTTATTTGTACTTTGTGCAATTGTTACAGGTGCAGCACCTGGTTCTTAGATATTAAAATACATGAAACCCATTAAATTACAGGGAGTCTGCAGTGAGGACCTCTATTTTCTGTGTTATTTTAGGACTGGAGCAGGAGATAGATCTGTATGTAACCCTCACTCCTCCTGAAAAAGGCTTTTGGATGCATTATGGATGAAGCCAGAAGTAAAGTGCTTTTTAAAAAGTTTATCTTGCATAGTCACGCTATAGATGAATGTGCAATCTATACTTCTAATGACTACACTGTTGGCCATCTTTTTGCTTGTGGCTTTCCTCCACTATTCAATAATCAGTCTTTATTATGAATATATAAAATGGTAAATGTTCCCTTTATGGAACTCTACCAGTATTGCGTTGGAAAGTACTGGAAGCACTATACACATGACATTTGTCTTAAGTTGGATCCCACAAATACCTGTGTCTTGCCTGAGTTGGGATTTGCCAAAGGTGCTCTTCCACATGGGCTGTCAGTAGAAAAAGGATGTTTGTGCACATACATCCTCTTAGAACCATAGAATAGTTTGGGTTGGAAGGGACCTTAAAGATCATCGAGCTCCAACCTCCCTGCCAATTCCCCTTCCAATTTATGTCCATTATTTCTAGTCCTCCCATCAAATATCCTATTAGAAAGCCCTACCCCTGCCTTTCTGTAGCCCCCTTCAGGTATTGAGAAGCTACTCTGAGGTTCCCCCTGAGCCTTCTCTTCAACAAGCTGAACAACCCCAACTCCTTCAGCCTGTCTTCATAGGGCAGTTGCTCCAGCCCTTTGATCACCTTCGTGGCCCTCTTCTGGACCTGCTCCAACAGCTCAATGTCCTTACGTTGAGGGCTCCAGAACTGGAGACAGTTCGCCAGGTGGGGCCTCACCAGAGCCCAGGAAATAGGCAAAATCCCCTCTCTTGACCTGCTGGTCACACTCCTCTTGATGCAACCCAGGATTTGGTTGGCCTTCTTGGCTGTAAATGCACACTCATGTTGAGTTTGTAATCTCCTGACACCCCCAAGTCTTTCTCTTCAGAGCTCTCTTCCCTCTGTCTATTGGGTATGGATTTGGTTTTCCCATCCCGCCTGAGAAAACTCACTGTTGCTAGAAGCTTACATACTTTGTCACATTATGAAGTCATCTACATTGGTAGTTTGTTCTTACTGAAAGTTAGAATGTATTTTTATAACCAGAACAGTTACTACTGAAAACCTAAGCTGAGGTCTCTCATTTTTACTATTAATATTGCACCCTTCAGCTGTTCTGTCTGTATCTTTATAGTTACGTAACTTTATTTTTGGTTCTGTCTCCTCATTACATAAACTTTTGTCTTTTTTTTTTTTTTTTTTTTAAAGAACAGATTATGAAAGCATGAGCCAGAAGAAACAAGTCTTAGTCTGAGCATAAGGGTAGAAGTATGGTAATATCTTTATCACTGACTTAGACAAAATGACTGGAAGGGAGGTGACAGGGAACAATTTCAGCCACCTGAGCGATGTTTTCTTGGCTTCAACCAGTAGTTTCTTTCTGCTGAAAATGGACATTACCTCGCACGTTATTTTAGTTGTCTCTTATGCAACATTTTCCTAAAACGTAAGCTGTTTTCTGAGTGTTTTGATAACTGAGAATGTGACAGAAGGTTATTAAAGAAGTAGAGATCGTGAAAGTCTCCGAAATAATTAAAATGCATAAACCACAAGTAAGTAGCAGATGGCAAGCAAGTGGTTGAATTAAACCAATAACTCTTCAAATATGTAACCTTAACAGCTAATGTACTGACATGGCAGACTGTAACATAATTCTTAACAGCATTGTTCTAATGACAGCAAGAAATAAAATACAGTTTTAAAGACTATTAAAAAAAAATCATTAACTTAGTTGGGTTTCAGGCTTGATTTCATCCTCCTCCTTCACACATGGATTTTGTTCTTTAGTCATTCACAAAATGTTGCTTGGGATGAAGAATGGAGAGTAGTGTGCACCTCTCAGTTGTTAATACTTAAAGAAAAATAAATTTAAAGTAGGTTTGCCACATGGATTTCAGTAAATATGGTTTGTTGCTTTGTGAAGGGAAGAAGTGTTACTTAAGAGGCTTTGAAAGGAGAGCAGCTAGTAAAGTGGTTCTTGCATGCATTGTGGTGTGGACCTTGTTTTAACATCATCTCCATTGTTTGCTTTCTTTTAACTGGTGGAATTTAGGGTTTAGGATTTGGCAGAATGAGCCCTTAGAAGGCTTTGGACTGAGGCTTTATTTGTTGCCTTTATGGCCAGCTGGTTGTAGTACCTACCTTCTTACATGTTTGTAAATGGAACTTTTTTCTAATTTTAACATGAGAAAGCAGTGACATACATTTGGTTTTAGCTGCAAGTGGGTGTTATTTTAGGATTTGCCTTGAGTTTGGACTTTACACAATAACATTACCAGCTCAACCATGTTGTGAGTTTTATTTTTTCTAAGACTGGTCAAATGAAGGGCCTGTTTCCTGCAGCAGTAGCTGATGGATTGACTGATTGCTATGGCAGCACATACAGCACATTGACTGTTCCCCACCTCCCTAACAAACATGCAGACATAATTCTGCTTTACATCTCTGCAAATAGGAGGAATTCTATTTGTTGGTTCTTCAGTTTAAACTATAA
Organism: Turnix velox; assembly: GCA_013400935.1. Lineage (NCBI taxonomy): Eukaryota > Metazoa > Chordata > Aves > Charadriiformes > Turnicidae > Turnix > Turnix velox. The sequence goes on along the minus strand of VZTY01012505.1, from coordinate 89,773 downwards.
AATAAACATCCTAATGGTGTTAGATCCATTAACAGTGTATGTATATTGTCATGGTAACCAGGATGCCTGAGATTCAAACCTAATCCAATGTTTTTTTAAAATAAAAATTATTTAACACAATATTATCTATATCTTTCTTATGTCCATAGCTTTGTTTCTTTTTTTCTCACTCTATGAGAAAATATGTTTGCTCAGGCTACCTCCTGTCCCCAACTCCCTTTTCTTTCTAGCCTTTTAGACTCCTTTGGGTATACATGTCAGGCAGTGTCATGGTTTTGATCAGTCCTGTATCAGTGTTCAGGACAGATGCTGCACACATTTTTATGTGTGTAGCTTTCAGCATGGGAGGAGAGAAGGGGAAGAGTAAAGGGAAAGGGTCATATTTAGCTATGTGCAATTCACTGGTGTGAACATGAGCATTGACTTTCTTACCTTTCTGTACTTTTTTAATTTGATTAAAAAAACAAACTGAATAAATAACACAAAAAATCTTGTCCAACCACCAAACACTCAGAGTAGAGCTTGTTGTCATATAGAATGATAGAATAATTTGGGTTTGAAGGGACCTTAAAGGTGATTGAGTTCCAATCCCCCTGCTATAGGCAGGGACACCTCCCACTAATTCAGGCTGCTCAGTGCCTTGTCCAACCTGGCTTTAAACACCTCCAGAGAGGGGGCATCCACCGTAATCCTAACCCTACTCCTAACCCTGATAGGATTTCCTGAAGGCCCTTAGAACACAGGGAATTTTTTTGTGATGTTAGTAACTTCGGCTCAGCAGAATTCCTTGGAATGATTCTTTGGTTGTGTTAAATGTCATAATTAATGTGACTTTTTTGGTAGGGAGACAGGTACCCAACGTTTTGGAAGCTGAAATCCTTTGTTGGGGAGAAGTTAATGAGACAGAGACAAGGAGAAATGTGGCAGCGGAAGCATCTGCTGTAGCTCTTAGCAGTTTTTTTTCTGCTAGAGCTGCTCTCTGCTTCCCTTCCAGTGTGGGCTGCTGCTCTAAAATGAAGGAAAAAAATATGGTTTAAACTTCATCTCTCCTTATGTTTCTGCAAAGGAAAACTGAGGAGCTGGATCTGGTGACTTGCTCCAGTGAAAGAAAATTTGTTTCTTGCCTAGGCAGTGCAGTTCCTTCAAACCAGAGCTATTTGATGGGGTTTTGAAGACTTTTAGTAAAAATAAAGTTTCATGTGACTTACCAAGTTATTTAATATTTCCAAATGAGAACAGGATTTGTGAATGCACAGGCTTGGGCTTCTCTTAGTCAAATAGTTTCTTTCCAATTCAGCTTCTCTGTGCTTTTGCAAGAAATAAACAACAGAAATGTGTGAATAATTAAAAAACATCTTTAAAGCAAGATGTATTACCATTGTAGTTTCCTTTTCAAAACTGTGGCAAGTCAGGGTGAGTCCCTTAGAACTGTGAGAAATAAGAAGTTTGGAAGGATGTCAGTAGGCTGTCTGCAGCATATGTTAACAGAAAGGTAGCACTAGGTAGTGCTTTTATTATGATACTGTCCAAAATTACAGAAAGATTTCCTGTTCTCTGTAATGGTAGCTCTTATTTTCTCTTGCCTTGTAATAGTGAGGCTGAAATAGTCACCAGGGTATCGTTGCCAGATATTTTGAATAAGTTGTTTTCCTTGAGAATTGAGAAATCTATCAACAAATTCCAAGAGTGTATTCAGTTATGCCAGATGTACAAGTAAGGAGTTTGAATATGCATAAATAATTTCCCTCAGATTGCTAATGAAGTTGACAGGCAAGAAAACAAATGGCAGGCATTTTCAGTCATTGAACTAATTATTTAATTGAAGAAATATTTAACATTTCTGATACAATGATTACTTTTTGAACCTTATCTTTTTATCAGACTCTTTTTAATGGTCTTGGTTCCCTGTAACTCTTTTTTTCCTCAACCTTTTTAAGCATTTTACATGATCTGAATCCAGATTTGTGGGATCTGAGTTATATTGCATCTCCTCTTCTGGCATCTTGTGTGTTTGGCCATATGGGCATCTTTGGGTTTTTATGGGGGGGAGACTACTGAAAAGCCTTGTAGCTTTCTGTAAACAAGAATGCTTTTCACTTCTCTAAAGATATTAAATTCCCGGTGAAGAGAGGGAATAAAAGATTATTCCTATGAAGAAAGTTGTGAAGAGATTACGTTCCGTTGAATCCCAGGTGTCTGAAGTCCCTGCCTTGGGCAACCCCAGAAATTTGCCTATTGGAGTTAGGAAGGAAGTTCAGTATTGTATCTTGCCATACTAAGGGAAGCATCTGTTTGCATTCCAAACAGAAATACCTTGATAAAGCTGCATTTTATTGAGCTTGTTTGATAGCTGTATATGGGCCAGGTTTGTTCATGTAGAATTCTTATCTTGGTCACTTATCATAGAATCATAGAATGGTTTGGGTTGGAAGGGACCTGAAAAATCATTTAGTTCCAACCTCCCTGCCATGGGCAGGGACACCTTGCACTAGATCAGATTGCTCGGTGCCTTGTCCAGCCTGGCCTTAAACACCTCCAGAGAGGGGGCATCCACAACCTCTCTGGGCAACCTCTTCCAGGTATCTCACCACCCTCATGGTAAAGAACTTTTCTTATATCCTTGGTGCAGAAATCAATTGATGCATTTGTATATGGCCAGCTTTGCATTGGAAATACAAAGTAAAAAATCCTTTAAAATTGAGTTTAGGTTTGAGATTGCAGTGTAGTGAAGAGGAATGGGAATAGTGGTAGAACTTGGTCTTTACTTAATCGCATCAATTTTTCTTGTTAATCTCTTGTGCTTAAATGTTTTACATTGATTAAAATGAAACTAAAGGTGCCCCCCTTGATCCTACTTTAAATCTCCTACTGAGCTCCTGGAAAGCTTTTGTGAACTAATGTTTGTTGAGCTGAGAACAGCAAAACTGTGGCTTTCAGGTGTGTGGGTGTTAGCAGGCTGTTCCCTGAAATTTGGGTGCTTGGTGATCTGCATCAATAGTATGCTTTAGCATTGTGTTCCCTATTGCCTTGGAGGTTATAGATTTCCCTCTGTCAGGTTTTCCTTCCCTTTGTTCCTTAGCTATTTTAAACAAGCAGCCAAATCCTTCAGTGATACCTGCGTTTTCATTTCCAAGTGTTTGGAAATCGCAGTGGTAGTTGATTTGTAAAATATGCAGTTGCCTGGGTGATGGCCTGGAGGGTGCATCCCCTAGATGAGAGGAGGGAGGGTGAAGGTGTGCTGGGGCTGGAATGAAGCCGGGGCATTCATCCACTCATTTCTGAGGAACGTGCCCGCGAGGAGAAGTTACAGTTTAGAAATTGGAATAAATTTGAAGGAGCAAAAATGTCAGCTGAATTCGGAGAGGAGACTTGGGAGCTTCCTCCTGAGCAAAGCAAGTGGTAGCAGCCGAGCTTGGTAATTCAGCAACGCTGCCTGCACCATCTCTGAGCTGAGCCACGGCCTGACCTCGTACAGCTTCTGCCTCTCAAGCAGCCAGGAAGGCTGAGTGTGCTTGTGTTTTCTGCCTTGAACAGCAAGTTATTCAAGACATGCATTTATAATTTTGGAGTGCCTTCATAGAAATGGAGTCGAAACTTCACGGAGAGAAATTTCCCAACAGAGTGCTGCTGTTCTAAAAGGAAGGATATTAAAAAATGTGAGGCTTGGGATTCATTCATCAGTTAACCTTTTAATGAATTGAGCTCTGCCTTCATTCAAAAGATGAGATGTTCACTAGCCAGCTTTTCATAAACCATGATAGCAAATGAAGGTTTGTGTTTGTAAATAGGAATAATACCCAAAGAAGAACAATATCTCTTTCAACGTAGCTTGTGAATCACCAAGCTCTTAAATGAGACTTGAAATATGACAGTGGGATAGGCTCATAATGAACTGATAATTAATGTCGCCTCTTAACTACTCATCTTTAATTTTTTTCCAGATGTTTGGCTTTAATGAAAGTCTCATGAGGAAGTTAACATCTGGGGAGAGTTTTTAGGGCACGTTTGCATGAAAGTAAAGCAAAGCTTCTGTAGTCATTGCCTTCCATCTCATCCTGAGATTTGCACAGCTTATACATGTTTTTACAAGTATACATACACACATAAAATGATGAAACAACTTAACTTTGGTTCAAATGATGGAGTGTGTTTTTAAAACAGGATCAACCCCCCCACAACTGCCACTAGACAAGAGTTAATCACAGCTTATACTGACTACATTTTTGTGGGCCTGTGGTTCTAGGTGATATAAACAGAGGATGAATTAGCTTGGTCTAAATACAGTTAAGCTTGGTCCTAGGTTGCAGTAAGACTTATTCTGTCAAACAGGGAAGCTCACCTGAAATCCCACAGATAGGATGCAAATGAAACCAAGAGGTGTTGAGTTTTAGTTTGCTCAAAACTTGAACGTGTTTTTAAGGTTGCTTTGTTTGAGGCACTGGAGCCCCTTATTTAAGTCCTGGAGGAGAGCAGACAGCAGCTGGGTTAGCTCATGTGATTATGAGGCTCTTGATCTGGTTCTTTAACAATCACTTAAGGACAATTTTTCATTCATTGTGTTGACTCTATTCAGGTGAAAGTACCTCACAGGAGTCATAGGATGGTTTGGGTTGGAAGGGACCTTCAAGATCATCTAGTTCCAACCCCCCTGCCATAGGCAGGGACACCTCCCACTAGATCAGGTTGCTCAATGCCTCATCCAGCGAACTAGCTTTTATAGAATTACAGGTAAAGTTACTTGCAAATACTTTTTGAAGGAAAAGGATTGATTATCAATCTTTGATAATCTGTTTCTTCATTTAATGTGGCAAAGAGGTTTTATTCCTATATGTTTCATGTTCTAGGAGAGTAGGGTAGTGCCCAAACCCAAACGAGAAAGTCGTAGGGAGTGCTCTCCTGAAGTCCTGTCTCATCAGGACAAACAAAGAACTTTGAGATATGTTAGAAGTGCATTTTTTATTTTTTTTTTAGAGCTTTATAGAGAAGTGTGTATTCGTCCATATGTTCCAGATAAGCTATCTATATTTTTGTAGAAAATTGATATTAAATGGGAATTCAAGCCTTGGCGACTTTCTTAACAAAAGACACTTGTGGTCTGGAGCTCTGAGGTCCCAGGACGATTCCATTACTGTAATTCCACAGCGTGAGCTTTAAACATATCTGGAGATTTTAATGGATCACATGGGAAGTAAATCTCTTTGTACCTGCCTTAAGCCATATGTTACTGATACAAGACGTTGAGCTGCTGATCTCTTTCACCCAGACGCAGCTGTGCTCTTCCATAAGGCCTGGGGTTTTTTGAACTGTAAAGGCAAGTTTCAGATTCCATTCTTCTCCCCCATTATGGGCCATCTTGTACTTTTTAAGTCCAATTGTGTGGTTTAGTTTTGGGTTTTTTTAGATCTTTCCAGAAGAGGTAATTTTTGGGATACATTTCTAAATCTAATGATGCTTTTAAAAAGTGCTTTGACTTTTAATGCAGTCACTTCAGTTCTTTCATTTCTCTATACTTTTGCTGTTGTTGATCAAGTTCTTGTTCCTTCTGTTTAACTAGCATGCACAAAACCTATTTGCTCCCAATTGATATTGCTGAATATCAATGCAAAGCAAAATTAAACATTAGATTTAAATAATGGACTTGTTCTTCCTGCACCTTCTTTTATTGTTTTCTAATATAACCATAATCAGTGAATATTGTAAACAATTCATAGAACTGTGAGACAAATAAAACAGGATTGAAATTTTATGCATGATAGGACTCGCAGACTGTAAATGTCTAAGATACAATTTATTTTTAATAAAGTAACAATTCCCATTTGCAGCTCTAACCACTCTTCTGAACACTGCTTACGTGTTATTTGTTTTTCAGAAATCATACTAGTTACTTCACAGTTCTTTCAGCAATGTCTTAAATCACTAGTTGAACTCCCACTATGGAAAGCTGAAACTAACATTCTCCCTCAATAATCAGGATCTTTTGTGCTGCAATTCCTGCAAAATATATATATATAGCTAGTATAAATATATATATACACATATATATAGCTAGTAATTCATAAGTCTTTATTAGTGAAGGAAGGCTTCTTCCATACAGAGTATCTTGGTAGTAGTTTTAAACTCAGTCTTTTGCTCTTATTGGTAAATTACACAGGGTTTAAGACAGGTACTTAATTTTTTTTTTTTTTTCCTACTTTTTTTCATGATTCCAGGAAGACTTTATTTAAAAGTTCAAAATGGAGGTGGGGAGGAAGTACTGGGTTTAGGGCTTAGAAATTCACTCCACACAGTGGAGTGTTTAAACAGAGAGGGGGAACCTCTGTGGAGAAATTTTGAATTAGAGGGAAAATAGAGTGATGGCAGCAAAGAGTAATTATATTGTTACTTTTGATAATGAGAAGATAATTTTGTTGAGAGGGGGGGAAAAACTCCACAAACAAACCCTGGTGGGATGACAGAGGGTATGATGAAATGACTATGTGAGAAATCCAAAGTGAAGGGGATAGATAAAGGGTGAATGTGGGTAAGAAGGTTTGGAAAGAAGAGATTGATGAATTTTGCCCAGTTCTTGGGGTTACTCCAGCCAAAGATGTAAAAGCCATTTCTGGTGTAAGTTCTATTTTGGGGAATAATGGCAAGAAACTTTAGTTTCTGTAGAAATCTGAACTTCTTTTAGAATGAAGCAATATGAAGCTTCTCCTTTAAAAACATAAATTGATGCAGTTATTACTCCTTTCAGCAAGATGCAAATTATATGCAGCATTACCAATAAAGTTTATACAAGATGCTCCACTCACTGTTTTAGGTTTAATAAGCTAGGCTAATTATACCATACCATAGTAAGAAGAAAATTGATTTTTTTTCTTCTACAAGATGCTCTGGGCTTGTAGTTCCCAGATTTAATACACCCATGTAATTACATAATCTTGTAGTTCAGCAAGTCATGGGAGAATATTTAAATTTTAAGCCCTGTTGTAAAAGCATGTAACTTCTTGTCCACTTTGTCCACACTGCCCTTCAATCTCTTAGGAAAAGCCTTGTTGATGTAGAAGAAGCGCATGAAGTTGCTGAGTTTCAGTTGTCTGCATGTAGGAAAGGAGCATTTCTCAGTTTCTCACTTCCCTTTCCTATTTTACTTACATGAGACAAAGGCATGGGTGAATTTTTCCTTTATTTTGTCTGTCCAAGTTGACCCCTTGTTGCTTCCTTAGGCAATGGAGCATCTCCAAAAGGCAATCTGACCTTTCCTAAAATAGGTGCCTCACAGATGAGGTAACTTCTCTGTTAGGCTTACTGTTGTCTCTGTATTCCCTGTAGACAGAGATGGAAAGCATTTAACCTAGGAAAAATACCTGACTTGCAACTTTGTCTAAATAGATGTAGCTTCTTCACCTTTAATGAAAGTTTTCAACAACTGTCTGTTTCAGACTGTTATTTCCATTAAGTTAAGTTGAGCTTTAATGAATGTTCTCACCTGTATACATGGAGATAAGTGGTTCCTTGTTGAGGAACATGGGTAACCTTTGACTTGGGGCACTTTGGGAAGGTGTCTCCCTGAATGTCCCCGGATTATACAGGGAATGTCAGCAATGCCTCTCAGAAGCCACATAGACTTGGCTGAGCAGATATATATAGATATAGATGATCTGACAGGTCCCTTCCAACCCTAACAAGTCTATGGTGTGGCTGGTAGTAACAAGGAAAGCTGTATGATACAGCAGGATTTTGGCTAATTTCAGTCTCTAGAGTCATGAGGCTTGTGGATTTTTTTATTTAAATCATTAGTTAATGTGCATTCAAGATAAATGTAATGCTTGATGCTGTTGATATCCTAGTGCTGGGTAGATTTGCTGTTAGCTCCATGTGAGCCAACTTATCTCTTGTGATTGTTAACATAAAAGGCTTTTCTTCTGTAGCTTAGATTAAACTTAATGATTTTGTCATCTTTTCTGTTACCTTCCTATAAGCAGGAAGTAAAAAAACCCAATACTCTCTGAAATAACATTTTTAATTTCCATTTAAATTAAAGTTTGCAGCCAAGGCTATTTAAAGTACATCTTAGTGAATGTATCATGCAGGAAGAAAAGCCACCAAATAAAAAGATTTAGAACCATAATTTGACCAGTGATGAGTTCCTTTTGAATGCTGACTGATTAATATAAATTTGTGGTGTAAAACAATGTAAAAATTACTTTTTTTTGTATTCTGGGTGAAGTGTGTGAAATTTTAAACTTTTGAACACATCAAATTCCTTCTTATTTAAGATAAAACTGTTAATCTGAAGGGCAAGGTGGCCACTATGTTAATCTCTTTAATCAACTGAAGAAGGCTTAATTTTACCAGCAGTATAATTTATTTGGGGTTTTTTTTCACCTTCTTGAGGAGCTGACAGAATATAAATGATGGATACTTTGGAAATACCTACCTGGTATTTCACATCATTAGAAATAACCCTGCTTTTCTCATAATATTCAATGCATCTCTTTCTTCAGGACTCAATTCCAGATGTTGGTTTTTAATTGTTCATCTGCTTGGTCTTTCTGGTTTTGTCAAGTTGCAGGTCAAAATTGCAACTTGTTTGCTTTCTAGAGAGGGCCAGCATTTGCAAAACCTGCAATTTGAATGTTTCTCTGCAGTAGTAGAAGAATTCGTGCTTTTGACTTGAATTGTGAGACAAAATGCAAACACAAAATCAATCTGCTGTAGTTTGGAGAATCTTAGAGTTGGAGTTCAAATCCCTTGCGCTAAGCAGGGACATCCTGCTCTAGATCAGGTTGCTCAGAGCCTCATCAAGCTTGGCCTTGAGTGTCCCCAGGGATGCAGCTACCAGCACCTCTCTTGGCAACCTGTTCCAGTGCCTCACCACCCTCATGGGGATGAACTCCTTCCTCAAGTCTTATCTAAACCTGCCCTACTCTAGTTTAAAACCATTACCCCTTGTCCTATCACTACATGCCCCTCCTATATAGTTTTCCTATAATTTCCTAAGATTTTGGTAATTGTGACCCTTCTGCATGGAGGCACATGGTTTCTGGTGTGCAAAACTTTTACAGGTTAGGTTTTGCAGCTCTAATCTTTATTTTTTTGAGGCAGCAGAGTATGGGAATGCAGGGAAGCAGGCAATGACCTTCTTGTCTTGCAGAGGTGTTGAACCTCCTCCTTGCTGCAGCAATGAAAAGCTGGGTTTAATCTAGAATCTACAACTGCAGGGAATGTTGGGTCTATTGCCAAGTGAAAACATTTTCAGCTATTAACTATAGGATTGTAAACTACACCTCCATGACAGCAACTAATAAATACCAGCCTCTGACTTTGAGGCATGGCTGAATGATGTGTGCTAACAAAAATACGCCTGTATGATTTATTTTTTGCTGCTAAAAGCTTGCATCTGAATTAATGGGAAATTAGTGACACGCAGCCTTACTTAGAAACTCATTATAGTTATAATCATTATCTAACACTTCAAAAGATAAGTATGCTTAATCTCTTCTGACCTACGTTGATAGTTAGGGGATTTTTTTTTTTACCCCAGAAATGATGTGTCTCTCTTTTTAATCATCACATGAATAAGCAATGAAAACAAGGGATGGCTGAAGAACTAGGTACCTCTCTGCTGTTGTGGGGGTTTTCCCCTCCCTCCAAAGACACTTCAGGCTTTTGATCTGCCCCAAAAGTTTTGAGGTCAGGTGCAGCAGACATGCACACATGAGCAAAGCAGTGCATGTATGCTGCTAATGGGAGTAGTAATAGCTCCTTTAATTTAGCTTACAGGCAAGTCTTCACTGTAATTTATCATACTTGCAATCATTCTTGTTGCTGGAGTTCTTTGAAGCAGCAGCTGAGGATAACTCAGTGCTGACAGGTGAGTGCCTGCCTCATCTGCTGCATTTTCACTTGGTGGTGAGCATTGTCCCAGGCACTTAAGAAGTAACCAACTTCAATTTCACAGGATTTATGTTTAAATGAATTCACTGCATTTTCAAAGTACTGGGTTGTAGATGCTACTAGTAGTTAAGAAAAATTTAGTTCTTTGTTTGGCTTCCGTAACTTAAGTTTACATGTCTCTATAAATGTATTTCATTCTTTTTTGCTGGCCAATAATGTATTCTGATGTTTTAACTTAGCTCTCCTCTTAAATGAGAGTTAAATGAGCTGCTTTTTTGAGATTGGACAATAGTCTCACTCTGAAATCCTCAGTAATAATCAGCACTGGTGGCTGCTTTTAGCAAACCTTTCTGCCATTGATTCATGTCTATCTGTGCTGAGTGATCATACAAATGCTTCTGTTGGTGAATGAGTGCAGAGGAAGGAAGAGACCATCTAATGTTGAAACTTTAATTAAGGACTATTAGTGAGGGTTTTGTTGTTAAAGAGGCAACAAGGGGAATTGAAGAACTTGAAGTACTGGTGTCTAAATTATTATGAAAATGTTTGGTTTGTGTATTAATAGAGATATAAATGCAGTGGTTGTTTTTGCATAAAAGCAGCTGGTACTGTTTGCTGGAGAAGTTAGTGCCAATGGAACATAATTTCTATCAAACAGAAACAGTAAGAGATAAGAAAGGATGATTCATAGCAATGATAAAGTTACAATAGTAATAAAAGAGGGAGGCAATTCTTCCAAACTTATAGGTGAGAGTGTTTCAGGCAGGGCTGTTCCACATGGGACAGTGAAATTGCTTAATAGTCTTCAGTCTTAGGATATAATGGTCATAATGGATGCAGCTTCGGTCTCCAAAGGAGATAAGAATATGTAGTATTAAAAATTTACCTTGGCCAACTGAAACAGGTTGCCCAGAGAGGTGGTGGCAGCCCTATCCCTGGGGACACTCAAGGCCAGGGATGAGGCCCTGAGTAGCCTAATGTAGTGCAAGATGTCCCAGCTCACTGCAGGGGGGTGGGACTAGATGACCTTTGAAGGTTCCTTCTACCTCAGTGCACTTGTGTGATGCAGTTTACATGGGGTGATGCCAAAAGCCATTACAGGTGACTTGCTGTTGTCTGTTATGAAACACATTCCTTTAGTTCTAAGTTTTTTAGAGTTTTTACTAACAGGTACAAGGAAGGTTGAACGCAGTGAGTGTCTTCATGGGGGCGGACAGGGACGGTACTGAAGCTAAAATTGAATTTTATCACAATCCCTGAAGACTTGGGGAAGGGATTTTTAAGAGTTTAACAGAATGATCCCGCATAGGTAGGTGCTGGCAGAGCCTTGAAGTGCCACATCTTGGGAATGTGACAAAATGTGTCTGGTTTCAAATGGTCTTTAGAAGAAGAGGTTGAGAGTCTGTGTGTGCTGGTGGCTGGATTAGTGATTTTTTTTTCTCCTCCCTTAATAAAGTCACCCTGAAGACACCATTCAGCTTTAGTTCTGAAATTATCACAGTCATTAGAAGAAAACAAGCTGCTTCAAAAGTATATTGAAATTTAGGATGCTGAATTTCAAAGCGAGAGAAGAAATTATGAAGCTGGAGCAAAGGAGCTGGGATGCTCAGTACCAGGTTGTAACTCTTTTCTCTTATGAAACAGTCCTTGATGCAGCTTTTCAAGTGCAGCCTAATGGCATAAGATTGCACGTAAAGCATCAGTCAATAAAGAATACTTTGACAATAATGAAATTATTACCTTACCAGAACTGAAAAAGAGATGAGAGAAAGCTATTTTCTGGAAAGAAACTGATTCAGAAAAAAACAACTGAATGCGTTGTGCAGCAGATGATGTTACACTTGGAGTACAAATGCTAAAGTACAGAATTTTACATGAAATAGATATATACAACAGATTAGTATAATGTAATTTGACTTTTAGAGGAAAAGTTATGCCAAAATGACAGCTTATCATGTTTATCATGACATTAATATTATATATGTGATTAGTTATAAAATACATAATCCAGTTGTTATGATAACCAGAAAGGCCATCACGTGTATAAATTTCTTAATTATTTATTACTATTGATTTTGCAATGCAAATTTGTAAATTTGCAGTGTTTGAAACAGTCATTGAAATGTTCATTTTCACACAAGGAGCAAGAGTACTAATTAGCATTGTGAGCTTGCAGAAAATTGTTTAAATGGTGTCAGTATTCATGTTTAAAGCAGTGCTATAAATCTATAATTGCTACTTTCTTGTTAAGCCCAATTACTAAATGGACTTGCATCACGTGAAGCCTTTTCTACTGCATGTGTCTTCTGTTGCCCACCTAATTAGCAATAGTGATAGATTTATATCAGCTTTTTTTTTCCCCATAAATATGGTATGTTCTGAAATAGAAGCGAATCACTTCCTATGATAGACACATTGAAATTTTCTTAGGCTGTACTTATGCCTTACAGACAGCCAAAGTTTGTTTTAGAGTTTATTAATTGTGTAAATAATGATGGGTTGATTAGTCAGAGCTGTTGCTTGTTATATCTGTAGGGTACCAAAATTACCATCAGCTCGTTGCCACGCTTCCCCTCTGCGAGAGCACAAGCTGATGATCTCAATTAAGCCAGGCATTTTGGTAACACTTACATAATAAACCTTATCAGAGCCATGTGTACAATGACTGATTTTTTACTGTGGTGTCTGTCACTGTTCTGAACTAATAACTTCTCTGAATAACTTTGACTCCAAATAATGCACAGTGATAGTGTGCAGAGTTGATCCTTTGGCGCTGCTTTTGTGCCTTTGTACAAGGAATGCCACCTCTAGGGACCACTCAGAGGCTGAAGAAAAATCGTAGAATCTTAGAATAGTTTGGGTTGGAAGGGACCTTAAAGATCATCAAGTTCCAGCCCCACTGCCATAGGCAGGGACACCTCCCACTAGATCAGGCTGCTCAGTGCCTTGTCCTGCCTGGCTTTAAACTCCTCCAGAGAGGGGGCATCCACAACGTCTGGGCAGTTATCTTGTAAAAATAAACAAAAAAGTCATAAACCCCTCATTCTATCATTCTGCTCCCTGATAAAGACTCCCTCCCCATCTTTCCTGTTGGCCCCTTCTAGGTGCTATAGAGCTTCCCGAAGCCTTCTCTTCTCCAGGCTGAGCAATCCCAATTCTCTCAAATTTCCTCATGGTAGGAGTGCTCCAGCCCCTTAAGCATCATCATGGTACCCCTCTAGACCTACTCCAACGGATACACATCCTCTTCCTATTGGGATCTGCAGAGCTAGATGCAGTTTTTCCAGGTGGGGTCTCACTGACCCTCGAGGACACCGCTGGTGTTCACTGTAGTCCATGCTTTTTTGGAGCAGTGAAAACAGCTTTACAGTTCTTAATAGTCCAAAGTGTCCATGAATTTATTTCTGGAGCATTGAGATAAAGATATTGCAACCAGTTTTTTCCTCCCTGTGTCTTTTCTTCTTTGGATCATGGCTGGGCAGGATGATAAGACAGAAGTTCTTTCCTGTGAAGGTGGTGAGACACTGGAACAGGTTTTCCAGTGTGGCTGTGGATGTCCCCTCCCGGGAGGTGTTTAAGGCTAGGCTGGAAGAGGCACTGAGCAACCTGATCTAGTGGGAGATGTCCCTGCCCATGGCAGGGGAGTTGGAATTAGATCTTTAAGTTCCCTTCCAACCCAAACCATTAATTCTGTGCACTGACTGACACTGGTTCCTGGGTGCTGATTTATAAGACTGACTGGTGCTTTTTTCAAGCAAAGTGATAATCTAGGACCTTGTAGCCTACATCAACCCACTGATGCACTGTTTAACAAACAACTAAATACCTTTAATCTTTCTGCTTCTGAAGTTTCTGGACAAGCTTGAAAGTTGGTATGGAGAGAATTGGTCACACGAGTCTCTTTCTTCAGGGAAGAAGTTTGTTCTGGCAACAGTTCTGCCTGTTCTATGTTCTAATACTTTTTTATCACTCAGAGGTGTAACCACTCAGATACTGATGTTATTTATCACCTTGATTTTAGTTTTATGGCTCACTGTGCTACTCAGCTACTCCTTTTCTCCTTGACCCTGGTTGCACCTGAACTTTCGAGTGTGAAGGTTTGTTTCACACTATCATTGATTGCTACTGTTTCTTAGGCCTGGCTTCTATCTCTTGATACCACCATCAGGAGCATGATGAAAACCAACTGGTTTTGAGCCTTCTTTCCCACTTCCTACCTTGGAGTAACTTTAGAGGATGGGATTCCCAAAGAATGCCAGTAGCTAGAGATCTAGAAAATGCAAAAAAAGTCTGTATTTTACTTTTTAAAAGCAAAATAAAGTAGTTACTAACAATTAAGATGCTTAAGTTCATGGTCACTGCTTGTACAAATTATTTCTGGAGGAAAAAGTCGTTAAAAATGTGTAGCAAAATGTGGTACCAAAAATCTGCTGAGTACTTGATATGTGTGTGTGCAGGAAGATGAGATCTTTGGGTTTTTGTTTGTTTTTTTTTGTTTTTAAAACCTTGTTGTTGTGAAGTTCATGGTCTAGTCTCCTGGGTTCCAGGCTTTCCACTTCTATGTTTTGTCATTCATCAGAATTTCTCATTTCTCTCGAATGTTCTGCAATTCCTACAGGAACAGGGAAAACAGCACTGGCTCTGGCCTTGGGTCTTGTTCCTGCTTGTGCATAAATATTTCCATTTCCCTTTCTGAGGGCAAAGTTTATCAGGCAGGTGTTTTCTGCATTCATTTGGGAAAGTCTCTGATACTTAATACACTCGATTGTTTTCACTGATGTCATTGAATTTCATGGAATGTTCTCTCCTCACATATTCCTGAGGCGAATCTGTGAGGGGTTTTCAATATCTCTGTCAATTTGTGTATCTCGAGACCTTCTATCCCTCAAGCTTGCTTGGCTTTCACAGTCATGCCATAGTATTTCTCAAGGTAGTTAAGGTATGATTTATTTTTTTTAACCTCAGAGTTAGTTTTATTCTTGCGAGAGGAAGAAAATGGAAGAAACAAAGCAGAGGAAAATTGACAGCATTGCATGAAACCCCGAATATAAACCAGCTGCAGCATGTTCATGTGCTGTGGGAACTCCTGGCTTTATAAATTAACTCCTTTACCAAACTGTTGAGGCTGATTTATTACCTATGAGAAGTACTGACTGGGACCATAAAAATCTGAGGTCTTGCATCTGTAATGCTGTAAAATAGGTGGTTATGAATCAGCTTATGAATTTACCTTTTTTTTTTTTCTTTTTTTCCCCCCTCTTGAGGCATGCAAAGATAAGTCTGTTTAATTTCTCTGGGTAGCTCTGTCTGTTAGGCAGTCTAGGGACTAAACTACTTCATTTGTTGGCTGTATGATGTATATAATACCTAGTTTGTAGAAATGGGCTTGTCAATTTAGTAGAAATGAATCCAAGATCATCAATTTTATTCCCTCCCATCTGTTAACCTGGTGTCTTTGTTTAGTGTGCAAATGTAAGGAGTTAGAAAGCTGCTGGAAATCTTAGCCTGAATTAAAATCAAAGCTACCTATTCTATCACTGCTCCAGAAATTAAAGTTTAAATCCTGGTTTTCCTAACTGATCAATGCAAACACCTTTATCTAGGATTTCTCAAGTGTGACAGCCATTAGTATGTTGCAGTGAAGATGGGATGAGTTCCTCCCTCAAGTCAGCATTTCTCTGGGCATATGGTGGGACATATGGCTCTCACAGGACTCCATGCCTGGGTGTTAGCTGGGGAGAGGTGACGAACTCTGGATGCACAATGATAATTTCAAGCTATGCATCTGATGGCTTTTCCTTCTCCAAACTGTCTCAGGGAAGTTTTTA
This sequence comes from Turnix velox, assembly GCA_013400935.1. Lineage (NCBI taxonomy): Eukaryota > Metazoa > Chordata > Aves > Charadriiformes > Turnicidae > Turnix > Turnix velox. Next base: position 74,063 of record VZTY01012505.1, on the reverse strand, counting down.
ACTTGAATTTCTCTTTCTTTTGCCAAGTTAAGGGAGAAGGCTGCAATTATTTTTGCCCTAGTGTCACAGATTGGTTCCACTGCCCCTGTGACAGCAAGCTTTGAGGGTTCTCTGCCCAATGGGTCAAAAATTATTTTACTTCTTATAAATGGAATTTTTCCAAGTTTTAAGTCCCCTGAATTTTGTGCTGTGTTTTTAGCCTCTCCACCACTGGTGCTGCTTTGGAAACCTGGACTGTGTCTCACCTCCACCTTTTCCTATCTGGCTCAGACAGTCCCAGCCTTCCCAGTCCTTGTGTGGCTGCTTTTAGACACATGGTTTTTGAATTATAACTTGCTATGTAATGTACAGTACTTTGGCAGCATTTGCTGTCAGTGTTTGCTGGGAGATAAGCAGCTGTCAGACTAAAACTTTTCACCTAAGAGAGTAAACATCTGCGTGGAGCTACACTTTAGAGATCTGTAAAGAATTAAAAAGTGCTTATAATGAAAATCCTTGAGAGATTGCAGATGATGAAAATATACTGTAAGAGTGAATCTTAAAAAAGAAAAAAATCTTCTGTGGTGCAACAGTTCTTAAAAACTCCCTTCAAATTTATGGAAAGGGTTTGGTTTGTCATTAAGCCATTGGGTATCTCTACCATTTTTCCTACCCCAATTTTCCTACCCAAGCATTATATCCCTACAATGCCAAACACTGCATTATTCTGTGTGCAGGAAAAGCCAGGAAGCTCACATGGCCATTTCCCTGCTGTGTGCTGAAGACAAACAGCCTGTGCAAGCACGTCTCTGATTTCCAGCCAGTTGCACAACTGGAGTTTAAATGACCAGTTTTGTTTTGGTCTGAAACATGCTGGCCTTCTGGACAGTATTAAATCAATTCTTAAAACTAGCTGCTTCTTTGAGAATTGATTTTATTTGCCGCCTCTTTTTTTTTTTTTTTGAGCTAGGCTCATGTGTCATCCATGTTGGTATCTCCAGAACTTGTAGAAGAGTCCTGGAGTTGTGTCTCCAGTCTTGTGGCACGTTAATTTGTACAGATACATTGGAACAGAGATGTATATCAAGTATATTAATTTCTTATATTTACTTCTTGTTTTTTGTACTCATCCTTTCTTAAACCATCTCTTGTATATCAAGTATCTCAATTTCTTGTATCTTCCCCTTGATTTTTATACTCATTCTGTCTTAAACCATCTTTTGTATATCAAGTATCTCAATTTCTTGTATCTACTCCTTGTTTTTTATACTCATTCTCGCTTAAACCATCTTCTGTTTCTCTCCACTTCAACTTTTGTCTTGCTGTGTTTTCTTTGTCGGTGACATCTTCCATTTTTCTGCCTTGTTTAAAAACAGACTCTTCATTCTCTGTTCCTTTATGATCTTGCAGCTGGCACTTCATGTATTCTAAGCCTTTCCACAAAATACGTGTTTGCCAACCTGCTGCCATCACCTGTGCTCCTTTCACTGTTCATCAGGCTTGAACATGCTTACGTTCTCTCATGTGTATTGATAAAACTTTCCATTTTCTGGCTCCAAATACTCTGTTCTGCTCTGGTTCCCCACTTGTCCCTAATCTTTCAGAGGAGTGATGTTAGATTGGCTTTTCATGCCAGCTCCTTTCTCTGATTTCTTCCCAAGAGAAGTGGGGAAGAACAGAAACAGAATCTACAGGAGCCTTCCCAAGTGTGGGAGAACTAGCTCAGCTTCAGGGATTGTTATGCAATCGTTGCTTGTGCCCCAAATGGAAAACCTCACTTGATATGTGACGTGAAGCTTTTTCTAAACCTGCTTTTATTGTACAAGATGGGATATGAAGATAGGTCCTAGATGCTTTGCATAAAAGTAAACCAAAAACTTGAGAAGAATAAATCTGCCTTGTTTTAATGTGGGATAGAAATTGCTTGTGCAGTTTCATTTATCTGAGATTAAATAATGCAGTTTTAAAGTTTGCTTTTTTGTCTTTTTTCTTGCTTTTCAAATAATAAATTTGTATTTGTGGAATCCACACTTCAGATTTTGGGAGCCAGTGATACTGAGAGACGGGGTGGGTCACACTCAGCAGAAGTTGTGTAACTAACATCAGTTTCCTTCTGGGAAACCCATTAAGGGGAGATTGACAATTATTTAAAGTTATCCTTTGTTTGATTTGTGAGGAAGATTGTCGTGGTTTGTGAGGTTTGTGTCTGAAGCTATAGACTTGTGGCTTTTGAAGAAGGTTTTAGGGTCCTGCTGTTGAGCAGAGCTTTGAGGTGGGTCTGCACAGGCTCTGATGAATATTAGAAGGCTTTGAAAGAGGAAAATAAAAAAAGGGAAGGTTTTATTGCACTATAAACTAGAATAATTGACAGTTCAGACAGAAGTCAAATGATAATGATTTCTCTTGCTGACTTTGTGGTGGCAAATCCTTACCTTGAGACGTGGCGTTCAGTTGTTTTAGCCTTCAGGATTTTAATCAGGATGTGAGAAGGGTTGTACTGGTCCTTCTGTGATTGATTGCAGTGGAATACTGGGCAGTTAGCAGGAACGTATTTTCCTCAAGTCTTCTTCTAGCCACTTCTGACAGGTGGCTGAGAGACAGCTGGAGTACAGATGGTATCTCAGGTTGGAGAATTTGATGTTTTTCTGCTGTGAATTTACCCAGTCACTTCTTGAGCCTGTTCAGACTGGTCTGTAGCTTAACTACTTACACATTGGGTTTTTTGAACTTGCTCTTTGCTACTTTCATTGAATTTTTGCCTAATTGTTGCATTGGTAAAGGTGAGGAAAAGCAGTTTCCTCTTTCTCACTTGCAGGACCTTCAGTGTTGTGGGTGCAAGATTTCTAGCGTTGCATGTTGGAAAAGCTCAGTGAAGGTCACTCCATCCCTGTTTTAGCTCCTCCCTGGATCATGTATGAATGGTGAAGACAACAACCCATAGCTCTCATGCTTTTTGGGATTTCACTTGATGATATTTTGCCATTCAGAACTGGCCACATGGTTTATATTTCTTTCTGCAGCCCAGCTTTTATACCACTTTGATGTGGATATAAGGACCTTCTCTGTCTCTCTTTGATGCAGATGATATTTGCATCAGAGCAGATATGGGGACCTTCCCTATCTCACAACCTTCTCTATCTCTCTTTAATGCAGATGAAATCTGCATGAGAGCAGATATCTCTATCTCAGAGCCATCTCTTTGGTTAATAAAACAAGATACTGTGATATCACGGAATGGTAGGAGTTTGAAGAGACCTCTGGTGATCATCTACTTCCAACCAATCCCCTGCCAGAGCAGATTCATCCAGAGCAGGTTGTACAGGAATATGTGTAGATGGGTTTTGAATGTCTCCAGAATCAGAGTCTCCACAGCCTCTCTGCACAGCCTGTTCCAACTCAAAGCACTCTCAAAGCAAAGATTTCTCTCATGTTTCTTGTATCAAGAAACAAAGTTCTTGCTTTATCCCAGTTTTGACCCATTAGCTGAGAAAAGAGTAGATATTAGCAGACAAATCTAATTGTATGCCTTTTGGGCCTTTGACTTTTTTTTTTCTTCTGCTAAATTGTTCTTTCCTTAGTTCTTGAGCTTTTGAAAGGCATTTTTTTCCCTGGTGCTCATTTAGCATGAGTTCTCAGGAAATGCAGCCATTTAAAAAAGGCTGAAAATTGAGAAAACCTAATCCATTGAGACAGAAAAGGAGGAGAATGAAATCCATTTCTTTTCCTCCTTGACTCAGGTTTCTACTTCAGTGGTAAATTGCAGTAACAATGTAGAATTAGGGCAGAAGAGGCAGCACTAGGAAAGCAGGAAAACTAATTGGTGAAAATTATTATTTTTCTAAATAACTATGTCGAAGTATAACTCCAAGTGCTGTTGCTGTCACAGTGACAATGCAAATGGCACAAATCTAGTAGTAATTTACAAGACTTCTCTGAGAGACTTGAACCCTTCTCATTCAAATGCAGGCTGCTGGATATGTATTTGCATTGGAGTATTTTATTCTTTTTATAATAATTATGTGTTTACAAGTTGGGAGGGGGAAGAGGAAATGGCAACCTTTTAGACAGCTTTGCAATTACTGATCAAGATTGTCCAGACTTGGAAAGTAAATGTATTTTTGCATTTATTAGAGCAACAATATTGTAAATGTGGCTTTTTTGTCCAAAGCAGTCTGAGAAGTACTTAATCATATAATTGGTGTATTCAAAGGATGACTGCAGTGCTGAGTAAAGAATTTATTAAATTAACACATTTTAAAGCTTTATTGAAAAGGTTTTGAGTCTTAAAATGCCAGGGAAAAAGAAATGTCTATCTCGGCTAAAATTTCTATTTATTATTTGGAGGCAATAGCTCTGGGTTTTTGTATGTGAGAAATTCTTTTTGTAAATATAAACATAGCCTTCCCTATTCTGAAACAGAGTCACTGACTTTGGGAATTTTAAATGCATGTTTTATATTCTTTCTGCACCTGGGAGAGTAATGTTTGTGTTTTGAAGTGAAAGGATGCATTTTAAAAGGACAACAGAATAACATCATGGTTTTCCTTTATAAGAAATAACAATAACAAAGCACCATTCTGTAGGTGTATGTTTTTTCTTCTGATGTGTATTTGAGAAAGGGGATAGAAAGCACAATTCAATTCATCAGTGAATCTGATCATAAAATACTGAAGCAGAATAAGTGGCCATCTGTATTTCTAGCCAGTTTCTGCCATGCTACTCACAATTAAAGATGTTAATGTGACAAAAAACTTTGGCATGGCACAATCTTTAAAAATCTTCATTTGGAGCCCTGTTCTTATTTCATTAATTCTGCCTTAAATAGTGATGCCTAATTGTGAGCTACATTAAAGCTTATATAAAAGAGGAATAATTCAAGGCCTAGCTGGATAAAGGCTCTGAGCAACCTAAAGATGCCCCTGCTCACTGCAGGGGGGTTGGACTAGATGGCCTTTGAAGGTCCCTTCCAACTCGGTGCATTCCATCATTCTATGATGTAGATAAAATCAAATTTTCTTTTAATTCCATGGGCTTTCTGGGGGCTACTTTTGAACTGGAGTAACAGTAATGACAATCAAAAAAATTGCTCTGACTTGAGGTCGTTTCTAACTATGGTAGCCTGGACAAATTGGAGTTGAAAGGACCTCTCCAATTAACATGTCATCTTCTCATGTGTCAGACAATCCAATGAATAGCCAATTAATTACATATGTTTCAGCTTGTGTGGTTTTAGGTCAGATCATAGATGTGGCTTGTGCCTCTTGGCAGATTGGGGTTTTTTTTCCCCTCCTCTAATAGCCTAATAAGAGAAGAAGTACTCCAGCTAGAGCTGGGGTAAGTTAATAAGGACAGCCTGGATAGAAATTTTGGTCTCAGTACTGGGCTCAATTGAGTGGGTTTTTGCCATATGGTAAATTATTTTACAATGACCCTTTATCTCTTCTAGACCAAAGTTTGAAGAGCAAGGGTGGCACTGAGGGAATTAACATAGGTAAAAATCCACATATTAAAGTGTTTTTTAGGAAACTTGAGAGGGTACAGCAGAGAGCAACAAAGATGATGAAGAGATTTGAGCATCTACCTCATGGGCAAAAGTTGAGGGAGCTGGGTCTCTTTAGCTTGGAAAAGAGGAGACTGAGGGGGGACCTCATTAATGTTTATAAATATGAGAAAGGGTGAGTGTCAGGAGGATGGAGCCAGGCTCTTCTCAGTGACCTCCAATGGTAGGACAAGGGGAAATGGGTACATGCTGGAACATAGGTTTCCGAGAAATTTAAGAAAGAACTTTTTCACAGTAAGGATAACAGAACACTGGAACAGACTGCCCAGAGAAGGTGTGGAGTCTTCTTCTCTAGAGATATTAAAAACCCATCTGGATGAGTTCCTGTGTGACCTGGTCTAGGTGTTCCTGCTCTGGCAGGGGGATTGGACTAGATGATCTCTTGAGGTCCTTCCAAACCCTGATATTCTGTTATTCTGTGAAATACCATGAAGGTTAGTTGCTCATTATTTCTTATAATTGCCAAACTGCATGTTTTTTCTCTTTTTAATAACTTAATAACTTTTTAATAACTTTGCCCAATGGATGTAGCACTTGTTCTGCCCTATTTGTCCCAACCTCAAAACCAGCTGAGCCTTGATAAAATGGTTAACACATTTAAGAAGCATCCCAGTTTCTTTTGGAGGTATGAATTTTACTGTCAGCTGTTTCAGCCTGAATTTGTCACAGATTCTAAAGTGACAAGAATGAAGGTGGTAAAAAAGCAGGCTGAATATTAAAAAAAACCCACTTTCTGTATTGTAGTTTTATTATTATTCCTTCAGAAGCTGTGATCCTCCCAAAGTGTCTGGGAGACCGAATAAAGGCTATTTATCTTTACATGCTGCCCTGCCTCACCCATAGGCTCAGGAGATGTTTTGACTTTTTCCTTCCTGCAGTGTGGCTGTTTGCAAGGCCAGCAATTCACTTTGTTGGATGCTGACTGTAGTTTTCACTTGGCCTGTAAATTGTATTTTGCACCCACAGTACTGAAATCTGTGCACCTTCTGCATCAAGGTGCTGCTTCAAGCTTTCAGCAGGGATGACACTGGTTTAACAAAACAGAAATGCAGCCATGAAGTAACATTTTATGATTTTTTCTAACTTTAGTGCATTATATTTTCATCTGCCCTTCAGACTTTGAGTAAAGTCTCCAGTTGGTGACAGATGGCTGATGAGGTAGAAAATGTGTGCCTGAGCCTTTATTAATAGAAATGTTTGTGGCTGAGCTGCATTAGTACTAACCTCACTTGTTGTCATCCTGGGAGAGGTTGGTAATGCTTGTTATGAAATGGTGAAGTGACAAATTAGCCATTAGGATTTTATAGCCCCTGTTCTTATTAAATGCTTGTTGCAAGGCGTTTTGGCTTCAAATCCATTTGCTGAGGGGATAATTGTACTTCTGCCTTCTAAGTGTTGTTCTTGGGAAGGGGATCATCTGATTTCATGCAGCATCTTCAAAGTGATGCTCATGATAATAGAATTACAGAATCATAGAATGTGTTGAGCTGGAAGGGAACGTCAAAGGCCTTTTAGCCCAACATCTTGCATTAAATCAGGTGGCTCAGAGCATCATCAAGCCTGGACTTGAATATCTCCAGGGATGGGGCCTCCACCACCGCTCTTGGCAACCTGTTTCAGTGCCTCACCACCTTCATGGGGGAGAAATTCTTCATTATGTTTAATCTAAACAAACCTTGTTCTACTTGAAAGCTACTGCCATCTTTTCTCCCTGTAATGGAAAAGCACATGACTTAGAGGAGTGATTCTGGATCTGTGAAACTGTACTTGAACAAATTAACTGCCTCTCAAGTGCAAAATAAATAGGTGCACGTTGATGTCATCTACTGTTAAGTTAATAAAAATATGCTGCTTAGAAGTCGTTTCATTTTCTTATATCTACACCTTCCAAATAGGTCTGACTTCAATTTATTTTGTTGACTTGGGAAAAAAATTGTTTGTTTGGATGTTAAAAATTGAATTGTCTATTCCATTATCCTCCTTGTGCACTTCAATTTCAGGCTTATCTGCATTGATGAAGAAGTGTTCCAGGAAATTATTTTTTTAATTGAAAGAGATCTATTGTTACTTGCAAGAACCAGTGTAGAAAGTTGCACAGTTGCTAACAATCTGGGATTTCCCCAGTGTCTATTTTTTGCTTGCTTAGAGTATTTTCAATCAGAAGTCAGCATCTCGATGGGATAATTAAAAAATAATTTACCACTTGGAAGGAATAGGTCTCTTTGGGCAATCTGCACTGCTATTGGTTAATTATTACTAACTTTTGGTTATGGGATACAGTTTTTTCCTGACCTGACATCTGCATAATGTAGAAGCTAATGAGAACAGAAATTAAGCTGAGTGGTTGACACGTCCTCTATTTGATTGGGGAGAGTAAGGTGGAAAGAGATGAAAAATATTATAACGAAAGTGGGACTTCCAGCATTGTGAGTAACTTTATACTATGCACAGAATTCTTATATGGACAGATATATATGGAAAGAGAGAAAGACACATGGGATTTAGCCACCCTTATATTACTTTTTGACATAGATTAAATACTAACTGCAAATTTGAATATTATGGCACAATCTGTGTTAACTTCATATCTAGGTTCTGCAGAACTTCCTATAAAATCAAAGATTCCCTCTCTGCAATAAGTAAACTTTTTAATTTTACCTTTTTTTTTTGTTGCATGATGCGTGCTGATAGGGTTTTTGTTTTATTTTTACTTGCTCTGTCAGAGTAACATTTCTGTTTACAAGCTGTGTCAGATTTTCAGACTTCATGGAGAAGGTGAGATCCTGCTCCCGTGGACTGCTCCTTGTGCACCAGACTTCTTAGTGGGTTTTCCAAACCTCTCTTAGCTCCAGACCACTGCCACACTTAGTGGGTTTTCCTCACCTCTCTTAACTCCCCACTATGTATCTTTATCACTATTTATCTTGACGTTTGTGGAGATGCAGCTGCTGCCTCTGGTTTCTCTAAAAGGGGCTGCTCAGTCTTGAGAACTGATGGAAATTAAACTCCAGCAAGAGTCTTATTGGTTTTCTTTAACTTCAATGTTTGCATCTACTAAGAGTCTTCAGTGGTTTATGGGCATGTAGAAGCTGGTGACACAAATGGAGTGCGAGTGCAAAATAAATTGGGATTATTTTTAAGTAAATGAAAGTGAGCTGCCATGCAAGCCCATTATGGGAATTATGAGTCTGATGTTCAGACTGGATCGTGCAGCTTTTGTACAGTGGTAAAGGTTGTTTTATTTGGCTGAGACCAGCTTATTCCAATTAACTGTGGATGTGGACAGGTTTATTCAGTGACAATAGGCCACCCAGCACATTTTAGAGGTACTTTTAACCATGTAGCTGTGACCTTTATTGATTCAGAGGCATTCTTCCACTTTAAAGAAAAAAAAAAGCTCTATTGTGCTTGTGTTGACTGTGGAGCAATAAAATCATGTTACACTTTGAATTTTTCTTAATGAGAAAATAGCCATATCCCAATTGAGAGGATTATTATGATAAATGGGTGAAATCTGCTGCCATCTTAAAAATAAATGTGGGGTTTTTATTTTTTTCTATTCAGCAGCAACACAGCTCACGAAATATGCCGACAGATGCAAACAAGCAAGTTAAAAAGCCTGTACAATGGGATTGCAGCAGAACTTTTTAAAAAAGGGGGAGTGCAGCATATGAAAGGAAGCCATCTGTCTCTGCCTTACAAAGCTTTCATTCCCTTGGAGAATGTAATTATGGGGCTGGCTTTTCTGTTGCAGGATTTTTTATTTTTTAATACAGAAATTGTCCCTAAGAAAAATAGAATTGAGTCAGAATAATGTAAAATGACTTAGTGCCCTACTGAAACGTTCTAACTTCCATCTCTGTTCTCCATTTTTCCAGTGGCATTTGGTGAGAATAATGGTATCTGTGGTGGCACTTTACTGACCTGATGCCTTAACATTAAAAAAAGCTCTTTTGTGCTTTATCAATAAAAGATTTCACTCTGTTGGAGCAATTCTTTCTAGACGACAGGTAAATTCTGAGTCCTGCTTGCTCCGAGTGATAAGTTGCTTTTGAGCTTGCTAAATATTAATTATACCTTTTAAAAATAAAATTTGAAAGGGCATCTGAATTGTATTTCTCACAGGGGTGAAATTGAGCAAATTAAAGCATTGAGTTTAGAATTCTGGAATGTAATTTTTAACCTATTTTTAGCTATTCCTATTTTGAATAAGATGCATAATAGTACACATGAATCATTCAAATGAACTACGCTTGAGACTTTTCAATCTCTTCACTTAATCATGAATTACTTATTTGAAAAAAATTATGAGTATTATGGTTTAATTCTATAATAGAATTGAATTAGGTTATTTTTAGTTGGACCACGACTGAAATATAGTGCTGTCCTGCAGACAGTAAAAGCATTCAGGGATCTAGAACTGCTCTATGTATTGCAGTTTCACTTACTTAAAGACAAGGCTTCTGAAGGAAATGTAACATAGACTGGAACCTTCTCATGTGAAAATAAGATTGCTTTTACCTTCTTGTATTCACTCCAAGCTCTAAGTTTGGTGATGGAGGTGGTGTCAAGTATGGAAGGTGGTGCTGGAGTGTGTCTTGGCCCAAAAACAATAATGCAGTTAAAGGAAACAAGGGGAGTGAAGTACAATGACCTTGAAGTGCTTTTTACTCTGAGAACTTGTGAGCATTCAGCATGTTGTTAAAAAAATATAGAAGCTGGTTTCTATTTTGTACGTACCCATCCCCCCTAAATATTTGTAGTTGATGTTAGAGGTGCCCATCACTCTTCTGCTCTCTCTTCTGGCTGCACCCCATGTGATTTTCCATTCCTAGTACTTGATGGAGTATCTATGAGAATCCCACTCCTTGAAGTAATAATATTTACCTTCTTAAATTCCTGCCAAGCTGTTTAGGGTGGTCAGATTTGCCAGCAGTTAACTTACCACCATCTTTGCTGTTTTTGCTATGGAATAACCTCTGGGAGGTTGTGTGGGATGGGGAGAGAGGATGGGAGGCCCCCTAAAATATTAATTAACTCATCCATTTCAAATTCCATCGGCAGTATCAGTTAGTACCTGATGTCAGGTGGCCAAACATCTTTTGGTTGATGATAAGTAGGAAAATATCTCTCACTCAGGATCTGCTGCTATAAAATCAATCTGCATTTTAAATACTTGCCAACGAATTTGGCTCAGAAACAATCTCCAAGCTTTATTTCTTTCCAGTCACTTGTCAAAGGTCTTCCCTTCGGTCTGGCCCCTAACTAGGTTTGGTTTTAATGTCCTTGTTACCTTGCAGCAGTGGGACAGATGCTGATGACCTACACCCTTCCTTTCCCTAGGCTGTCATGTGGTTTCGGAGAGTATTCACTTTTATGCTCTCTTCCAGCAGCAGATGCTTATTTTAAAAACAAATATTAATCCATTAGTATGCAATGTTCAGAGAGGCAATTTGCGAACACAGTTAATGTAATTTTCCTGTTCTGTAACACTTGTTTTCCTTGTATGCAAACTCTGGTGGAGCAACTGTGACAATCTCAGTCGAAGTTTGAATACTAATTTTGTGCTGGTAACAACATAGACTTTAATGCTAGCACTCAGAAGCATCAAATTGTAACTGGGACTGCCTAGAAAAAAAAATGAACACTATCTCACATCACCAAGGAGCAGCTGATGTTGAGAAGAAGCTTCTCAGCTTTTATTATCTTCTTGACAGTCTCTTAGAGTTGGTTTTGCAGGCCTTGATTGTTATTCAGGAATATACAAAGTGCTTCTTGCTTTCTCTTCTTAACATTTTCTCATTATTCCCAGCACTGGTTTCCAGGGAGGTGGTGGAGGCCCCATCCCTGGAGATATTCAAGGCCAAGCTTGATGATGCTCTGAGCAACCTGATGTAATGCAGGATGTCCCTGCTCACTGTAGGGGAGGTGGACTAGGTGGCATTTGAAGGTCCCTTCCAACTCAACACATTCTATGAGTCTGTGAATTTACTAGTTTCCCTTTTTGTGAAGCAACAACAGAAGATCCTGTATGAATCTCTAGTGGAAAGCAGCCCCTGAAATGAGAGAATTTGGATAATATCGATGTTGCAGGGAAAGGCAACATGGCTTCTGCTTGCTGCCAGAAAACAGGATCTCCTGTACCCAAGACACATGGGTACAGCTGTTTTGACACCAGACCCCATCACATTGAATGAAGGGACTTGTTTGAGATGAGAGTTACTGTAGATTTTCCCTGGTTGATCTCAGCAATCTATTTCTGTGTTGCACAGCTCTCATTCCAGTGAACATAGCAGATAAATTTATGCTTCACAGTAAATTACGTTCTTTAACAATAAGTTTTGTCCTTTGATGTTCATTTTCTCAGCAATTTTTTTTTATCCTGAAGGTGTGCAGCTAGTAGTATCCACAACTATTCTTTAAAAGAAGCTGTTTTTGGAAAATCTGAAGTGGCCACCTCTGTGAGTAAAAGTCTTTCCCACAGTGGCCAAAGTAAATGGCAAAACCCAAACCCCCAGTAATATTCCATAAGGGACCTTTTGTAATCCTTGGCTAGCAGGCTTTCAGTGCTGCTTGCAGGAGAGCTATAATTTTCAGTGCATTAGCTGGCTTTTTTTTCAAGGGGGTTAATTAGACAGACTTTGGATCTAGCTGGTTAAGGAAACTGGGGCAAGTTCTCTGCCTGTGTTCTTCCTGTCAGTAATTCCTTGTGTGACTGGAGGTGCTTATTTGGGGAAAAAACGCAAGCAGAATTTGGTCTGTTACAGATAACCACTAAAAATTGAAATGACTGAGCCTTAGCAAATATGTGGACATGTAAAGTGAAGCTGGTGGGTTCTGATTTGGGTGGGAAAGGCATGGTATTTGTATGAGATCATCAGCACGTTTCCTATAGGGTGTTTAGGATTAGTTGATTTTTATTCTGCTGAGGCTTTAGCAGGACTCTGTTGGGTTATGGCAGTGCTTGGGAGAGAAGTGAAGGCTTTAATTCTTGAGAAATCTGTGAAAGGTTTCCCAGTTGGAGCCCGAACACGGTCAGGCCAAAGGATTTTCTGCACTCTTTACAGTCTGTATTGATTTCCTGCTCCCCATGTGAAATATGAAAACTGCAGTCATTTCTTAGTTACGTGGCATATTGGACTTCATTCAGAGGAGGACAGATGAGTGACAGTGAAGCAGAGCTAATCTGAGCTGTAGAATGTGCCTTGTTCTGTACAAAACCAGGCAGGTAAAGCTTGTAGTTTAGTCAGTTGAGAAGGAGAGGAGGGACTTTGATTACAACCAGCAGCTCTGCTTCCACCTTTTGCCATGTGGTATGATCCAGCTCAGAGTGAAATACTGTTTGGTGGAACCTGGTTTCATCCTCTTTGTTTTCTTGTGGGTTTTTTTCAGATATGATACACACATTAACCCCTTATGAGGACAGGCTGAAGGAGCTGGGATTGTTCAGCCTGGAGAAGAGAAGGCTCAGGGGGGACCTCATAGGAGGTTTTCAGAAAGGCAGGGGTTGGACTGTTCAATAGGATATGTGATGGAAGGACTAGAAATAATAGATGTAAATTGGAGGAGAGGAGTTTTGGGCTAGATATAAGAAATTCTTTAGGGTGAGGGTGGTGAAACACTGGAACATGTTGCCCAGAGAGGTTGTGGATGCTCCCTCTCTGGCAGTGTTTAAGGCCAGGGTGGACAAGGCACTGAGAAACCTGGTCTAGTGAGAGGTGTCTCTGCCTATGGCAGGGGGGTTGTAACTAGCTGATCTTCAAGGTCCCTTCCAACCCAAGCTATTCAATGATTCTATGACAAAATTATACCTTATTGAACATTATCAACAAGTTAATAGAACCGTGCATGTATTAGTGCTTTCTGTATACTGATGCTCTCCTTGGTTATTGAACAATTCTGCATTTTCTTTTTTGTTTCATTTCTTAAAATCCATTCTTGTAATGATGACTTATTCACTTTAACACAATTGATTTCTGACACGTTGCCCTGTACTTTATGGTACTTGTGTGATGACATCTCTTGCTCACTGAAAAAAACAATAACCAACATGCACAGAAATATTCTTTAGGAAATATATCTAAATTACTTAATGCTGTAGGTACATAATTAGTCAGACAAACTATGAGAAATAATCTACTTTAATTCATCTGATTTCTATACATGTTTTCCCAGAATATAGCAAGATAAATTTTGCTCCCCCAAATTAAGGTTCTTTAAACTGCTTGAAAAGTTGCTGGTGGAGGAGAATGGAGCTTTGCTTTAGGCTAATCTTACAGCAGCTTATATGAACTTATAAATGCACCCCATCTTTTCCTGCACTGTGCTCCCAGCTTGTGCTGCAGTCTCTGCAAGTCCAACTGGTCTTTCTCCTGTTTCCAGGCTCTGGCTGAATTTTAGAGTGTGCAAGAAATGCTTTTTGCTTCTTGCAGAGTTAGAAGAAGAGGTAGGGAGGAGACATCTGCAGGTCCCAATTTTATAAGTGAGAAGAAATTAATTAATTGTTACAAAGGAGAAAACCCATCATCCAATTTCCCATAATCTAATAAGTTTTAGTTACTTGTAACCGTGGGCTGGTTTGAACAAGTCACGTAAAAGTGAACAATTACATATAGGATTATTCAGTATTCCAGTTTTAGTTTGCTCTAGGTCTTTATTTAATATGCTGTTTCACATTATAGAACTACATAAACAGGAACTTAATACCATGTAAGTAGACAAGGTTTAAAAATTTATGCAATATTTTAAATACAATGCCTTTGTTAATATGCACTAAATGTCATTTGGGGAGTTCATAGCATTCTCAACCACATCTGTGCTCTTAAAATGTTTCGTGGTGCTTTTTTCTGATTTTTACTTTCCTTTTCAACCAGTCTGTGCAAAACATCAGTTGTCATATTCAGAATGAAACAGCCCCATCATTTCTGGCATGCCTGAGTAGAATGCCAGAAGTTTGAATTTCAGAATAATAATATGTTAGGAATTGGTCCATCACTGATGAAAGTGATGGGTTTTATTAAAAAGGCTGCTAAGTCAATCTTCTCCCACTTGTTGGTTTTGAAACTTAGAAGAAAAGCTACTTTGCCAAGGTTATTTATTTGAAGCTACTCAATCTTTATTTTTGTAATATAATCAAGTTAATAATCAACACTGCCAACCCAATTCTAAGAAAAGCTGGAGTATAGTGTTCTTATATACTTAATGATAAGTATTTTGAATAGGTGAAATGGGTGTTTATTTCAGAGATTGGGTGTGTGAGGAGGGAAAATAATGTCAAAGAAACTTCTTAGTAGGCAGAACACTGTCTCATCCCCAGCTCCTTTTTCCCCTGGTGCTTTATGTGATTCATTAAAGCAGCTGCTTTCCTTGCTAGAATCAGCATCACAGAATGCTTTGGGTTAGAAGGGACCTTAAAAATCATCTGGTTCCAAACCCTTGCTATGGGCAAGGACATCTTCCTCTAGACCAGGTTGTTCAAAGCCCTGTCTAGCCTGTCTTTGAACCCCTCCAGGGATGGGGCATCACTGCTGTGTAAGAAAACCAGAAGATGCATCAAGTCTTTCTGGGTGGAAACAAAGCTGTAAAGTCTGTAGGTTATACTAGATACTAGAAAAAGAAGTAATTTTTTTTTTTTTATATACATCTGTGGTCATTACATGCGTGACTTCCAAACTGTGTTCTCTGTTAAAGAGCTTACTGGGTCTGACCATTGTGAAGACACTTGTACCACAGATGGCACAACTTTCATCTGAATCCTAAGTGAGGTTTCTGTAGAGGTCTTTCAGGCAAACGAGGATTTTCTTTCAAAGTGCCTCTTGGAATTAGTCTCTCCTGAGAAGAGGATCATGCTGAAAACCTTCTGCATGGCAGCTGTAACTTCCACCTTGGGAAAAGGGCTTAAAGGATTCCTCCATCTCAGGGGGCTTTTAAACAGTTTTGCTTTTAACTGCATCAACTGGGTGTAAAATATGCATGAATACATCTTGCTATGCTTTGTTACAAATTGAAGGTATAAAAGTAAAGCCTAATCAGGTAATGGCTTGCTCTGTCTTCGTTGTAGGGAAATTAAGAGGAATGAAAATGCGTGCACGAAGTCTACTGGGTTTGTTTGGGTTTATTTTTTAACATAAAGGCTGATTGCTGGGAATTGAAAATGTGGTACCTTACAGAGAAAAGCTTAGTTCTTTTCAATTTAAGTCTTTGGTTTCAGAGATGTGTTTCATGTAAATGTTTTTCGTTTTGAGCTACAACTGGGACATTGTAACATGTCACCTAGAAAACAATGCTGATGTACAGCAATCCAATGCAGCTTCAGAGCTCTTTGATGTCAGCCTGTAAGGGTAAGAGATTAACCTCTTTCCCTGGTAGACAAAGAGTTTTTATTTTTCATCTTTTTTATGGGACCTGATCCAAAAGCTATTAGAGTCTATGGAAACCAACCTATTTATCTCAATGGGATTTGAATTGAAGGACATGATTTTTGTGGTCCAGTGTTTTTGGGTAAAAAAAATCATCCCAACAACAACAAAAAAAAACACAACAAAAACTTTGCTGTAAAGTCATAATTGCATCCAGATGGATTTCTCTAAGTGGTTGTGAAGCAGCTGGTGGAAGTGCCTTGATCTAACCAAAATTCAGCATGCCACTTGTTTCCCGATGTGGGAAAATCTGCCACAATCTGGAAGCAATTAGTCTGGAACCACCAGCCCCCCCCCGAGCAGTCCTTTTTAAATAAGTTGCAAATAGAAAAGCTAGAAAAATCTGTGAGATGAAGTTGTATCATCTGCAGCACCTTGTGGAAAGGGTTTTTTTTGCAGTAATGTGGTTTTTTTAATGTGCTTTCTTGTGTGCATCAAGCTGTACGTGCAGCGTATTGTACAGTGACATCCTAATGTTCTGCTGTTTTGGCCAAAACTTTATTTTTATTTGAACAGGTGAGATACCAGGCTTGAATTTTTAAACAAGACTAAATTGGTAGTATGGACACAGTAGTCTTTGCTTGGCTCTAGACAATTTTCAGGGCCCTGGTGTGGATTGCTGCTAAGAAACTAAGAAACATGAACAAAACACTAATTTAATTGCAGTTTTTCCTTAGTTTTTATGCTGAAGTGGAGGTAAATGTGGAGATAATGTTCAACAGTAGTTTTATTCCTAGTGCTGCTGCTCTTAGTGATGGGATAGTGTTGTGATTCATCCTGGGGCAGAGCATTGTCCTGCCTCTGACAGTATTCAGTAGCAGCCACTTAGAGGAGACAATAAAAAAAGAGACAAAAAGCTAGTAATAGCTCAGCAGAATTATGTTTTCATCTTCAAAAATGGGCCATAAATGTTTCTCACCAATTAAGTGGAATTATTTGTGCTGTTTCCTGTCAGGGAAATACGAAGGTAGTGGCTCTTTATCTCTTACCTTTGTGGTCAGTGATGAGCTGCTGAGTGATTACTGCTTGACCAGAGACCCTGAAAAAATAGGTTGGGGCAAAAGAGAGAAGCAGCTAAAAAATTTAAAACTATATGATTTTTTTTTCTTTGAGAAGTAACGTGCACAAGAATTGAAACATTCTTAGGAGTGCTTTTTAATACAGTGATAGAACACAAGAGGTGTATTTCATAATACAAAGTTGGGAGAGGGAACCGGAGAGGAAGAGCAGAAAAAAATGCCCTGATGGAAAACCAAGCAAGATGTAATAGACTCTCAAGCTTCTAAAGCAGAGAAACAAAATTAACTTTTTTTAATTCTGTTATGACTAGCCGAGCTGTAATGTAATACTGTAAATCTCTTAGTGTTGTGTAATAAAATTAGGCCAAAAAAATGACAAAAGCATAAACAATGCACTAATGAAAAAGCCTTGCAGGACTCATGTTTGAATTGGATTGTGCCCATTTGATTTATGCCAGTGTGTAAGTACACTCAGCTCGAGTGTTTGTGGAAGCAAGGACAGTATCCTTTCCCTCTGCAGTCCATCTTCCTTTGTGATTTTTTTTTTTTTAAGGTTTAGAAAGCATGTTACTAAATATCATATCAGTGTGGTTAATCACACTGATATTAGAGATATTTAATTAGATTTAATTAGAGAAATCTGTTGTACAGTCTGAGAAAATAATCAGGAGTGAGAAAAAAGGGGATATTTCACTGTAAGCTGGTAAATAATTGTCTTAGAGCTCTCTTGGCTCAGCTTTCAGATGCACGTAAAACCCATCAGCAGAAAACTTTTCACTTGGGCAGTATCGATGCGTTTTGAGACACAGCAAGTCCCTGGTGTCATTTCAGTCACTGGCTGGTGCTTTGCATGTGTTGGAATTTCAGGGGAAAAAAACCCCCAAATATGCAAATGAACTTTTTTTCCAGTGTAATTTCTAATGGCACCTCTGCTGCTGCTGTGAATCTGATGATGGTGGCAGCTGCTTTGTTTGTGCCTAATGGGCAGAAGCCTGCAAGGCATCTGAACCTTGTTAGCCACTTTTAAAATAAACCCAAAAGCCAGTTATATGATTCTCTGCTTATATAGATGAATATTTAATTTATAGCTGCAAAAAATTAAAGGAAATAGAAAGGGTTTATCAAGTTCAATACCAGTTTCCTTGCCTTGTGCCTGAGCATTATTTCTGCTCCCCATCTCTGCTGATAGAAATACCACTTGGTGCTTCATCAGGATGTTGTTTCCAGCTGCAGTGCTCCAATGCTGCTGGTGTTTTAGCATCCAGAGACACTAGAGCTTAGCTCTTTCCTCTCTTGATGTGACATGACAGGTATGGTTGAAACCTCTGTTCTGAACAAAAACACAAGGATGTTGGAATGTGCTCAATAGCATGTTATAGAGATAAGGTAGCATAATGCAATGGAAAAAGATTAAAGAAGAAATACCTTAGAACTTGAGTATGTCTTTGTAAAAAGAAGCAAAAAAAAAAAAAAAAAGAAAAAGAAAAGTAATAGATTTAAATGAGGGGGGGAAAATAGAGAACTGAATAAAGAATTGCTAGAGAATAGAGAATTGATCAGCACTGAGTGCTGCAGGATGAAATGGGTTGTACTGGGTTCTTGGGTGTGTTCCTGCCATCAGAATCCTGTTTGCTTGCTGAACTATGCTTGGATTTATTTATCCCTTACTATCTGGGCAGGCCAGGGAACTGTCTGGTGACAGCAGAGTGATTTGTCCTTACTGACATGCTACATCAGTAATCCTGTTGCAGCAGGCACATCTGTAGTTGTATTTTTTTTGGGCCACTCGGGAAGTGGAGCAAGTATGAGAGTCATGGGAGGTAAGACATTGTGCCTCAGCTCACTGGCTGGTGTAGAGTGATGATGAACATGTCCCAGCACAACCCACCCTTGCATTCCCTGCCATCTCAATGGCAGCAGGTGGGAGGCAGAATATGGTTTCTTGAATGGTGCAGGGATGAGGTAACTCACTGGGATTTTAATGGGCTCCACATGACTTGAGTTGCTGATAGTGATGCACTGATTTATGTACTGATGTGAGTGAGAAGCACCCAACCTCCTCTGAGGCCTCCACCCTGGCCTGCCTTACAGAGATGCAACGAGGTAACGCTCATCCCTTCGTGGTCACAGCCCACCCACACACACCATATGCATAACTTTTCCATCAGGGAGAACTGTTGGGATGTAACCATCTGAAGTTAAGGCAGTTGCACGTAATCTTTATTTTTTTTCACATACAACTCTTCAGCTATAGAATTTATAGAATCATAGAATAGTTTGGGTTGGAAGGGACCTTAAAGATCGTCTAGTTCCAACCCCCCTGCCATAGGCAGGGACACCTCAGTGCCTCATCTAGCCTGGCCTTGAACATCTTCAGGGAGGGGGCATCCACAACCTCTCTGTTGTTGAAACCACTTCCAGTGTTTCACTACTCTTACTGTAAAGAATTTCTTTCTTATATCCAGCCTGAATCTTCCCCCTTCCAATTTACATCCATTATTCCTAGTCCTTCCATCACATATCCTATTAAAAAGTCCTACCCCTGCCATAGTCTCAAACACATAAATGAGCCAATTTATTGTGTTTTTAGAATGTACCACGTGACTTTTTTAAAAAGGAAGGTGCTAATATCTAGTATCTTATTTTTCTATTGCTCTGTTTCATTTTCTCTCTTGGACTAGTTAATATAAATGCTCTTATGGGGCCTTTTATCAACAGTACTGCTTCCCTACTGCATTACAGGTAAACAGTTGCCTTTTCAGAGTTGCTCATTGTTGAGTGAACCTCATCTCATTTAAGTTGTTGGGAAATCCTTCATTAGTACCAAAACTACTACAGCAAAGACAACACAGAAGCACTTTTGGAGTTCATGCATTAAGGATGTGTCTTCTTGCAGGACTGACAGGATAACAAGCTCATAGTGCTAGAATTTGGCTATTTGCATAATACAGAGCAGTAATACTTCAATTTACAATTCATGAATAAGCTTTTCAGACAGTAGTTGCCAACATGATTGAGATTTTTGAACGCTTTTGAAGCAAATTGCTGATTTTCAGCGCATTTTGTTATTTTTTTGGGAAGCCGAAATTATACTGGGATACCAAAGCCTGAAAACACAACGTAATTTGGCACTCCTGCATAAATGGTCCCTGAATGAGGGTGGTGGGGAAGTACTGATCCAATTCTCGATTTAGTTGAGCATGTAATAAGCAAACTTGGTAATTCTGTGCTTTCATTGTGAATGCATCAGTTTCTTTAATTAGGTAGCTGTGAAGAGAAGAGGCTGCAGGTAAGAGGAGTGAATCAAAATAAACTCTTTTTTTGGACAGCATTTAAGGGCAGTGCTCTAGTATAGGAGAAGCCCTGCTACTAAAATGCTTAGCAGACCTTAGAGAAGCTATAAGAATCTCTGTTAGGTTCAGAAAGAACTTGTCTCCATCCTCTGTGTTACTAGAAGGTACTGGTTATGCTTTCCCTGTGGTTGCTGGGCTGGTCTTTTGAGTAACATGGATGATAAATCTTGAGGTGGGGCCTGGGAAGTGTCTGGTGGTGGTGATGTTCATGGATTACATGAAGCTGTCTGCCAGCAGCAGGATGGTGGTGTTCCTCAGTGCCAGCACAGTTGTGTGAAGGCAAATGTAGGAGTAGATGTGCTGACTGAAGGGTTGCATGAGGAGATGAAGAGCTGAAGTAGAGATAGAAGATACAGTCAGGGGTGATGACTGTATGATAAACATGATAAAAACTTGCTGAGCAGCAGCAGCTTGGATTACAAAGGACTTTTTGCCTCTTTCATGTCTCACGATAATTAAACGGTCCATTTTTATTCAACTTTTTTTCAAATGGGATTCTAATTAAGCAATAACTAATGAAATAGGAGATTAAGCATCAGCAGATCTCTGACGGTCAGAGAGGTGCCCAGGGCAAAGTCCTCAACAGCTTCAGAAAATTGTGTCCTGAAACAAAGCAAAAACAGTTACTACAAAACCAGGAGATGCATTCTGTGAGTGCAAAGGCAGAGCCAATTAATTTTCTTGGTGTTATGCTCAAGTAAAAAAAAAAAGTAAAATTAAACATGTTTTCCTTTTAATGTGGTTGCTGTGTCATCACCGCAAATGTTTTTTTTTTAAACTGCATCTGCAACCAGATAAGATGCTATCAGGCACTTTTAATTTTAATTAAGGTTTAACCTATTGGAGGAATATGTATTTAAAGAATTAATTAAAACTCTGTTCCCTGTATAAGAGATTTCAGTTATCGGAAACGAGCTAATTGCGGTATCATTGGGGATCTGTGCTTTGCAAGCTGTTTGTGGTGCTAAAAAGGCATCTTCATGTGGATGATAAGGGAGCGCTGGGAGGAACCAGAGGCTGACAATGGCCACCTTTTTAGTTCAGTTGGAATAGAAGGAGCTGCTGCTTTCCCTGCAACTGTCTCTGTCACTCTTATCCCAGTTTCTGTTGTTCTTCAGAGTGGGTGGCTGGCACAGATGCTCAAAATACTTGAGATAATTGGGTGTAATTTGATTGCATCATGGTAATGCTGTATCCCACAAGAAGGGGTTTTAAGGTGGGTAAAATACCTTTATGGAGTGAAGTCTTTCATACCATAACCTTGTATCTCCATGAGTTTATTTTTTAAAGCCCTGCTGAAGGTATGAAGTGAGTGCTGGAGCTCCTCAAGGATCAAATCACGCCTTGTTTGATATTTTCATTAGCAGCCTTTACAGAGGAATTAGAGGCATGCTGAATAAATTTGCCTACTCCAGAGCTGAGACACATTGGCAAGGCCAGGGGAGGACTGGATTGTTATGTGAGAGGTACCACTTTCCTCTGCTGTTAATTGGTTTCAGGAGAATGTCATGTACTTCAATGCAGAGGATACTAATTTCTCCTGTAAGTTCAGCCAGATCATTTGGGAGCAGCAAAGAGTGAAGGTGTCCTGCTTGTATTTAGGCAAATGAGCTTAAGCTGCCCCAGTTTAAGGAAGGGTAATTGGGATGATGGTGGAAGGATTGATGAGCTTTTGTACAGGTAGCCTGGAAGAGCTCAGCTTCAGCCTGGAGAAACAAAACTTGGGAGGATATTGGTTCACTCTGCATGTATACAGGAAAGACCAAAAAAAAAAAAAAAAGCATAGTTATTTAAGCTATAAGATGGTTTTAGGAAGAGGCATAGAGTGAAAATATGGAATCCACTTCCCCTGGTAGGTTGTTTCACTGTGGATTTGATGCTTCCCTGTGGCATAATGTCCTGAGCATTAGATAGTCATGGCAAACCCCAAGGTCAAGCGGTGGGAGTAACTCTTCAGAGCACATAGAGAGGGGACCTTGCTTTCTACAATTTTATTGGAGAGAAGGAACTAAGCTTCTAGAGGAGAAGTATTTATGAAGCAAATATAGTGCATAGGCAGCCTTGTCTTCCTTAAGGATTTACTGCTGCTCTTGGTGGCTGCGTGGACGTGCCAGACTTCTTCCAACACCTCAGAGGAGGTGCCAGTCTCTCAACTAAAATAAAACCTTTCTCCCACTCCCTGCCTGCTATATCGGCCTTTTGAGGGAGAATTACCTTTTAAAACATGCTGGGGTGTTTGCTGGGCTTTTATTCTACCCTTTTAAAGTAGTTTTTAAATGAGCAGAGAGGAGGTGAAAAATGTTGGCCACTTTTAATACTGTCATTTAACGATCTCATCCTTTGAGCCCGTGTTTGTGGAGAGATGACATATCTTGAGCCATTTTCTCCTTTCCTCGCCTGTTTTCCACAAGAGTATCTCCTATTGTGTTAAGCCAATAACCCTTTTTATATATAGGTCAGGGTATAGTATTAATGAGCTTTTATACCATGGTTTTAAATGTCACACACGGTTCTTACAGTAGGAGTGGGGAATAGAAAACATTGCCTGGATTTGTTCTTTCCAACAGTAAATGTGTGAAACAGTTGACCTTCTGATAGAAAAAGAATTTCTTTGATTAATCAGAACCTTTTAGCTTTTGTCATTTCGAAAGCATTCTCAAAGACCAAAAGTTGCAGGGCTCGCCTTTGAAAGTTGCCTGCTTTAAGGAAATCTTCAAAAAAGAACTTGCTGTGAGGGCAGGTGTTCCTATAATGAGAGCATTTGGCAGGATGAGCTGCAAGTAAAAGTTGAGAGTTTTTATTTGTCTCAGAAACCCACTCAGTACCTCCAGAAGTGCTTGGGCTGTAGTGAACCTCTGCTTGGAGCAGAGCAATCTGAGCTTTGTCATCACCTTGAAAAGCAGCAGCATTTGTGCTGGTGGAGATGTGGATGTGGCAGATTTGGATTAGCCCAAGAGCTGTCAATGTGTTTGACTTGCTGTAAGGTGTTCAAGTCTCCCTATGGATACAAGAAAACATATTGCATAGCTCAAAAAACAGTGTGGAGGGAAAGCTGAGCTGGTGGTTCACTGAGGGGAGGCTCTCTAAAGCTCTTGCTCCTATCTTCTGAAGTATCTGGATTGCAGAACACCCCAGTAAGGTCATCCTTCAGAGCTTCTACTGCTTAATTTTATCCATCACAGTGTTACAGTTAGTAAGCCAAGGCAGCACTGGTGCTGTCACTTCCAGTTTGTTTTCAGACACATTATCTTAGTAAACCAAAAAAAGAAAAGGAACATCTGCAATTTTGCTTTATCAAATGGTTGCATTATGCTGCAAACAAAGAAAAAAAGGGAAGCTCTGTGCATTTGAAAGTAGTTTAATAAATTAGTATTAGTATTGTAATTTGCTCTTCCTTTTGGATTCTGGCTATTTAGCAAAAATTGCTTGGGAAAGCCATTAATTTTACCATGATGAATGATGATACAGAAAAATATCTGACCATATGTTTGTACCTTTATTTCAAAGGACCAGGATTGATGAAACTCAGAGGGGAAAAAAAAAATTATTATTATTTGCTATACTTCCAAAGAAAATGGAGAATAGATGGATTTAGAGCCTTAATTTTCTCATTTACACTAATGCTGTCTGTAATAGCCACTTTTGAGAGTTCAGTGAGTGGTATCTGAAGAGCATTCTTAAATGGAAAAGTAAATATCGCTAATTTTACCATGTTAGGCCGATGATCTGATATGTGCTCGCACAGATTTCGTAATTTTATAGCTGTTTTCATATCTGGATAGTACATTTAATGTTCCTCTGGCATATTGTGCTCATTTCTTCTTTTGCTGCTTCACTTAAGCTAAGGATACAGACAAGCTGATTACTTTAAAAAATCATTAGTGAAGAAACAGTATAACAAAAAGGCCTTAAAAAAACAGTTTATTTTTTAAAAAATATTTTCCTGAAGGCAGAAATTCAGGACTTGCAGAGTTTTAAATATGGAAGCTGGTCACACCAGTGGGCTAGGAGTGTTTTTTCTTCTTATTTTCTTCAAATTTCCTCCTAGTTTTAGTCTTAACATGAAGCATCTGCTATTATTCTCTTGGCCTTTCATCACGTGGAGCATTTTCTCTGGGCCAGTAGAATGATTATTCCTGCAAAACTGTCAGCAACAAACCCCCCAGCACTTTGCAGCATTGAAGGAACCTGCACCATCAGCATCTAATGATGTACCAAAGGTAGTAAGTAAGTAGTGAGCAATTGCTAGAGAAATAGGCAAATCTGGGCTAGCCCCCAGGAGAATAAGAGTTTAAAGGTCTTGGTCTTCTGATTCCCTTATATTAGTTGGCCACCTCCCTGTTCTTCAGCAGTTCAGCAGAATGCTGGAAATTATTCTTCTCAGATTCCTTTTCTGAGGTTTATTGCCTTCTGGTGCTGCTTTCCAATTTCAAGAGGGAGAGATGCCTCACATTGGTGTGCAGTGCCTTGTAATTGATGATGGGACTCTTCTTCAGATGTCTATCTTGTGCCTGGAAGGGGTGACAAGCCTTCAATTTACAGCGTTTACTCATATCAGGTCATTGGATGTATAATGCTCTAAAATAACCTTAGTGCTCAACTTGAGTTTTTTGTGAATGAACCTATCTATAAATAAATAAATAATAAAGTCTTAAGAGTTGGTTGACTCTTCATCCCAAATCTTTGGAGGAACTGAGAGTCACTTCTTGTTCTCACTGCCTTTGGTCCTTTTAATGTAGCACTCATCAGGCAGGTCAATGCTGTGGAGATATCTTCATGTTTGGTTTTGTGGTTTTGTTGGTTTTTTTTTTATTTTTCTGGGGTGTTGTTTTGTTTTTTTTTTTTCATGTGAAGTGAAGCAAACTTCAGTAGTCCCTCATCTGATTGTGGAGAGTGATTGTGATGTTGCTTTTGGGCATGCTTATTCCCCATCTTCTTTCCTGTTTTTGGGTCATAAGTGATGCTAATTTGCACTTGCACAGTTCTTCTATCTTGATTACTGAGCGGGCTGGATGATGTGGAGATTAGCAGTGACGTTTTAAAAGACCAGATGCTTGCCAGCATCTTTAAAATTCTCCACTTTTTCATCCTTGTTTGATCAAGCCCCAGGGTGAGGCATCAGAAGTAGCTCCCTATAAATGCCTAAGCAGCAGAAAATGTGATCCCTGCCTCGTTTGTCAAATCAAAGCTCAACCTAATTTTTATTTTTCACAAAAGGAGCATTAAGTATGGCTGTCTGTTGCCTAGACCTGGCTCAGGAGACAACACCTGCTGGAACTGCTTCTGGACAGGGGGAAAGAAATCCGTTTTCCCTCCATACTGGCATTTTATGGGGTGGTGAGATGTGTGAAGAAATGCCTTGGCAGGTGTCCAGCACCTGCTGTTGCCTGGCATGGTTATTTCCCTATCTTGAGGAACGCTGCTTCAGTCTGGAGAAGGTTTGAGCATGACCTAGAAGGGTTCATCAGCTGATGGTGATGGACCCGAGCATATGCAGGCTCGAGCTGCTTCTGTATTTGGACATTTCAGTATTTATTCTCTGTAAGCATCAATTCAAGGCATCACTGTGGAGATGGCTGTGAATGATTCTGAGAGACTACACATTTTGTTCTCAGATTGACTTGCATACCTTAAAAGAGATCTGAGGCATGGGGATTTGACTTAATATCATAGAATAGTTTGGGTTGGAAGGGCCCTTAAAGATCATCTAGTTCCAACCCCCCTGCCGTTGGCAGGGACACCTCCCACTAGATCAGGTTGCTCAGCGCCTTGTCCAGCCTGGCCTTAAATACCTCCAGAAAGGGAGCATCCACAGCCTGTCTGGGCAACCTCTTCCAGTGTCTCACTACCCTCACCATAAAGAATTTCTTACTTAAATCCAGCCTGAATCTCCCCTCTTTCAATTTACATAAGTGGTTTCTAGTCCTCCCATCACATNTGCTCCAGCCATTTGATCATCGTTGTGGCTTTGCTCTGGACCTGCTCCAACAGCTCAATGTCCTTCTTATGTTGAGGGCTCCAGAATTAGACACAATACTCCAGGTGGGGTCTTACCAGAGCCCAGCAGAGGGGCAAAATCACCTCTCTTGACCTGTTGGTCATACCTTCTCTTGATGCAACCCAGGGTTTGGTTGCACACAGCTAGCTCATGTTAAGTTTTTCATCCACCAAATCCTTCTCTTCAGGGCTGCACTCAAGCCACTAGTTTTTACCAGAACTAGTGAGCAAAACAGAATAAGAGGGGTTTTTTTTTAATTTATTTTTTTTTACAGAATAAGAAACACTTTTAAGTGTTAGCCATATTTTGCTTCTCTCAAAAATATTTTGCCACTGCAATCTTTTTGTCAGCCAATTGCTGCAGACATTTTGCATAATCCAAACCAGGCTTTTGTTAATACTTCACCAGTATCCTTTCAGACCACTGAATGCCTTTTAATTGATTTGGAAGGATTATATCAAAGGATAAGGTAAGTCTTTGTTTGCAAGAGGGGGAAAAAAAATAGAGAACAATAGATAGTTTTTAATTGTGTGGGAGGGCTTTGTGGTTTTTTTTAATAAAACAGTGTTTAATGTAGCTGTGAGTGCCTTCAGTAGAGTTAGGTATTTTGTGTCAGAAAAGTAAAATACCTGTCAAAAAATCCTGCTTATTACAGCAGCTTTCCCAAAGCTAAACTCAATGGAATGAAACCTCCCAGAGTGGAATGGGTTGCTGTTCATGCTACTTGCTTCCTGAGTTGTGGGGTTTTTGTTTTTTTCAGCATTTAAATCCAAAGCAAGCAGCTGTCAGGATCTCAGATGGCTGAAGGAAATGCATGAGGGGACAGGCACCCCTCCTTTGGAGGAGGTCTCAGCCAGACCCTAGCAATGCCATGCAGAGGTTGGAGGAGCTGAAAGTGTGGGATTAGAGGAGCTTACATCTTTTGACTTTGTACCGGATCACTGGATCAAAATCACTTTGATAGGGGCTTTATGGGGATTTTGCAGGGTTGGTTGTGTTTTTTATTTGTTTGGGGGTTTTATGTCCGTGGAACTATATGCTGTGCTGAGTTGTGTGCCCTCTAGGTTTGCAGCAAGATGGGTATTGAGTTTAAAGTGGACATGGAGACAATCGAGCCTATACTTACCCTATCAGCAGGATGCTCCTTCACAGGACACAGAGTATCACCTTCAAATCAATAGTCAAGAAGGAGACTCCTTTCCTCCTCCCTTCCCAACATGATGTGGTTGCTTTGGGAACAAGATGAATTTCTTGCATGAGCAGGTCCATGGATTCTTTTGTCAATATAGCTGGCTTTGTGAATGTTTTGGGGGTTTTTATCAGTGAAATGAGGAATCTACCCACAGCACATTGTAGCACTGAAGTTCATCCTCTGCCTTTTCTTTACTTCTACCTCAAACTATCACATCCCCTAGTTTGCATCTTAGTGCCATGGCTCTTATTCCTTACCCTCTCCCATCTCTACTGCCCTGAAAACCACTTCTTATGCTTTTAACATTTAATAACTCAAATGAGACAACTGTTTAAAAAATCAGCTGATCAGACAGTGAGAAGGGAAGATGCTGGTGCACAAACTTACCTTCTGTGCAGAAAATATATTAAAAAATATCCTGGAAAGGATCAGCCTTAATTAAAATACAATGTGAGCTAGCAGTAGCGTGAATTCATATAGAGCAAACAAATTTATTTTACAGATAAAACTGGGCATGATGTAAAATCATCCATGCTTTAAAGCCATGTCACTTGTTCTTTGTTTTTGTATGCTTTTTGTTATGTTTTGGATTTTGATGAGTTTTTAAGTGTAGCATAGGACAGTAATAGATTTCAGAGTTTCAGACATCATTCTTTGGACAAACCCAGTCCACACCACTGTTGTTTTCAGAGATTTGTGTGCTTTTTGGCTCCTATTAAAACCTCTGTCCCTACCCAAGGGAAGCACTGATCAGCACAGTCATCCAGCAGGTGATAAAAAGACCGAGCACTTTTTGGCAGATAAACCATGGTAAAACAAGTATTATTCCTATTTTTCAGTGTAAGTCAATTTTCAGTAGTAGGAATGTTACTTTGTGGTGCTGGATCTAATTAATTTACCTTGTTTATTTGGAATCTGTCCATATAAAATACAGGCCAGAGGAAAGCAGCATTTGAGAGCAGCTTCTTAGGAATAGAGGATTTTTTTTTTTCTTTTCCCAACTTTAAGGAAAGTTTAGGCTCATTCCACTGTGTTTCAACAAGTACAATTAGCAATGAAGTGCATTTTTTACATGCAAATCAGTCATTTTTACTGAACAAACTCTCTCAATAAACTTTATCTTAAAAAGGAAGAACAGGAAAGAAGAGTTTAGAGGGTAGATCCTGATAGTGCTCAAGCTTCTTGACCCCTCAGGGTTCTGATAAAAAGAATTTTCTTTTAGACACAAGTAACAAGACACTAAACTGGGAGAGTTGAGGGGTCTGTCTGGGACAGCCATGGATAAATAGCTTATGTCTTTTATGTGCAGCTCCATCACTGCCTTTCCTCACTGAGCAAAGGAAACAGCCCCGGGTCAGCAATTCATAGAATCATAGAATAGTTTGGGTTGGAAAGGACCTTAAAGATCATCCCTGATGATCCCATAGGCAGGGACACCTCCCACTAGACCAGTGCCTTGTCCAACCTGGCATTAAACACCTCCAGAGAGGGGGCATCCACAACGTCTCTGGGCAACCTGTACCACTATTTCATCACCTTCACCATAAAGAATTTCAGCTCTCCCAGCCATATTTTCCTCTATCTGACTTTTCTTTTGGCTACTAAATGACAGTTTCAATGCCCTAAACCACTTTTGAGATCTAAGAATATTGTTTTCTGGGTTTAGATTTTTTTAGTATGCTGTATCTAATTTCTGTAATGAGAATAAATGAAAAGGGGTGAAGTTAGTAGCAAACCAAGAAGGAGTTCCTAATAATTTGTTTTAAGGACGTGAGGCACAGAGGTTCTGCTAATATCCTAACACTGTGTTTAGTAGCTGGGTTAGCACTTTCCCTGTAGATGGCTTTCTAGCTTTTAATGAGCTTATGATCCTTACAGGCAGTCAGTTGTTCTGTTAGGCTTGAAAAATAAGCACCTTCAACCTCTTTTGTGAAGATTGTTGAAACCAGGCAAACAAAAAGAAAAAAACCCCTCAACTCCAGATTCTGTAGTTGTCCACATTCTTGTGGTGGCATCAGAATGTGTAGAAAATGAAAATAAACTGAGTTTCTAGTTTATTTCCAGTTAGAGGAGTGCAGTGCAATTAGCTTTTGTTTCTGAGTGATGTTGTTTAAATAAGGGATGAGCATATAATTCACACAATCAAAAAGCACACAGGGTTTATACAGGCTTGGATTTTACATGTACTTCTGGAGTAGAAGTCCATGTGACTTCTTAAATCCTCTGCTTTCTCAGAACATTAGCATTCCTGGGCAGAAGAGCTAATATTTTTTTATAAAAAAATATTTATTTGCTTTACTATTGAATTACAAAACAATTCTCTGACATAAGGAAGCCAAGTGAACTCTGCTTTACACATCCACACCAAAAGCTTAAGATGATGTGTAAGGTAAGGATGCTTTTTCTTACTCTGTTTGAGCTGTTAATTCTTCAAGCGATTCAGGAAACACTGTTAATGTAGCAGGCTTGGATTGGGCAAAGATTTAGGTTTGCTGTGGCACATGGTTTGTTCCACAGCCCAAAAGTTTTCTGCTTCTAATCCAGAATAGGGGATGTAACTATACCCTATTTCATGCT
This sequence comes from Turnix velox, assembly GCA_013400935.1. Classification (NCBI taxonomy): domain Eukaryota; kingdom Metazoa; phylum Chordata; class Aves; order Charadriiformes; family Turnicidae; genus Turnix; species Turnix velox. The sequence continues at coordinate 43,967 of VZTY01012505.1, read as the reverse complement.
GCTCAACCAACCAAGTCCCGTGTTTGGAATAGGATTTTGCACTAAAAGCAAGACTTAAATCCTGGAAAGCATTATTGCGAGGAGTAACATTTGTGGGAAGCTTTTTTTACCCCACTAGGACCTGCCTTAAATGTGCATTGATGAGAGGGATAGGCATTTACTTAAAATAGACAAGCAATTCGCTTTTTTATACAATGAAAACTGAAAGATTTTGAATGAAGTTATTTCTGCCTTTTCATTAGAAAAAAAGGAGACAAGAAAAACCCCCAAACTAAACAAAACCAATCGCCCAACCTCTGGAAAACATCTGTTTTCATGTAGAAAGCCAGTAGGCCTTTATCAGAGACTAAGATCACCAAAGGAAATCTGTATTAAATAGATGGGATGTATGTTTCTGATCTAAAAGACTTTAAAAATATTTGGTGAAACTTAAATGATGCCTAATATACATCATTTCAGCTGTCTGTAAATAATGTTCTCACATAGTAACACTGTGCAGCCCCTTGGTTTTGACCAATTAGACCTTCCAGTTGTGTCTAAAGATAGATGTTACTTAATCTCAGGAAGGGGACTGGAGACCACACCAGCATTTGGCTATGGTCCATTCCCTCTTTTTGATTGCTTAAGAGGGCTGTTCAGGACAGAGCATCAGCCTATATGAATGCTATCACCCAGCTTGAACAAGTCAGATTACTTAATTAGCCCTATTAAGAAGCTTCTATTTTTATAACTTTATGAGTGCTTTTGCTAAGCTTTCAAAGTCCAGCTTCAGATTTCAAAAAGAAAGTATTTTTCAGCTTGTGGTGCTCTTAGAAGTCTTGAGGGTGTTTTAGACAGTAGCTCCACAGTGTTTTTTCATATTGAGGAAGCACAAAAAGGGCTCAGAAAAGTTTAGGAAAGCAATTCTGCACTCCTGGCCTCCATGTTTCAGGTGGAGGACGTGTGTGACACCCACATGTGATGGATGTTTGCTCAGTTTTTCCCAAATATGCCTTGTTTGTCTTTGCCCTGACCATCCTCTGAGTTATCTGTAGTTTGTTTCTTTTAACATCCATGTGGTTTAAGTGCATTGGTTTCCCCCAAGGGCAGCAATGTTCTCCAGCCATCATTTAAAGCCTGCTATTGACTGAGTATCTTGCTTCATGTCCAGTGCTGGTAAAATGCTTCTTTTGAGCTAGATACTATGTTCCCATTTTGCTGACATCCACGTGGCTTTATGTAGATATTTTTGACTGAAGGAAACTACTGGATCCAACTATTTAAAATTATATCAAACATGCATATTAAAACAAAAATAATTAAAGCAACAGTGCACAGAATATGATACCTATGTCATGGTCACACTTTCAGAGTTTTTTAAGAGCCTCTAATTTCATCACAAGGGCAGGAACCCTCCACCACCCCCAAAATTCAATTAATTTGCAAAGAAAGAAAAATCTAGAATCACAGAATCACAGATATGCTTTCAAATACAAAATATTAATGTCTCAATTCAGTCAGTGGACTTTTTTGATTCTGGTTGAACCACTCTCAGCTAGTTCAGAAGAAGAATCTCCCTAATTGTGGCATAACTTTTCCCTTGTTATTGTTATCTCTGGTGGCAAGTACTGGGGGCTTTGGCTTGAAGCTTTTGTTCTTCTGGTGTCAGTGAGGAAAATTTAAGACTGGGGTCAAGGTGATGTTGAAGGAGGGAAGGGTTACTGTGCCTGCATGGATTTGGAAGCAGGGTTAAGATGTTTGGAAAGCAGAAGGTACCCATGCAAGTTTGGGGTTTGTCCAAAAATATTCCAGATGCACGTGGTTTAGAGGAAACCAGGCAGATGGCACCTGCCAGCTCATGTTTGAAGATCTTATCCAACTTCAGCTGCAGGCCGAATATGCAGAAATGTATCCTCTTACTTAGCAGAGGAGTCTGTATATGTGCTGTAGTGCATTATGTCATCAGTAAATTATTTTAATAGCAAATAAGGCTTTATTACTTTTTGCTTTATTGCATTTGCTGCTCTACATTCAATATGTACAGCATTGGCACAATATAGCTTGCATGCTAGCCAGTGCATTAGCAGAAGAAATGGTAATGTATTCCAAGGCTGTAACATGTTGAGATTGGTACTATTAAAGCCAGGAGATAAAAAATTAACCAAAAATAACCAAAACAAAACAACTGAAAAACCCAACAGTTGTTGCAATTCAGGCTGTCGTACAAAAGTAGAAAATAACAGCTTATAAAGGAAGCATATTCAGTTCTGGAAGGTAGATGAGACCAAATGAATATGGTTTTCAAAGTACCGTGGGGTTTTTATAGAGCTTTCTGGTTCAAAAAGAACTGTGAACAATTTAGAACACCAATATAAATATATAAAAAAGGGCAGTAATGAAGGATGTAAAAGATACTTGGCATAACATTTTAATAATGAAGATGCTGATTCGATGAACTCCGCTTAGGCAATGCTGAAAAAAAAAAATCCACTCCTTGCTCCATAATTAAATGTTGAACAGTACAGTAAAATAACATGGAATTAAAAATTATTTGAGGTAAGTGTAACGTGGATTAATGTTATTTTGATAAATGTGTTGAGTAAACTGCTCAGCAGAGTAATCCGATTTGCCTATGTGTATAACTGTCTAATAGGAAGGATTTATGGATGATGCCAGAGCATTGCATGTTGTATCTGCAGCACTAGTGCAAGTACTAGAGTCTTGAAGAGATGGACATGACATGGAAGGAAAGAGAAGTCTGTATAAACATCAAAATTAAAATCAGGAGACTAGTTAAAAATTAATTTTTCACTTGCCATGTTATCTCAGTACTACTCAGGTTGCATAAAGGCTGCTGTAGAACCTAAGGAAGATCTTGTATGTATGATGTGCTCTTTCTTCCCATTGACATGGATTGCAGTAGGAAGACACCTGCTCTCCCTGCAAACTCAGCTGGTTCTCCTCAGACTACTGTGTCATTTGTCTGGGTTTTCACCCTCTTTCTGGTGGAGATGAACTGGCTGTGACTGGGCCATCCTGCTGAAGTTGCTCTTGGATTTGTCTCACAGTACTTAAATTTCACACAACAAGTTCTCAAGATCCAAATACAGTTATTTCCTCAAGTGGTAACTTCATATGGGACATAGAACTTTTGAATGGCATCACCCAAGTAGCATGGTAGATGCTTTGTGCTGTTTCCAGGCTACCCTTAGCTGAGGTGCTTCAGAAGAAGCATGGGACATCACTCACTGAATGTTATTTTACCCTTTTCACAACACAAATTTAGAGTCAACTCAGAGAAGTTTTCATGTAAATAAAAATCTATTGATATTTGTTATGGAAAAGCTGATTGCAAAACCCCCAGTAATCTATTGCTGGGACCCAGCCATTAAATATATCTGATTTAAGGGTTCCCTATATGCTAGCTGAGATAAAAAACAGGTCTGTCTTCTCTGTCCATGTTGGTTTTCTTTTCCCACTTACTGTTTAGAAAGCCTTCTGTACAAGAATGTGATGTGGCTTGGCTTTCTCACCCTTCCTTAGATTTGTACCCAGTGGGAAAATAGAGCAAACCATCCTTTTACTGCATTATAGAAAATTGAGCACAGTTGTGTCATGTAATGTGCCCCTTCCTGTCACTTTTGGCATTGTGGGTCTATTGGTGGTCCATGGAAAGGAGAAGATGAGATTCTGTGTAAGGTCAGTAGGGAAGCAGGGTGCTGTTCCTCCATCCAGGAGCCCTCTGCTGCTCTGGAACTGCAGGAAGCCTTCCGCAAGGTAGTGGTTGAGAAAACAGTACCATTGCCCAGGGAGTTTGGAGAGGAACTGGCGTATCTGGGAAAGAAGAATAAAAAGAGCTGCATATTCCTGGAAGTTTGGGATGTGCACAGTTGGTTGGTAGAATCGCTTGCTGAAACCGTTAGTCTCTGTGTTCATCACTGTTTTCTTCATCCTTAACAAGTTGTAGGAGAACAAGCAGGCCAAGCACTGCTGAAATCCTCTTAAAATCGAATTGCATTTGGTGTAGATTCCTTCTTGACTGAGACAATGTCCAAAACATCAAGTATTTTTCTTCTTGCTGTTTCTGTTGAAGAAAAATCATGTCTTGGAGGGATCTAACGCCATGCCTTTCCTTCCTTTTGTTGTTCACACATTTGAAGGTTGTGAAATCTTATTTTCTGTGCAATTAATAATTAAGAAACCCTGCAAGCATGATACTGTCAGGTTGAACAGAGAAGGTGAAGCTCATGACATGAGAAGTAGTAGCTTTTGGGTGGATTTCCTTTCAGTGCACTGCACCAGGAGCATCATTATTTGTAACTGATCTTTCAACTTTATTCACCAATAAGACCAATATTTTTCATGGTTAAGTTATATATGAAAAACTTGGTATTTTATTATTTTTTTCCTCTTTTTTTTTTAAAGTTTTTAAAAGCTTGGTACATGTAGCGTTGGATCAAGGCACATACAAGACTGGCCAAAGGGCAAACAAAGCACTTTGGTTTTTAGTTGAAGAAACAAATGATTATGGCAACAAAGAGTGGCTTGGGGTTCAAACATGAAATAGCTCATAGTCCAGAAGGAAGGCAGAAAGAAACATGTTACCTTACAGATTTATCATGGAATTTCTGGAAAACTGTGACAGTAATGGGCAGTATTCTTGACTGTACCAGCGGTATACTGAACACATAGCTGTATACTGCTTGAGTATAGGTTTTTTTAAAATGGCTTTATTCCCCAATTGTGGGTTTAATCTTCATGGTTGAATTTTTGAGACCTTGCTTATATTGCCTGGGATTTTGTCCTGCTCTTTTTTTTCTCAGGAAAGTGCACTTTCAACCTTTTTTCTGTTCTAAGCACTGTCTGTATCCTCCTGCCTTTGTCCCCCCCCCCAAATACCTATGACCATCCATTGCTGTTTTTCTCTGTAATAAACAGACCACTGGTTTTAATAACCAGAAATCTATCCCTACCACTTCGCTTATAGAGCTTAGCCCACTTTTTTAATTCCTTCTTAGGAATTTGATTATGTTTTCTCCTAGGGATCAAATTATTTATTTTGCAATTGTGAACAGCTTCAGCCTCATGCATGTCATTGATCTTTTCTTTTTTTTTTCATTGAAGTTGGATTTCACCATTGTTGAGTGGATATATCCAGACAGCTGATATTGCCCATTACTACACACATTTTTGTTTATTGAAGATTGTTGTGGTTTTACAGGTTTCATAGACCCAACATTGAAAGATCTGTGAGTTTTAGCAATCACTTCTTGATCTTCCTGATTTGACAGGTTCAACATTATTTTATTGATACCAAAGTGAAAAATGGCCTGTGCTTACACTTAACAAGGATCTCAGATGAATGTTCTGACTGCTCAACACGGCAAGAAAATTCACTTTCACAGTCAACAAGTCATCTTACTCAGTAGAACACAAAAGTTAAATGGTCTGTAACTTCAATATTAGCAAGGAAAATACAGTACAAATTACTAAAAAATACTAAAATATAGAATTGTGGTCAGGTATCCCCACTACATAATCGCAGCAGTAGCCTGAAATTTGAAACTTTTAATAAAAAGTTCTTAAATATAAATTATATGGCAAATGTACAGTACATTGCTTTGTCAGTCTTTTAATCCAGTGTTTTGCAGTAGAACAGCAACCGTTAAGTCAGTCTTTTTCTCCTTTTTTTTTTTTTCTTTAAAAAACAAAACCAAACCAAAAAATTCCAACAAAATCCAAACCAGTCTTTTGTGTCCTTCAGTATCATGAGTGTGAATGATCTGAATCTGGAATACCACTGTCTCTGTAGCTCCTGTTACTACTGCTTTCACTGTGGCTGTTCTTGTAGAGATTCATGCCGTTGGGGGGGAAAATGGTGTGTATTACAAACTCCTCCTTGGACACTTGGTCGTTGGTGATTGGTATCATCTGGAAAGAAGTCTCCCTGATTTCTAGGATGGAGTTGTCCTTCTTGGTTCCCGCTTCGGCATAGTCATCTTTTCTCCGCCGTCCCTTGCTGTAGGCGCAGTTCCGGGAGAAGAGGGACCCGTTTCTGTGGACGTACCAGCAGACCAAGGCCAACAGTGCTATGGCCACCAAAGCCACCGCCCCGCCGATGATGGCAGCCAAGGGCAAGCTTGAGTTTTTGTAAGGTTCTTTCTCCTGCTCCCTGTTAAGGGTGGTGGTGGGGTTGTACATCTTGAGGGGCGCCGTCTCAGTCTCGATGCATTCGGGAGTTTCGTCGGAGAGATAGATGTTGCTGGTTTCCATGGGAACCATGCACACGCGGTAGGGAGAGTCCGGTTCCAGGGCTGTCAACAAATAGTCATTCCTGTCACCCGTCACTATCGTTTCAGTTATAGATCCAAAGGCAGGGCTGTGACCCATCTTGAGCCAGCTCAGTCTTAAAGCAGTCATGGGCAGTGCAACTTTCCAGGAGATGTGGATAGTCTCCGTGCTCACCGATTTGACAAAGATTGTGATGATTTTACGTACCGGGCTTGCCGTGGTTCTGTAGTTCTTATTTAGGTTGGGAGTCTTGATGTCTGGTTGTTTGGTCACAGAAACCGGCCAGTGCCCCTGGGCCGGGTATAAGGTGTTTGGTACTGCAGTAGTGATTTGGATGGTGCTTATCATGCCATCATCCTTACAATCAAACAGCTCCGCGTTGAGGTCTTTGATAGCCATCCCCCTTACTTTTTCTGGGGCCTGACACATCAGCCCACGCACGTTCACTTTTAAAGGCAACGACTGTAACCAGTCACGTACCCATTTCATTTTGCACCCGCAGTGCCAAGGGTTGTTGCGAAGGAAAAGCTGGGTTATGTTGTCCAGATCATCAAAGACACCCTGAGGTAAATTGCTAAGGTTGTTGTTGGACATATCTAGTCGATACAACTGCCTTAAGTAAGAGAAAGCATTAGGTGGCACACGGTTGATGTGGTTTTCTTGAAGATAAAGCTTTCTTAGGTTTGTTCCTGGCAAATTTACCGGTGCTGCTGTGAGTGAATTGCGGACCAAAGAGAGTTCTGTAAGATTGACTAGATTCATAAAGACTTTGTCTCCTAATCCGTGATTATTTAGCAGATTCCCATCCAAAACAAGGCGTTTCAGATTTGTAAGGTCTTGAAGGGACAGCTCGGAAATGGTAGAAATACGGTTATCATCCAAGCGTAGCTCTTCTATGGTTTTAGGCAAACCCCAGGGAATGGTGCTGAGGTGATTTCGGGAGAGAAAAAGCATTCTGAGATAAATGTTGTCCCGGAAAGCTCCATCCTCAATGCTCACAGCAGAAACGGAATTATCATCCAAATGCAGTTCTTCCAGATAAGGAATTTGTGAAAGCGAATCGTAAGTAATGGTCCTGATGTTATTCTCCTGCAAATGCAGTTCCTTAACGTACTTAGGGAGGTTAGTGGGGAATTCATCTAGGCTGTTGTGGTATAAATATATTCTTTCCACCCTAAGCAAGTTCTTCAGTTCAGAAGGAATCCCAGCATTATTTATTTGATTGTTCTGAAGGAAGAGGGTGGTAGCATCCTCTGGGATTCCTGTAGGAATAGACGTCAAATCGCGATCATTACAATATATGAAACCCATGTCACAGCGACACACCGACGGGCAGGGTTTGGCACTAACAGAACGAGGTGCCATGTCAAGTAACAACCCTATTTTAGTCCACACTAGGAAGATGCTCCAGGTTACACTAATCATGGTCAGGAAGGATGAGATTTGTATACAGTTCTTTTCTTCAACAATCTAAAAAACCAAACAAACAAAATTATCCAGATCATCAGGGAAGAAACTGCAATAAATATTCAACATTTACACACACATTAAGCTAAAATTCAAGCCCACAGATACACTTTACTTTTTTCCTTAGTTCAGCAGTTATGTTAATTGTACTACTTAAATTAATAGGTTATTTTCCATAATAACTGTAAATAATGAAGTATATCTAAGCTTTGACTTGTTTTGCTTAAGCAAGAAGGCTCTTTCTAAGAATTCCTTCACGTTTCATGTGTAGGGACAATCTTTCTTTGCAGATACCAGCTAAGTACAGAGCTGGAGTCACACCAGAGTTCAAGTAAATCATTCTATATCTGAAAGATAAGAAGTAATTCCTAAGCCAGCTAACTACCCAGGAGCCCTTAAGTGAACTGTAAAGCCCTTTACCGAACCCACAAATTTAGTGGTAGCTATTTTGGAGGTTGAAGAATGTCCTAGTGGCGAAGCAGAAAATGCAGACAAAAAGATCAAAGGCCAGCTGAAGACCTCTCCAAGTGCTTGATGTCACAGTGTGTATCTTAAGAAAACTTCAGCCTACTTTCCTTGAGTTTTGAACTGGTGTGTTTAGGAAGGCAGATGTTGCAATGAGTAGGTGAAGTAGCTGGTAGATCGATGGCTTTCTGGTTGACTGGATGGAGTATTTCATTCCATGTTTAATTTCACATTTAAATATTTGTCATTCTCAGAGTCTTCTCACTAAGCAGTACACTAATAAGAGAGTATTTGTCAGGATTAACCACACTTTCCCATCTTATTAGGTCAAACTGTGCAGGGTAGTAGAACATAAATTAACTCTTGAGACTGAGATTGTACTTTCTATGAGGGATGTGTTTGTGCATTCAGCTCAGGTAATTAGCATTTTTATAGCTTTTAAAGACAACATAATTCAATTACCATTGTAATTAGGGTTGTGGGGACTTCTGCAGGTTGACCTATGCATTAAGCAGTGTCATGACCTTTTCTCTCCCGGGTTCATATATTAATTGAACTTTATTCCCTGGGGCACGAGAAAGAAAAGAAATTAATATTGATCCTACCGTATTTAAAGGTACGAGTAAATTTTGTGCTTGAGGATATCCAGTAAAGGAAGGTCTTTTCTCTTGAGTCACTCTCAGAGTTTACTCCATGAAGTTGTATTTTACTTGGTGGTGTGTGTTTTCCTGCCTCCTGGCACAACATTCAATGAGCATTCCAACCAAGATTTATCATGGTCCATAAGCACACCGGGTCCAGCTTCAAGCTTCCCCCCTCTATTTTTCTTTTTTTTGTCCTGGTGTAGAGTCTTGTGAATGAAAAGCCCCTTTTGTTTGCTTTAATGCCTTTAGCAGGAATGACTTTCTTTGTAACTCTTACAAACTCTGCCGTGGAGCACTGTGGTGGTTGGAGGTGGTACGTTCAGCACCGTGTGTTGGAGACCATTCATTATGCTGAGGCTTGAAGGATGGCAGCCTCTTCAGGAGGTCAAGAATTGCTTTTTTTCCCCCCTCTTTGCAATTATCCGAATATCAGAGCTCCGTACAGCAGCTACATCCTGATACACCCAGGCCTCTTGGAGAGATCCATTTTAACTCTTCTTCCTAATGCAAAATGCAGGAAAACAATTCCTCCCGTGCTGCAGGAACACAACTCACTCTGCCATAGAAAGATCATGCAGTTCAGGTGGTTTTCTTCATTAGAAAAAAACCCAAAACAATTCCTTTCCAGAAAATTCCCTTCTTAAAGCTCTCCTTGAATTCCTGCAAAAGTGAAAACAAAAAAAAATTTGAATTAGTATCTGGTAGTGAGCAATATTCCAAGTTTTGTTGCTCTCTTTATATAAATCATGCTCTGCCTAATGTATCCATGACCAGCACATCTTGTTTTCCCCAAAATACTGGTATTTCAGCAAAACTCACAGCTCTTCAAGAAAATGTTTTGCTAGTGTTAGAGCATTTTTGCTGGAAATATGATTTTCTTCCGGTAGAAAATACAAAAGTCATCGTATGCTGACAGATACATAGAAAATAATGGGAAACAAAGGTTCCCACCTTATTAGAAATGCCAAGAAATTCCAGCCTTGCCTCCATGGAGGGGACCAAAATGATTGCTTGCTTTGTGTTCTTGCTAGAGTGAAATAGATGATGATCATCTCCTTGTTTTTAGATGTAAAGGGAGTTAATTACCCTTCAGTGGATGAAAAGGAAAAGGGTTTTGCTAAAATGCTGCTGTAAGATTTCACACTTGCAACATGTTGATTCTGAAAGTGAGGATAAGTTGAGCATCTCTATCAACCCTTCAGCAACAGAATATATGGGTTTTCTCCAAGAAATATGCTTGATTTTTACAGTCTGAACTTTTAAGTTACTGTACTTGACACTCTGCAAGAAGAAACTACTGTTTAGATTGGCAATTTTTCCTAATTTGAAAGAAAAAAAAAATTCCCATTTTGTCTGTTTTTCTTGAAGAATTCTATTTGCTTATTTCAGAATGTTAGTTTTAACTTGGGCTACTTTGTATCACTCACTGCTGCACAAAGTATCCACTTGAAATAGCAACACTCTTTTCCCCAAGAGCAATGGAGTAGTACCTGAGTGAGATAGCAATGGTTAAATCTGAAGTTAAAAAATCTTAAAGGTTTACTTGATTTTTTTCCTTTTGCAACTGTCTCTTGTCCAGAGAACTGAGCTCAATCCTTAGAACCAAACTGCTGATAAGAAACAGTGTGCTGAGTAAGGCAAGGGCTCTACAACCACAGCTTCTGGGCCTCCATAAAATATTAAGTTTAAACAGAAGCTGTCTGTTTTCTGGGGTTTTTTTCTTTGCGGTTTGAAGTAGGTCCATCATGACACAGGGAATAATACTCTTAGAACAGCAGGAAATATGCAGTGACACAAAATTATTGACAGAGAAACAAAACATGGTGCTCCTTTTAATAGAGAGATGTTGACCAATAAAGCACGTAAATATCCCCCCTCACAACTTCAGGGATGCATTTTTCCTCCCCTGAAGCTGATTTTGTGCCCATCTGAGCTGTGGGATTGCATTTTATTTCAACAGTAGCATAATGAAAATAATTTAGAATGAGAGGCTCTCCACTCAGGCATAAATCAGTATTTTAAGGTATGCTTTATTTAAGGTGAAAACTCAATTTCTGTGGCCACATTTTGGACTATAAGGGATTGCATATTTTTATGGTGATTTATATGTATATTTGATTTAGTTATGCAATCAATATAAAATGGAATTAAAAGGCTCTGTACTCTTCCAGTCTCTAGATTTCCAGGGCTGAATTACTGAAGTGTTTGGGGGAATAAGTCCAGGTGCTGTTTCTGAAATTAAAAATAGTTACTTAGCAGCTTTATTTTTTAAAAAAATGGTATCCCTTAGGAACTCAGTAGTGATGGAGTGTATTTTCTGCAAGTATATTTTCAAGTAGGAATATAAATTCCTTAAATAGGCCTTTGAAGCTACAATAGCTTTGAAGTACCTTTTAAAAAAAAGAATCTTGAGAACTTTTAGAGGTGTAAAAAACATGTTAGTATTAAGCACACTAGTAGTATGCATATGTATATACATACACATTGTTAATTTGTTTTACCTTTCTAGCATATAAACTGTTTTCTCTTTGCTCCATTTGATAGTTATCCCTTCATTTATTGCTGCTATTATAGCAGCAGTAATGTGTAGGATTAAAATGAAAGCACTAAAGCTCATTAAGTTCTTGGAATTTATTTACTTTTTTATCCCTTCTCTCCAAATTACACCAAAACAAAGATGGAGAAAAAGAAAAGGGGGTCTCTTTGGAGAAGATGATACTGTTTCAAATATGTGGATTAAGACTATACCCCCCACTCCCTTTTCTCAACTTAGAATAGTTTTTTCTTCAGGTCTTGATTGTTTGATATCTTGCACTTCCCTTTTATATCTCAAGCCGGAGCTGAAAACAATGTTTTTGCATATCAAAGGCTCCAGTGATCTGTCGAGAAAGAGAAGGGAATCCTGCTGCCCAGCTCCAACTTTCCCCCTTCTTGAGCAGTCTCTAAATATGTCCTGACACCCAGTCATTCTGCCTGATCTGCCCGGGATGAAAAGAGAAGTGACCCCCACTGGTAAAGACAACTGTGGCCAGGTTTCTGCAACATCAAACTGGGAGGCTTCATGGACACATGGTTTTGAAAGAAGCCCTTACTCCTCAACAGAGCACATTTTAGAAAGTAGATGCTGAAACTTTAAGTAAAAAAAAAAAAATATTTTTTTTGTGTAACAAAAGTAACACCGGAGCAACTGAAGAGCAGCTTTTTGGCTTATCTTCATTCTGAGTTTAATGTTTCCATGAACTTTGCTGAACTGCCTGGTTAAATGACTTTTCCTGGGACATTGTGTAAGCAAGTGAATTACTCCAGATAGTGCTAATGCCTGAGCCATGTGCCTCCACTTATCGCTGAGGTACAGCCAGGCAGGGGCACATCTTACTTCAAAAAATCCCAAGTAATTTGCACTATAGAAGTATACAAGAAAAAATGTACCAAAGAGGAACATTATATTTACTATGATGTGCAGTCCAGCTTGTCTTGTAGGCAGGAGAAAAAAAAAATCAAAACAAAAAACACCTCAAAACCCCACAAACAAACAAAAGTACTAAAGTTTAGGTATATTTGGAAAGTTAAGAGTTTTTCTCAAAACAGGGCCAGAGATATTCTTTTTTCTTTCCCCTTTTTTATCCCTTTCCAAGCTGTGATAAAACATGAATAAAAATCAAGACCTGCCTCACTGGAGGTCACACAATGCTTATTTGAATTTCTAATCTACTTCTGTGTTCTTCGGCAGGAGCTCTAGTAGTTCAGTGGCTTCTTTCTAACCATCAAAGTCACAGGGGGAAGGCAAAGAGCTTGGTATTTTTAGAGTCTACATGCCAAGAGTATTATTTAAAGTTAACATAAGAATATATTACATTAGACTATATTAGAATGTTATTATAAAACATGTATTAGAATATTACTCAGTAAGCTCAACAATTTTGCTTAATCAACATAGCTACATTCCAGAACTACCTCTCTGTTTGTTTATAATCTGAAATATATCAGGACCATAAGTTTTACTTGTGAAGTCTTTCTACTGCCTGTATTGCCATTTTCCCTTACAAAGGTCATGCTGTCCCTTAAATAGCTTCACCAACTTTTTACTCTTTTTCATTCATTTAAAAAAAAAAAAAGATAAAATTTCACAGTGCTAAATCTACACTTATAAAACAATGGCTGCACTTTGTTTTCTTGAAGTGTATTACTCAGGGTTAGCTGATAGTGACAGCAAAATGCTTTCTAAGCACCCCTGTCTAGGAGCTACGATTTCCACGATCATCATATTTCAGGAAGGTGCCCCCCAGTCTTTTGTTTGGTGCTAGGCAAGCAGAAGGTCCTCTGGCTGCCTTTCCAACAGGGGTGGGGGAAGAAAGAATGCAAAGGATTTAATGAAAAGTGAGAGTGAACCCTTCGGTCAGGTTGTAACTTGGTGAAATTTAAAGGGGTTTTCTTCTACTGGACATTTTTTCTTATTGGTAAAAAAATGTGCTCCCTCCTCTTCTTGTGCAGCAGTTGAATAGAATATAGATTCTTTGCCTCCCTTGCTTTAACTGAAGAATCTTAAAAATAAAATAAAAACACAAATTTTGATGTGATCTTTCCTCAAATGCAAGTGAATCTGCCTTAGATGGATTCCTAGTAAAAGCTTGACTTCTAACACCTGAGATGAGACAAACTAGTACTAGCTGTAGAGGATGGAAATGAACTAAGCTGTTCTCTTCTGAAGTTTACTTCTAAAACTTTGCCTTGGTTTTGAAGATGCTGGCTTGAAAAGATTCAGGCTATTAACACCGTTTCCCCCTCACCCTCTTGTTTTGACTACTCTGCTCCTGCAAAGGTTGGTGCTAGAAAAATAAAGGAATCACTTTGAGAGAGGGAGTGTTTTGCAATGGCTTTTTGTTTGGTGTTTTAGTGCTCTTTAAGTTCAGCCCATTATGGCTTCCAGGTTTTCTTTGGAGAGCTGCTGCTGAGGTAACTCACCCCTGCTTGAAATAAAAGAATCAAGAACAAACACTGCCATTGTTTCAAGAGAAAAATCTTAATTTTTTTCCCCCCTTCTTGACAAGTTTAGGTGGAATTCTACCTGGTGAGAGAGTTGCTATCCCTAAATGCCATGTAAAAATTTTAACACATGTGCAGAGTTTCAGTAGTTTAGTTTCTTTCCCTTTTAAAATATCTTTTAATATACTAAATTTGCTCCTAAAAACGTAGGACTTGAAGAAAAGTGAAGCAAGAATTCCTCGTAAGGGGAAGATGAGCATTTGTGATGATGTCATATATTTACTGAACATTTCCCAAGATGTCTGAGCGGGTTTTTTTTCCTCTTAGTCCCCTATTAAAAATAAATGCAAACAATCAGAGATTAATTCTTCTATGCATTCCTCTGCTTTGAGGTGATTAAGGAAAAAAAAAATCAAAACCACCTTTTAGAATTAACTAGCCATTAGCATCCATGCTTCCTGCTAGAAGGAGACAAAGATGGCCATCTCCCAACTGAAGCCACTTCAAATAATTGCCAGGCAGAGTTTGCAAACTCCAGCAATTGCTTGGATTACTCACCGGTCCCTGACACAACGTCTACCACCAACTTTTACCTACTAGCTACTAAAGGAAAAACTAAAGAAAAATCCTAAAAAAACAAAACAAAAACCCCCCATACCCCAAACCCAAATACGCATCATGATTTATTTAGATTTATTTTGTTCTTTCCTTAAATTATCTACATTTTTTTTGTTGGTGGAGATGAAAGCTGGTGGCGAGTTTACTACAGAGTTGTTTTGCCCACTGGGGGGTGGTACATACTACAGAAACTCTGAGGAGCCACAAGTCAGATGCGGTTTTGCTGCTGTCCAGATTTTTTCCCCCGCTTTAATTACAACAAAGTCTTCCGTGAATTAAAAAAAAAAAAAGAGGCACCCTCCAAAGGGGGACATGTAAAAAAAACCAAAAAAATTCCTACTTTTTCATCGGCTTTACAGAATCTTATTTTCCCATGCTGGTTGTACTAACTCTGGTATTTAGCTGGTCGTTCTCTAGTTAAAATGTTACGGATGTGCAAACAGAATATAAAAATTATTAGCATTTTAATGTATGCCAAGGGTTGTCACCGTTTTGAGGCCACAGAAGGCAGGGGAAAAAAAAAACCCCACCTTTTAGAAGTGATTAAATGTAGATGGAAAAGAGAAAAGCTGGGTAATGGTATGAATAGAAGGATTATAATAACCTCACTATATATCCAGATAATTGGCTTTCTCTAAGGCCAGGTATTCCATTTGTTTAGGAAAAACTGGAAAACTCATCTTAAACAGGGATGGATTTGTACAGGTTTTGGAATAAATGAAAGCAAGCTTGGGTTTTTTTGGGGTGCACTGAAATCTAAATATGACCTCATGCGTGGCACATATTGACAAGGAAAACACGTTCTGATCTCCCTGCTTTAGAGCAGATAATTCTCCCCTTTGCACACTCGGATTGACAAATGCATTTTTCCCTCGAATTCAAAGAAATGTTCTTTAAGAGGCCATATCCCCAGGCAAGAGATGGATAAGCACAACTGAGGCTTCTCTCTTTTTTTTTTTTTGGGTAGTATATTTTAGGCAAAGAAATTGGGGTCAGGATAATGAATTAGTTTAACGTCTGAACATTTTCAGCCTCTCTTTTTCTATACTTTTTTCCCCCCCCTTTCTCTGCATAGAGGATTTACATGGAAATGCAAATGGTGAATCTTTTTCTTCTAAGTGGCTGTAGGGAAAGTGCTCTTGGGCAGGAATAGGACTTAATTTTAATGTAATTCTGCTTTTTGGTGTACGAAAAGCTTTTCTATATTTTGTGAGCCGATTCCCTGGAAGAAGGGGAGCGCCACCGATGCTCAGGCCAGATTAGGAACCCGGGGCTGAACACCCCTCTACCAATTAGTTAATTAACACGGACTCATCACCGCCTTCACAAGTCTCCTCGCAACTTTGGGCTCAAAGAGATGAAAATCGAGAAGGATGGAGCCAAACAGGCAGGGCTTGTGTTCGCCGACGGGGATGAACTGGGAAAACTGGGCAACAGCCAAAAAAAAAAAAAAATTCTTTCCGCAAATTGGGATGGCAGATGCAAAGGAGCAGGGACTGACGGTGCCAGGAGGGCTTCGCCGGGGCTACCAAGTTGCGGCTGCTGCTCGCCATGGAGAGGGGATGGGAGAAACAAAAGCACATTGAGCCCCGGCGGACCCGCTGTAGGGGCGAGGAGGGGATGGAGACAGTAGGAGTGCGAAGGGGAATGGTTGATTTGCCAACCCTTGGTGGCTCCTGCCAGGGCAGGCGATGGCTTAATCAAGTGAAAACAACCCCAAAAAGTTGATTAAAACTAAGCGCGGACCTTCCGCCCGGCGGGAAGGGGCTCAGCCGGTCCCCTCTCCCATTCAGAAAGTGGGGGGTTTCGGGGGGAGGAGGGAATTTAGGCCTGTTGCGCGTTTTTTCCAACGTCTGTGCAACCATTTTGTTCCC
>VZTY01012505.1:0-27564 GCA_013400935.1 Turnix velox | reverse complement strand
GGCACGCGCGAGGCTGCCTTTAATTTTTAATTTTTCTAAAATATAAAAACCAAGGGGGGGCGGGTGCGTGGGGGAGTTTCCAAACCCAGGGGAGAAATACGGGGTACAGGCACGGAATATTTGCCTTCCCACACCCCCCCAGTTAAACCTGGGGTCTCGGCAGAGGCGGAAAGCTGGCGGAATAGCTCCGCGGGTGCTTGCAACCCCGCGGAAGGGGTTTTTGCGCTCTTTCTGCCGGGGCCGGTGCGAAGATGTTTGGGGAGCAGCCGGCTTGGCCCTCCCTCCATCCCCCTCTCAGTATAGGGTGGGCAAAGCCTGGCTGCGGCCGCGGGTGGAAGAGATGTCCGCGGCACTCCGCGCTCCTGCGCGCCCAGCCGCGCAGCCAGCGGGGAGCTCTCCGCTGCAGCGCCGTGCGGGCAGCTAGGCGGGGGGAAAGGGATGCTTAAACTTCCCACCGCATTCTCCTTCTCTACCTCCGCACCCTTCCCTCATCCCTTAGTCCCCCGCGCAACTCTCGCGGAGGAACCGCGCTTACCTGCAGCAAGAGAAGTCGCGGAAAACGAGGGCGGGGGTAGAGAGGAAGAGAACGAGGCGATCCCGGTTTGCAGAGGGCAGGAGCCGTCAATAAATCCCAGTCGGCGGGCAGTGCGGTGTAGCAGGCAAAGTGCAGAGAGCGCTGCGCTGGCGCGGAGCTCGGCGCGCTCCCTCAAGTCGCGGCGGCAGCGGCGAGCCCGCGGGGGCGGGGCCCCACGTCACCGCCCGGGGCGGGGCAAGGAGGGAGGGAGGGACGTGTCGCCGCCAAGGGGCGCCGCCGCGGCAGCCGCGAGGGAGAGAAGAATTGAAAGACAACATAACAGATGTGAGAGTTTATTGATAGAAATTCCTCCCAGACAGGATACTGTTCTCAAATAGATTTACCAGAAGACATTTCTCTTCAATACTAAATCCAATTCTGTCCTAAAATTCTACTCTCAAAATTGTTAAGCTTAGGTAAAATAACTATGATTGTTTTTTTTTTTTAAGAAGTTGTCACAAACTTTTCACATTACTTACTCTGTAGAGTAAATGGGGTTTCACAGTTNGGGGCGCGCCCGCCGCTACCGCCAGGGGGCGCAACAGGCGGCGCCAGAGCCCAGCACGGCCCTGCACGGCCCCGCCGGCAAGGGTGAGGGGCGGCGGCGGCGCCTGGTCCATGTGGAGTCCTGACGTTGGGCTCTGCGAGCTCCTTCTGCGCTTTCCTCGTTCGTTTCTTAACCTCCCCTTTATTCCCTGTCAGAAGAGCTGTGGAAGAATGTTTGGGTGCTTTCTAGTCTCCTCGTTTTAACCCACCGGTTTGGGTTCGACGGTGCTGGTTGGGCGCCTTGAGGGGATAGATGATGATGCCAAGATAGTTTGGGTTGGAAGGAAACTTAAAGATCGTCTACTTGCAACCTTCCACTAAATCAGGCTGCTCAGTGCCTTGTCCAGCCTGGCCTTAAACACCTCCAGGGAGGGGATGTCCAAAACCTCTCTGGGCAACCTGTTCCAGTGTCTCACCGCCCTTACAGTAAAGCATGAAGGTAGAATCATAGAGTAGTTTGGGTTGGAAGGGACCTCAAAGATCATCTATTTCCAACTACCTGTCTTAGGCAGGGACACCTCCCACTAGACCAGGTTGCACAAAGCCTCAACCAGTCTGGCCTTAAACACCTCCGGGGAGGGCCATCCACAACCTCTCTGGGCAACCTCTTCCAGTGTCTCACCACCTTCACCATTAAGAACTTCTTTCTTATATCTATCCTGAATCTCCCCTTTTCCAGTTTACATCCATTATTCCTAGTCTTTCCATCACATATCCTATTAAAAAGTCCTACCCCTGCCTTTCTGTAGGCCCCCTTCAGGTATTGAGAAGCTACTATGCGGACCCCCTTGAGCCTTCTCTTCTCCAGGCTGAACAACCCCAACTCCTTCAGCCTGTCCGTATAAGGCAGTTGCTCCACCCCTCTCATCATTTTGGTGGCCTCCTCTGGACCTGCTCCAACAGCTCAATGTCCTTCTTATGTTGAGGACTCCAGAACTGGACACAGTACTCCAGATGGGGCCTCACCAGAGCCCAGTAGAGGGGCAAAATCACCTCTCTTGACGTGCTGGTCACACTTCTTTTGATGCAACCCCGGATTGGTTTGGCCTTCTGGGCTGCAAGCACACACCGGTGGCTCATGTTGAGTCTGTCATCCACTGACACCCCCAAATTCTTCTCTTCAGGGCTGCTCCAGGCCTGAATGAGTTCTGGCTGGTGTTGGTGCTTCACCCAGGATGGTGCTTGCTTGGAGATACCTTTCAGTGCCCAGTAAAACCAAGTTGGAGGATGATTGAGGCCCAGCTATGCTGCAGCCTCCAGGGTTTTTTCATTGGAAAACAAATTTTCCGCTCTTCTAAGAAAGCCATAAATTTTCAGCTGTTACTGAACAAGCTGGAATAGACTTTGCTCAGCTATTTTTCATAAAATCTAGTTTGCTTCTCTTCATATTTTGCTAACTTTTACTAGTAGCGTTGTATTTGGCAGATGAGATGCATGTGTCTGCTGGGGTTTTTTTCATTTTTCTGTTGTAATGGAGGTCTCTTTCAAGGCAGACAACTGTTGCCTTCTGAAATACCCTGTTCTTTTTAGCAGGGTGTAGGTTATCTTGGATGTTTCTACTAGACTCTGATGTCCAGGGTAAGGCCAGCTTCCAAAAACCATCTCTGCTGTCCCCTATGTCCTGTGGCAGCACTTTCTATCAGTATCAGAAGATGACAAGGCCAAGATTTGTTTAAAGAGAGCTTGATTTCTTTAAGTTCTATGGAAACCACCAGGAAGTTGCTTTTTTTGTGTTAAGTTTGAATATTCACATTCCCTTTCTCCACATTTTGGCAAAAACAAATAGACAAACTAGAAGGTGTCAAACCTCATCCTTTCTGGAGAGGAATTTTAATAGATTTTTGAACTCTCGTTCATATGTTTGACTTCTGGATGTTTGAAATGTTACATATGTGCTGTGTTAATTCAACTAAATTCAGCCTGAAGAAGAGAAGGCTCGGGGGATCTCATAGTAGCTTTATCAATACATGAAGGGAGCTATAGGAAGGAAGAGGTAGGACTTTTTAATAGGATATGTGATATAAAGACTAGGAATAATGGATGTAAATTGGAAGAGGGGAGATTTAGGCTGGATATAAGAAAGAAGTTTTTTACTGTGAGGGTGGTGAGACACTGGAAATGGTTGCCCAAGGAGATTGTGGATGCCCCCTCAATCCCTGGAGGTGTTTAAGGCCAACCTGGATGAGGCACTGAGCAACCAGATGGGTTGGGCAACCAGATGGCAGGGGGTTGGAACTAGATGATCTTTAAGGTCCCTTCCAACCCAAACTATTCTATGATTCTATTCTAAATTTAAGAAAAAATTTAAAATCCCAGGCTGGTTTTCCTTGACATGAAGGAAAAGGGATTTTTTTGTCTCTATCACTTCAATTCTATTTGTTCTCTGAGAAGAGAAAAAATTTGTTATGGTACAATTGTCTGTAGTGATTGTCCTGGTAGATGGCTACAACTGTATTGAATATACATGTTAATGGATATATAACATGTTATATATCTAGTTGTATGGATTCATAAGTATCCATGCATATAGTATATTTCTATACTATGAAATATATGGTATTATGATATGTCTGTCTTGCCATGTGAGACAGAAGAGTGGGCTGCAGTAATGTAGAAGGCTTTTTGAGATAGAACAAATATCCTGGAGATCTTATGTTTTAACTGAGATTTTGTTCAGATTATAGTAGCAGTCCTCCAAAGTGTTGTGTGTCTACTGTTTCTTCTGCCTTGGTTGTGGGAGTTAACAGATTCCAGCTTTTTGTTGCTGTGCCGTGTTGCTAAGCCTTAACATATATCTGTGGGATATTCATAAAAGATGCCTATGGCAGGCATTCAGCTATCTTTCAGTTATATTCCATGGCTGGCCCAGTGCTTGTGGAAATTACAGTAAATATCCCTGGAGAATTCCAATGGGCATGTGAGAAATAATTAGATTTTATCAGGTCACAGCTGCTCTGGAGCACTGAAAGGTCTTCAGTCTGCTCTTGCAAGCAGATTTTTGACTGCATTCCTGTATGTAAACTCCTTAACTATACTTCTTAAGAGCATGGGTAGGCTTTAAAACGCTCTCCACAGAAAACTTGTACCTTAAGAACTCGACCACATTCTCCATCTTCTTAAATGGTAGAAATTGAAGGCCTTTTGAATTCAAAAAGTACATAAGAACTCTCTTCATACTGAGGGAGTTACTCATACTTGGGGAATAAAAATATGGATATGTAGCAAGGTTGCATCAAGCCTCAAGAATATGATAAGATATGTTAATTGAGTTTCTAAACTAAAATAGTCTTTTTACCTGTATTTTGTTTATAACAGTAATTACAGCTGGTGACACGGAGATTAAAGTTCTTGTCAGGCCTATAGGGAAATTACCTTTCGAAGACACGTCAATCTTGTTAACATTTAATGGGCTGAGAGAGTTTGAAAGGTGGTAGATGGGAAATTCAGAGTACTTACACTACATAATGTGTTCCAAAGAGTCTTAATGCACGTTTATAGCACACACTTGCAAGGTGCTGTGAGGTCAGCGTGATGATGATGAGCACCCTGATGGTATGATAAGAATCCCATTTCTGGGAACTCCTTCAGCCAAAGGTTGACCTGAATGACTCTCTCTATATCTTCAACAGGCAATTTGGATCTACTCTGCCCTGCTGTAAATCAGGTTCCAGTCATAAATGTTCCTGGGCAGGACATTTATGAAATGTTAAGAAACTAAACACATTGACCGGGAAGTGAAATTGAATCTGAGCTCACTCATCCTCAGTGCAGAGAAAACTGTCTTCAAGAATCAAAACTCCACCATTGCTTCTTCCTGCTTCTCAAGGACAGATGTCTTTTAGATAAAGCTGAGGGTAATAGTTTGATATTCAATGAAATACCGTTAGTGGTTTTTAGCTTTAGGCTTTTATCAGGTTATATTGATTTTTTTTTAAAGCAGGCTGTCCTGAATACAAGCTAGACATTGGTTGATTTTTAGAGACACCTAAGAAAACACTATAATGTATGAACTTTTGTATGATACATGTCCTCTATGGTTTTCTGGTATTGACTTCAGTAAAGTTTCTCAGCATACTCATTGCAGTTTGCATTACAGTTTAATCTTTAGACGATCTGAGCCTTTTCAACATTAGAATCCAATTTTGGATGCATTCCTTCAAAAATAAAATGCCTGTCAAATTCAGCTTTCAGCACTGTGCATGTACATAGGCTACCTTGTAAGAGTTAGTGCTCTACCTCTGTACCAAATGCAACCACTGTGAGAAAGCAATCATGCAAGACAGTCTGTGGCAGTGCTGAAAAGGTATGAAAGGTGTAAAACTAAATACTTGCTTAAAATTAGGTGGGCTTTTTTTTCCCTGGACAGAGGAATGTTTGAGAGGTAATGGCTCTAAGTGTGATTATTCTTTTGTTCTGTCTATAATAGCCTGGAGATTACTGCTACACCTGTGTTTTTGGCCATTCCTCACCCTTCTTTCCGTCCTCTCTCCCAGTTCTTCCTTTCCAGCTCCCCTAAACAGCCTCAGGGAAAAGACCCATCAAGTCAGAAACACCCCTGATGCAACCACATCTCTATTTTTCCTACGGCAAATAAACAGTTCTGCTTATCAGATCATGTGCTATTGATAGCAAAATGAAGTAACTTAATGGGGTACTTGAAATTGCAAAGTGTATGACTAAGGTGTTTATCCTTTTTTTTTTTTTAATATAAGGGACATGCAGAAATGGATAAAGCAAACTGACTGGGCAAAGTCCAGACCAAGGAACTTTGCTCTTTAAGGCCGATTATTTTTGTATTTAAAAAGCAGTTTCCTCCGTTTGTTAGTTCTAAAGCCATCAAGGCAAAGTTTTTACGAGAAACCGAGATAACTCCTTCAGAGCCATGAAGAATATGGAGTTTTTTATTCCAAGCTTGACCCAGTGAATGATAGACATAGAATCATAGAATGGTTTGGGTTGGAGGACCTTAAGGGACCTTAAAGATCATCTACTTCCAACCCCCATGCCATGGGCAGGGACACCTCCCACAACCCCAGGTTGCTCAGTGTCTCATCCAGCCTGGCCTTAAACACCTCCAGGGATTGAGGAGGCATCCACAAGTATGTTAAAGGAATGGAAAATAAGAGTTCCCTGGGAAAAAAAGCATGAAAACTTAAGAGATTGTTAGCAACATCTCATATGTGCAAGGAATAATCCAGTAGAGGACCAAATCTCTGGTTTTCCCTAAGGGCTATTCTTGGATTTTCAAATTCAAGTTTTTTATGGATACTGAGCTGAACAAAGCAGTAAATGCATTTTTTACACCCACCTCTTTGTAAGAGCTCTCAGTGGTAGAAAAATACTCAATGAAAACAAAAAATTTGAACCTCCTGAAATGGCAAAAGAGGTATTTTAGGAATTCTAATACACTTTTGGTCTTGGACTCTTTTCCTGGAGCTTTAATAGCTGCTGAAATGACATCTGCCCAAAGGCAGCCTTAAAGAATAGAGAGAGATGGAAAGCAGGAGTGATTTGTGGTTTACTAAGAAGGGGTTTGGGGTGGAAAACTCCTTTCTGTCCATGTCCCTGTTGGTGTTGGTGTATTCTTTGCCTTTCCTGCTGCTGACTGGTTGCATACCAAGCAGACATCCCTTTGGTGAAAGTCATGTTTCTTCTAGGAATCTTAGGGTCTGGCAGCTGCATATCCTTTTGAAGATTAAATCTACTTCCTCCAATACTTGAGGAATATGGCAGTTTTGAGAAAACTTTTTGGGAAAAAAATGCTGGAAGTTAAATACCAAAATATGAAAAAAGTTACTGTAAATTAATTAGATCGTGAGTTATCTTGGGAAGTATTAGTTACGTAGATTGGGAGGATTCTTTGACTGAGCATGACTTCACATTACAAAATTAAGGCCAGTTCTCACATTAAATCTCTTGACTGAAAATGAGATCCTCTCAAAGAGATATTTTCACAGAAGAGTTAGCATTCCCCTAGTGATGTTTTTACAGTGGAATTTCCCCTTTTCCAAGGTAGAAGTTGAAACAATGCCTACAGCTAAAAGAACGTTATGCTTCCATATGCAGTTTTCAGAAATCTCAGTTCTTTGTAGCTACCAAAGGCTTGAAATTTATGTTCTTTTGCACCATTTTAATTTCAGGACACCAAAATTGTTCTTTTCCTGGTCTTTTCTCATTGCTTTGTCTTCCTGATAGCCCCAGATTTTTGCTGCCCCTCTTTTTTCCTATCACCTATCACTGGAAGAGGTTGCCCAGAGAGGTTGTGGATGCCCCCTCCCTGGAGGTGTTTAAGGCCAGGCTGGGAAAGACACTGAGCAGCCTCATCTAGTGGGAGGTGTCCCTGCCTATGACAGAGGTGTTGGAACATGATGATCTTTAAAGTCCCTTCCAATCTGAACTATTCTATGATTCTATTGTCATTCTCTCTCTGCCAGGTTTTCTACCTCTTACCTAGCTCTTCTCCTCCTCCTGCAAGGTCTGCACACCAAACCCCTACATCTCTTTGTACCTTGATCTTCTATCATCAGAAACTGTTTCTGCTGCACACTCCTCTTTCTCGTTGTCCTGCTCCTTTGTCCCCCTTTTATTTTAAAGAGTTTCCTATTTTCTTTCCTTCAATTAGTTCCAAATAAGGTGAGTGTTTTTACATAGCTCTAACCATCATGTAAAATGACAGTTAAATTCTGTGCAGATCTAGAGCGTGTTAGTTACCAGATTTGAATATTTTGCATTCTTTGTAACATTGCATCGCTTGCGTGGTTATGGTGCTGGTGTAGGCTTTAGGTGGTGATCTGTTATCTCTAAAAAAATGTGTGTGTGTCCCCCTGCTTTGCATGCAAAGCAAATGAAAGCTTTCACAAGTTGCTTTGGACAGATGCACCTAGTTGTTTGCCTGCTTCATGTCTAGCCCATGTTCACGTCTAGCAAGAAGCTGGAGTCTGTGCCTTTGCTGATTTGCTTGTGTAATACCTGGGTTTGAGATGACGAAAGGGCTGCATATGTGCTAGTGCTGAATATATGAATAACTCGAAAGGAAGGACTTGAGTTTACATTGTCTGAACAGATTTGTTTAGTCCTAAGTAGGGGTGATTATTCTGTCTTTGTCTGTTCGGGGAAAGAGGGCGTTCCTGAAAGGTTCCGAGTTGATACCCTGATTAAAAATGAGTTAACAGGAATTTTGAAATATCCCTGGCCACGAGGAGTGTGGTTACATTTGATGGGATTCTGACTCAGAAAAAAGGATATATATGCAGGAGCTTTATCTCAGTTGTGAAGACAAGCTGCTCTGGTACCAGCATCGGCTCCACCAGCACCATCTGTGTGAATCAGGGTGGAAGCTGGCTTGTCTTCAGTGTCTGCTGGCTGTGGGAAGCTCCTTCAAGCAAAACAGAAAAAAAAAGAAGTAGTTGTAAGGCATATGTGTATTCTCCCACATTTGCTCTTCCTAGTTATACATTATTAATATCCATTTTACTTTTTACCAGTGAAGTTTTGTCTAGAACTTACCTGGAGTGTACAGAACTAATTTTTAAAGCATTGCTTTGCTCAATGGGGGATTGCTTTTTCCTTTGAATCTCAGTAGCATGTTCATGTTGGAGGGTTTCCCAAATATTTTTAGAGTGGTCTCTCATCACTTCTCACATGTATTCCAAGGGCAGCCCCAGGAGAGAATGACCGGGAACACTGTTGAGTGGAGAGAAGCTCTCTCCTGCGACTTCCCTATGAGCATAGAAGTGAGGAGAAGGCCTGATACTGTGGAATTCTTATGCATAGATGATAAATAAGCATTATTTAGTTGGTATCCATTGGTGCTGCCACTGAGGATGAAGTTCCTTGAGATGGTAAGAGTCTAAAGTTTCATGGGATCTCAAAGTCATTTGAAGCTTAGTATCTGGAGCAGTGTTTTACTCTTTTTTTTTTTTTTTTTCTCCCTTAATCCATCTTTAATCTTTCTCCTCAAAGTTTTTGTTCTTTGGCTTTTTGGGAGCACACACTAATTGCTTCTGCCAATCCCAAGGCCTTGGGGGAAAATGCTGGAAATCATGAGGAGAAGCAACTTGTAGAAACCCATAAGGAGTCCTTCAGCTTTATGACTCAGGAAAACAAAGGTATTTTTGGCTGGGCTTAGAGTGGATGTAGCACTGTGTGATGTGTAGCACAGGAGAGACTTCTTGTCTGAGAAGATGGCAACAGTGGCTTTGTTTCTGTAGCACAGAGTCTTTCTGATTCTGGATGGTTCAGAGGAGTAGCAGATTGCAGAAGGCAGGGTGGAAATACTGAGATATGACAGCTGTATGAACACCTTTATCAAGATCTTATATTTTCTTTAGGTTCATTGTTTTTCCTCTCACCTTAGAAGTGAGAAAAACAAGCTCCTGCCTTTCACATCCATGTGTTTGTCTCCTCTGAGAGCACTCAGTGCCATAATAGCTTTGTATAAAGTTAATTGATGTGGAAAAAGATTTTCAAAGCTGCTTTCACAGTCATTCTTCTACCTGTCCTTCCATCCTAAACCCCAAAACTCTCCACCAAAGGCTTGTGGCATCATTGCAGGAGGCTTCATCTTCATTCCCTTTGGAGAGGAGTTGAAGGTCAAAGGCAGGCCTGAGTCTGCCAACCCAGCAGGTTACACAAAAGGCTCATGGTTCAGTCTTTACAGTGTAAGTGATTCCATGGAAAAGAAAGATTGGTGATATATGCTTTTGGCTTTTCTTTTCTCTGCTTGGTAGTCTAGACAGGTTATAAAACCACAATATAAATCAATTTCTAATTTTCAAGTATTATGGCAAAGCTTGCAGGTGTAAAACTCAGTTTCACACGTTGCTAAGAAAGCAAAGACAAGTTGGTGGCGAGACAGGGCTGGTTGGGTCTGTGATCTAAATCAAATATGGTGTGCTTGTGGTGTCCATTAAAGTTAATTAATCTGTTTTTAGATAAGCAGGCTTTTGGATACAGTAACATGTGTGAGAAATATTTAATTCCCACTTAGTGATGAAACAAATAAATCTTCACTTCATTTGGAGAAGTAGACCAAGTCTCCTAATTAAAACTGGAGAATTTTCTTGACCTTAGCTATGGTTCTTTAAAATCATACATTTCTAAAACTATCATCAGTGCCTGAACTAGAGCGTTGCTCACAGTTGTTGTTCACCTAATACATATCTCAGGATGTCTTTCAATAGAGTAAAAAATTCACAAGATGCTTGTTAAGAGTACCAATGTAGTTTTAGACATAAAACTACAAAGCCTTTACAAATAAAGTAAGCAGAGTATCCCCTGAGATACAAAGTATGAGTTTTGGAAGCAAAGCTTGAAACATTTACTTTTGTAGTTTTAAAGCACTAAAACCAGAAGTTTGCCTTGCAAATGGCAGCAGATGCAACACCCAGACTCCAAGAGAAGCTCAGGAAGAGCTGTTAACAGCTGCACTGGGAAATTACCTTAGTATTTAAATATGAACACATTTACAAATAACCCCAATGAGAAAGGAAAACTCTTATTTGTTGTTAGCCTGTCTAGAATTTATCTTTATTTCTAGCTTATGTTATGTTATTTTATGTTATAGTCCGTGGATGTAACAAAGCCTATTTCATTTTTTCTTGATCATTCTTCCCAGGGGATGCAGAGAGGCTCTGATTGCAATTGTAAATTCTTTAGTGAACGAGTCATGATTGCTATGGATTGTTCAACCACAATCATTTCAGGCCTGTGCAGGGTCAGAGCTGTACCCTGTGCACACAGTGGAGCCTGTATAACAGAAGGGATTTGGGTTATTGAGTTCAGTTCCCTACCACTCCAGGCAAGAGCATCTAAAAATGGGTTTTAACCATACAGCTGGGCTGCTGGCATGGCTGTTGCTGCTGCCATAGAGGGCAGTCCTGGCTCTGCTTCTACAGCAGCACTTGCCAATCCTTTAGTGGGCTCAACTGCCAGAAATTTGCATTTTCTCCCCCCAAAAATATGGTGCTGCTTTGCCATCTGGCTCATGATGGAGCCAGATGAGAGCTGGTGCCTACACCCCTGCAAGAAGTATGGTAGATACCTTCAGGTACCACTACCTGAATTGGGCTTGCAGGAAAGCTGGGGAGGGACTGTTTTTCAGGGCATGTGGTAATAGGACAAGGGGCAATGGTTTTAAACTAGAGCAAGGCAAGGCAGGGTTAGATGAGACAATAGGAAAAAGTTCTTCCCCATGAGGGTGGTGAGACACTGGAACAGGATGCCCATAGAGGTGGTGAGGGCCCATCCCTGGAGATACTCAAGGCCAGGCTTGATGAGACCCTGAACATCCAGTTGGCCTTTGAATCACAGAATATCAGGGATTGGAAGAGACCTCAAGAGATCATCTAGTCCAATCCCCCTGCCAGAGCAGGAACAACTTTTTGATTCTATGGAAAAGGGAGTGGGACCATCCCCTTTTCCCTGCAACCTGGTGGTCAGTTCAAGCCATGCTCTCTCTCTTAATCTGTTTTTTGGGGACAGCTCTAGTGAATTGCTTTTGCGAAGGACCAAAAGACAAGTTTTAAGTGTTGATAGAAGCTCTGCTTCGTACCCACAGATTTAGTAGAACTCTCTGTGTATGGAACAGTTTCAAGTAGAACGCATCAGCTGGAAGAGCAGATGATCCAGCTCTGAGTGACAGCCAGTGACAGTGCACGTCACAAATCGCTGCTGGCTCACTTTTCACTTATTTGTTTATTTACTTCCATCATTCCTTTCCACATGCAAAACAACTGCAAAGCCCCACTGCTGTTGTTTCACTCCCCTTCACCATTCAAAACTGACTTGAGTGCTGGATCTGTGAACTCCTGCCTTCAAGCTCTCAGATAGACTTGTTCTTAGGAAACCTACAAGTTTGGCATATGCAGCTATCAACTTTCTTATGGTTTATGTCGCCTGTCATATTACTGCAAAAACAGTTTTCCTCCTTGCTGTTTAATTTCTGAAACTAAAAAAGAAAATACTCTCTCCTTCTGTAACCTGTAAAGTTACATGTCCTATTATGTTTTTTAAAAATTATGCTGTACTATAACATGCTGGGCCTGTCACTGTGGAATTATTTTGGTGTTTTCCTAATGGTCCTAAGGATTGTAATATGTTGGCAAGATGCCTCCTCAGAGGGCTTGTGGTATTGGCATGGAAACACTCATCAAATTATGTGGCAGCTGTTCATTTTGTCATGACTAGCAACCCCTTGCTCTCTCACAATGTGGTGCCTATGTTACTTAAAGAGTAGAGACAGTCTCTTGAAATCATTAAGTGAAATCATTCAGTGTCTGTTTTGGTAGCCACCTGAGCAGTGGGAGATGTTGCTTGGTTGCCACCAAGGACAGGACAGTTCATTCAGGCTATGATATCCTGCCACCTTTGTGTTTAGGGGTGGTTTTGGATTCTTTTCTCTTACAGATTAAGTTATTAACACTGACCATTAGTCTCTTTTGCTGGAAAAACACAACTGTAACTAGTGTAAACCCTGAGCAAATCTCTTATGAGGACAGGCTGAAGGAGTTGGGGTTGTTCAGCCTGCAGAAGAAAAGGCTCAGGGGGGAGCTCAGAGTAGCTTCAATACCTGAAGGGGGCCTACAGAATGGCNAGACACTGAGCAACCTGGTCTAGAGGGAGGTGTCCCTGCCCATGGCAGGGGGGTTGGAACTCAATGATCTTTAAGGTCCCTTCCAACCCAAACTATTCTATGATTCTATGATTCTATGAATGCTGTGAGAAAGCAGGAAGCTGTCAGGTTGTCCTTTTCTATGAGATCCTGGTCTGTAGAGGAGGATCTCTACCAAAGAAGCATATTCATACATGCTGGGCAAGAGAGCCAGGAGGATATGGGATGTCTTTACATTCTCATTTCAGCTAACAAACCCATTGCTGTGTTGTGTGTGTGTCCAAAAGCAGAGGTAGATGAGAGCAAAGGAAGCCAAACCGTAAGTCATTTACAGGAATAATGATGAGGCATCGCTCTAACAGGCACTGACCTGTTGCTGGCCTGGGAAGGATTGCACCTTTCCTCTTTGAAGCTACACAAGTTTAATACTTTTTACCTGAAAACTTTCTAATTCAGTTGGATATCCTTATAATACTGGAGATGGATTTACATATTATGTTTTTTTTAATTTCATCTCGTGGCAGGAATATGCTGCCTGGACTTACAGGCATCCTTTTGAAATTGCAAATTAAGATTCCTTTAAAGTTTTTTTTTTGCGTTTGCAGACTGAGCTAAGCCTTTTTGAGACTGTTTCCAAAGTGGGTGTTGTAGCAGCAGGCATTAGCATGTTGTGTAGAAAACAGACATTATTTGGTATCTTCAGAACATCAAACTTTTTCTGGGTTAAGAGGGAGAACGCTGCAGACAAAGAGGACTTTTGAAGCCTGTGCTGACAATTGGTGTATCCTTTTGCCTGCCAGCTGCTGTACCTCTTTCTGGATGGCTTAGTCATCCTTGTAGTTAGTGGTGCAACTCCTTTAATGTAGGCACTTGGGGCCTGTCTTTTGGGTCTGTAATTTCAGATGGAATTATTAGAACATGGCTTTTTAAATTTTAAAACAATTACTTCTTAACATTACATTGCACTGATCTGCAGCACAGAAAACAAATTGGTCAGGAAAAGAGGAGTAAATAATCTCCTAGAATAAGGAAAGAGAAAGATGTTGAAGAATAATGGAAATGTTTTGTGGGTTTTAGAACTTTTTTTATTGTGTAAATTGAGTGTGACTGCTTCCCTCCCAGTCTGTCTGCTCTGCACACATGTGCACTTACATATTTTCCTTACATTCCTAACATTTCTGATCAGAGCAGTTAGTTTCAGGCAAAAAAAAAAGTTGTTAGGAAAATACCAGCCCTGGGAATGGCAGCCACTGAAAGATTAGAAGTGACTGAAAACAAAATATTGTAAAAAAATTTCTAATGTAATTGTAACATCATTTGCTGCTGCTCTTGCTCTGCTATGGCGTGATTAAGTACTGAATTTGAATCAGCTTTTAAAAGAAAATGCTTAGTTTCATTCCACAGCACAATTGGCAACTAAATAAAAGTTCAGACTGCTGGATTTTTTTTTTCTTTCCTTCTTTCCCCAGCCCTCTTTTCACAGAGAAAGAAAAATGTACATAGAGCCTTTTGTATTTTGCAGAGAGGAAGTGCAGCACAATGGGCTGCTGGAGGAAAGCAATTCCGATAATCAGTTTTCTGTACTACTTATTACAACTGGTCAGGTCTGGGTTTTAATTAAATTTTAGGGATAAAGGACAATAGTGTGTGTTAAGGATGGCAAGTCAGCTTAAACTTAGAATTTCCTGGCTTTTATCCATTTCTGTGCCAACTCAGTAGTACTTAGAAGTATGACTGCAGATGAGATTGGCTTGCATAGGAAGTAATAACTGTTGAGGAGTTTTTCAGAGAAGCCTTTTTTGACTTTCCAAGAAGATATTTGTTCATGGGTGGGTAATAGGAGCATGGCATCTGGCAATGCTCCTCTTCTGTGTGGTTGTACAGTAAGTTGGGAAGCTTATTTACTTGTTGTTATTTCTGAAATAAAGTTAACGTATAATGATTTTGAAAGGAGAGTTTATTAAGAACCAGTCCTTTTTTTTACTCATAAATGTTATGAGTCAGGTTCACAGAGGATGAAAGTAACCTGGTGTGCCATTATGACATTTAGCATGACCTTCTGTATAATGGAGCCCAAATAACCTCCCAGCATTATCTTTTTTGCATCAGAGCTGTCACAGGCACAGCATCAGAAAGCATCTGATCTTCCAAGGTGAAATGAAGAAGCTACTGCCTGTCTTAAATATTAACTGTTGCATGATTTGCCCCCCAAGCTGTGCTCTCTGTTAAAACGTAGTTTAACCTCTAGTTTGTGATCTGCCCACTTCAGTGGCTTTGGACATTCTCTGCAAGATGATTAATCCACTTGATAAGAATTCTTTTTACAATCTGGGCTTTAGAGGCCGCAGGTAAATCACTCTCAACTCACTGTTGCATATAACTATTGATTGCATTCCTCTGCTTGCCCCCATGGAAGCAAATTTTTTAGGTTTTGTAAATCCTCCTTGTAGAACTTTTCTAGTGCTTTTCTAGAGTTTTTAACATTTTTATCACCAGGGTGACAACAGCTTGAAGCAGTGATGGCTTCAGAAAGTGCTCTACCAACAGACCATTTGAATTCCTCACTGATAGCATCCCTGCTTTACCAAGAATTTTTCCCGTACATTCATGCTTCTTAGGCAGACAGATTACAGACCTTTTTAAACCAGTTTTGTAGAATTCTGTTGCTCAGACAGAGTATTAAAAAATTAAAAATAAAGCAGGCTGTCTGACAAGCAGATTTGTATTCTTTATTTGCAAGAATATCTTACTATCTGGAATGGATACCACTGCACCTTTTATTCAGGAGCAAGCACTTCTGTTTCAGCATCTGCATCCTGGGGCATGATGTTTATTAGATAATTGAATAAAATACATGTATTTTTGAAAACCTTAAAAACACTTTGTTGGTATAAGTTTAATTTACCTGCCATGAAAGAGGATGCTACTTTACCAACTTTCCCTTTATACTTTTGTGGGTAATAATTTCAGCTAAACCAGTGTGTTAAGTATGTGTTGTGTGTAGGCATTACAGCAGTTTTATTGCAATGGAATGTGGATTTTTTTAAAAAAACCAACACAATACATAAATACACGATTAGATCCTTTATATCTGTCTGCTTTTTAACTGAGATTATAGGTTATGCTTATGGCCCTGCAAGATATGGGTCAAGTTACCTAAAATTTTCCAAGCTTTTAGGCATAAAAAAAATACAATTGCAAATAACCTCATGTAAATCTAAGACTAATTTCCTAGACTGAATTATAAACCACTTGAAAATGTGAATATTGCTGACACATCCGTCCAGTGAGCATTGCTGGCTTCACAGTGCACAATGGTATAAACAATGTTAATAAGCCTAATTATTAAGAGTGTAAATATTTGGATTGCTATTTGTCAAAGCATTTTGTTAGGGCAAGTTCTTATACTCTATTTATTCTAAGTCCAAGGCATATGCTGCTTTGACACAGATGTTCAAAATGAGTATATTCAAGCTGGCTTATTCCCCCTTGCTTGCATGAATCATTTGAAAAGGAAGATGGAAAACACTGACAATCCTGCAGAAACACATTAATAAACACTTTTTGCATGCCCCCAAAAGCTTGAATTAGCAATAAGGCCAATGAGAGAATATGAAATTGATACCTGCTACCCATTTTTCTCTCTGTTTGTGCTGCGAATGGTGTAAGGAAGGCTGTCAAGTAATTTTACTCAATTATGGGTTAAATATTGCTTTTACAGAGAGACCAATTTTCTACTTTAGACAACAAAAGCTCTGGGATTTTTTTTTAATTTTTTTTTTTTAATCCTAATAGCTGAAAAATTATTTCAGTGAGTCTTGCTTATCATATAACAATAAAGCTTTAGGGCAATTGACCTGCTGACCTTAATTCCCAGGAAACTGTCACATTTCTTCTTTATTCCTTTGTTCAGCCTAACAATGTGACCCAAAATACTCCCGAGCTTGAAAGTTTCTCAGCGTTGTAAGGTCAAGCTTTGGTCGCCATAGTTACAGTTCAGCTCCCTGGGTCAGAGGGCAAATAGATTAATGATGTCAGACACATCTTTAAATGGTTCTTACACCCCTTCACCATGCGGTAAGCAGCTGAGCATATTTGATATGACAAAGGCCTCCTTAAGTCTTGCTAATAGGAGGATCTTTGGGGACATCTGATGGAAAGGTCCTTTCCGCCAGGCGCCGGTGTTCAATATGGAGCGTCGGTGGGCTGCTTCCCTTCACGCTGGAGGAAGAATATTGCAAAGATCCCCTGCTCTTTTCTTTCTGGGCATCCCATTCCTTTGTCCAGGATTCAGTCCAGTGGTTAAAAGCCCCAGAGAGGACATAAAATAGGAAGCTGGAAGAATATATTAGCATTCCTGATGAAAGACGTGCTCTCTCTCTCTCTCTCCTTTGCAGCACTGAGGTGGTGTGCAAGCCAAGAGGCATGTGGCTGATGTTCCTGCTTTCTGTTAGTTATTAGAATCATAGAATCATAGCATAGTTTGGGTTGGAAGGGACCTTAAAGATCATCGAGTTCCAACCCTCCTGCCATAGGCAGGGACATCTCCCACTAGATCAGGCTGCTCAGTGCCTTGTCCAGCCTGGTCTTGAACACCTCCAGAGAGGTGGTAGTAGTCACCCATATATTAAAAAAAAATCTAGGTTCTTCCTCTAGACAATAAGATATTTTAAAATTAAACAAGGAAATGCATCTCACTTGATGAGTTATATGGGTTGCTAGTGGAATGGACCTTGGTGGTTTGGTGTAACAGAACATTCATACCAGGGTTCAAGGAGACTGAGCAGCCATGTGATCATTTTAATTCACAAGCAAGAAGTTTTTTTCCTGTGTGAGATCTTATTACTCACACACCTGCACTAGTGAGCTTTTTTCAGAGCACACTGGGCAAAAATGAGAAGCTGTGGGCTGGCCTTATGTCATAGAATCATAGAATAGTTCGGGTTGGAAGGGATCTTAAATATAATCAATTTCCTACCCCCCTGCCAAACCCCATAAGTGAACACCCCCCACCCCCAATTCCCAAAGCCAAGCACAATACTTTAATGTGGGCTGTATCCAAGTATCTTCAGTGAACCCCAGAATTGGAAATACCATTTGCATGGATCATGAATTACTCTTGAAATGGAAATCCAACTAGCTGCATGTGTGAGTCACCAAAATTGATGAAGTTTACCATCAATATTTAGAAAGAACTCCTCCTCCTTGAGGGTGGTGAGACACTGGAACAGGTTGCCCAGAGAGGTGGTGGAGGCCTCATCCCTGGAGACATTCAAGGCCAGACATGAAGCCTCATCAACAGGCTCTGAGCAACCTGATCTAGTGCAAGATCTTACTGCAGGGGGGTTTAGACTAGATGGCCTTTGAAGATCTCTTCCAACTCTATCAGTCTATGATTTTTCATTATGTATATATACCTCCCTCCATCAAAACATGTTTTTGGGATAGTTGACAGCAGGAAAGTGAGAACACTTGCTCTAAACCTTTTGGGATTGAAGAGTGGTGTGAGAGCCCCTCCCCAAGAGAGGATGCTGATGCTAGTGAATGGGGGAGCAGCATCACTCCTGGCAGGTCCTGGTTTACCAGTTCTATTGGTAGAACTGGGCAGTATTTATTTCATTTTCAATCCACTGGATTTAACTGTAGTGGGGAAACTTGTAAACCTGATGAGTGGTAAAACAAATGCTGCCAGAACTTATTCTGTTGTGCTACATTAGGGTAACAACAAACAAACATTTATGTGCTTTAAAACAAGAGTCATTAATATATTACTTTTTCCTGTGAAATGGGAGTTATTAGCTTTTGTGATAGTTTTCCTAAAACTTTTTTATCTCAATATGTGTTTTTAGCAGGTTTTGTTTCTTTTCAGTCTCAATCTCGTAAGTTCAGAGTTGCCTTTGTTCTAATAGCAATAAAAGAGATTACTCTGATCAGGTTTAGATGTTGGGGTTTTGTTATTGTGGTAAGATGAAATAGGGGACTCCTTATTTTTTGTTCTTATTTTTCCAGCCCTGTAGGATATATAAAAGCCTCTTTCTTTATAGCTCTGCCATAGCATTGATGGAACACTGCGTACCACTGCTGGTCCTTGTACTCTTGCTGTCTTGGGACAGGAAGAATAGATTTAGCCAGAGAGGTGGTGGATGCCCCCTCTCTGGAGATGTTAAGGCCAAGCTGGACAAGGCACTGAGCACTGAGGGAGGTGTCCCTGCCTGTGGCAGGGGGTTGGAGCTAGATGATCTTTAAGGTTCCTTCCAACCCAAACTATTCTATGATTCTATCTTTCTAAGATGAGGGAAAAGCAGCTGTTCCAAACTCTTCCACTTGTTTCCCTACAGCTCCTTTTGATGCTCTATCACAGTACAGCTCAACTTAAGGTTATTTCTTGATGCAGCAAGTGCTGAGCTGGTGGCACTTCAGTCCTCTGGGAGCTGTCAAATATTGTTTCTGGAGTTTGATTTGGCTGTGATCATTTGACACTGTTCTTTATGGTCATTATTTTGAATCAATTCTGTTTGATTGACAGATTCACATAATTAAGAAAGAAAAAAAAAACCCCTCACAACCCTCAACTTTAAACACTGGCCAGCTATCATAATGTGCTTGTGATGTGGGAAAATGTAAGCGTTGTGGCCCTTTGTATATGAATTGGTTCAGACATTTGAAAATATAACCTCAGACCCGTAGATTTGTGGAGCTTTACCATATGTGCTTCACTTGATACCCCATTAGTATCATTATGAACTGTGTCTAAAATCATATTACAATTCCATGCCACTGGTAAAGAAAAAGGTAAGACTTGGTTTCTGTGTCTCAATCATGAAGTGAATTAAAGGGATTTGCATCACCTTAATTGAGGGAGACTAATTCTCCGCTGGAGGCAGACTATGGGGATACAATAGAAGAATTGTAAACCTGATAAATACTACAAGAGGAATAAATGGGTTAGGATTCACTGCCTAGAAATGTGTGCCATATTCTTCCTAGATAATCCCTAAAATAAAGGAAATTTGCTAACCTAAGTGTGATTTTTAGCTTTTTTTTTTTTGCTAGCTTTTAACTCATACATTTTGACACATGTTTTATCCACACTTTATTTTTTAGTCTTCATTAAACACCCATGTCCTTCCCTGGTTATCAACCCTTGGAATGATTGACAGCAGAGCGTGCTTTTCCTTATAATCTTTGAACAAAATCACTGTCCTTACTTTTGCAGCAACTTTCATTAGAGCTCCACAAAGCCTCTGGTTTTCTCATGGTCTCTGAGGTTGTCCCACTGGTATCCCTCTGTCACAGGTTTTCATTTCCAGTGAAACTTGAGGTGCTGCTACTGGCCCACGTCTTCCCCTATCTGAAAATAATTCTTCTTCCTCACTGGCTGTAGGACAGGCTGTGCCAGTCACTTGAAAGGTCTGGTTTCTATCAGGGAAATGGTTGATAGGAATGGAAATTTCCACAGTCCTTTCCTGATGTTTAATAGAGGAGCTCTGATTTATGTGAGATACAATTCTTCTAGTTTTAAATGTTACAATTCATGAAGTTGCCTGTGTCCAGGGTATTATTGATTAGGTATCCACTTTCTTAATGAAAAACTTGGATAAGGGGGAGGCTCAATGTGAAGATTCAGAAAGGGAACTGTTGAAAAAATACTGAATATTTTAATTATTTTTTATGAGTATTTGGTTTTATAGAAATCTTACTGTGCAAAATGGAGCTGCTCAAGCACAGCTTCCAGTGAATTTTAGTTGTCTGCTGAAGAACAGTTTTAATGTGTTTTAATTAAGTAACTTCTGATATCTCCCTGTTATCAAGCACTGGGATTTTTATTTTTCACCACTCTGAAGCTGATTATCCCTGCTTTTTATGGAACAAAGCACCACTATCCTCATCACTATGTAAAAATAGACCTACAGAACTAAATTCTTCATTATTCTAGTGTTTCAAAAAGTTTATTTTGGGAGCTTGAAATTCTCAATTTTCAATTTGTAATTACCCTGGACTTTGAAAGTGGCACAAAAGTAGGTTTTCCATGGTGGCTTCCTAAAAAATGAAGCTTGTGCCATGGTATATATGTGGATGGTTGTGTGTTGGAACTTTTAGGTTGTTAATGAATTTAAGACAAACGTGAGTGAGGTGATAGGGAGAACTTGCAGCATCCAAATAGACTGATGTTCTTCCTTTTTACTAGGAAGGTTAAAAAAACCCCACGAGTGTCATGTCTGATCTGATTGCCTGCCATTATAAATGGTGTCTGGCAGAGTGGATGTAATTTGTGTACAAAAATGAAACGAGTGCTTAAGGGTGGAAAGTATTGCAGGGGTTTTTAATATAAACACAAGCATAATGCAGGCTGTGCAGGCTGCTTGTCGAGGCCTCTCTACTCTCCATATTAAATCTCATCGTTTACCCTGCGCTGCTACTTAGATAATGTTTCATTTTAATTCCATTCACAGCTCACATCTTCATTACTGTAAAGCATCTGAGATTTCTTTTTGGTCAAGGAGCCTTTTGAAGTGCCCGGGAGTACTGCTTGCAGCTGCATAAATGCTTTGGTGTTGTAATTATGATCCTGTTCCTCTGTGGAGAGAAACAAAAGGGGGCTTCCCCTAACCCTTCCTACATTTAAAAATGATAAAAAACAAATCATAGCCTATAAAAACAATATTAGTGCATTTAAAAGTCAGCCAGGAGTTGGCAGGGAGTTGCAGTAGGTACTTTTCTTTGCAGATGTTTAAAAAAGAAACTATACAGTCTGATGTAGCCAGTATTAAAACCCCAGTATTTTAAAAGTTTGATTTGGAAGCAGAGTAAGGAGGAAGGAGGGAGGTGTTTTTTCCCCCTGATAGAAATGGAGATAGGGTAATCATCTTAGAGGAGGCTTGAAAATCAAAATACATAAACAAAGTTCAATTTGGTTGCACATGTGTATCCTCTCAGCCTGGAGACCAAATTATTCTGATTGTCCCTCATCAGATTTTAGTCCTTCTGTTTCGTGCTGTTTATATTAACTTCCATTAACCTACATGTTCTGAGTGAAAGTTTAAAATGGGCTATGAAAATTGCTTTCATCACTTCTCAATTTTAAAATAAGCATCAACACTGGATTACTCTGTTCCTCCAATAGATTAGTTTTAATCCACAACAGCGTAGCCCAGAATGACTGCATGCTTTTAAATGTAAGTTTAAAAGTTTAATTTTTTTTAATATTCTGTGATTTCAGTGGATTTGCAGCGTGCATAAGGAGGAATTGTGTTTACTGAATGCTAGAAATGACATATTTAGGAGAGTTTTTCTTTTTTTTTTTTGCTTTTGCAGCTGAGATATCTTGTTGCATTTTAATGTAATGCAGTTAAAATGGCAAATCTATAAATTGAATAGCCTGAACTTGCCATTTCTATGTACAGGCTAGCTTTGAATTTGAGTCCCTTTTCCTTTTTTTTTTTTTTCACATTCATCAGTGATGAATATAGTCTAGGGATCTGAAAGCACACACATATATATACACACAGATATATATGCATATATCTTAAGCTTTTTTATTAACTGAATAATTCATGTGAAAGCTGTTCATAAAGCTTGGCTAGCAATGTACCTTTGCAAGGTATTACCATCAATATCTGCCATGACTTTGATTTC
This sequence comes from Turnix velox, assembly GCA_013400935.1. Classification (NCBI taxonomy): domain Eukaryota; kingdom Metazoa; phylum Chordata; class Aves; order Charadriiformes; family Turnicidae; genus Turnix; species Turnix velox. The sequence goes on along the minus strand of VZTY01012505.1, from coordinate 5,197 downwards.
CACTAATGATACGTAACCAGGAAGGCTCCTTAATCTGTCACTCGGTATAAATCATTGTATTTGGGTGGTCAAGGAGTCACTGCCTTTGCTAGGTTGGGAATGTAAATCCCTAATCCATCACTGGTAAACTGGATTTCTAAGTGCTGCTTTATATGTTTTGTTGTAGGCCTTTGTTTAGAACCTATTTGATGGGTTTTGGAGGTAGGAAGAGGTGAAACTGAGCAGAAAAAGCATTTGTTTAATGCTGAAACCCCAGCACGTAATGCTCATTTGAATAAGGAGAGCTAAAAACCTGGAGCAGCAAAAGGTGAATAAACTAGAAATGAGCAACGAGCTACTAACCAGCTGTTACATTCCATTTCAGAAGCAAAACAAATTAAAAAAAATAAGCCCAAGGAGAGCAGAGAAGGGTTTTTAAAGCAAAACCCCAAGCAAAGAAGTAGATCTGAGAGTGAAAGGAGAGGGAGGACAGTTCAGAGAGAATGGGCAGACCAGGATGAGGTAGTTAATTGTTTCGTAATGCTTCTCCCTTAACGCAGCATGTGGGCACACACAGACACAGAGTTAGTCCTATGTGGTACATTTTATCATCGTTTCCCAGCCAGAGAAGCAGAGATGCTTTACCCAGCACTACAGGAAGAGCCAGTATGGAGCTGAGATTAGAATTTGATTTGATCAGCTCTGAGGGAGAAGGAAGTGTGGGCAATTAGCAAGCACTGAGGAGCCTGTCGATGCACCTATAGAAGGCTTGAGTGGCTGGAAAAAAAATTATTCTTGTGTAGTAAGTGACATGTTTAGGTGACAAAATATCACCAACTTTATAAGAAATCAGTTCACCATTTCATGTGGGTTTGGCAGTTACCTTCACAACCACAACTGTATTGCAGGAAAGCAAAAGGAAGGAAGAGGATTAGGATTTCATATTTGATGAACAGTGAAGAAAATAGCCTTAATGGTTTTTACCTGGTAAAAACTGTCTTTAGTTTCCAGCTAAATGTAGAATCTTTTGGGAAGGAAAACCAAGAAGCTAGAGGATAGTGGAGATGTGAGTAGTAAGGGCAATGAGCTTGAAATAATTAAGCATTGCAGAAAACAAAATATTTTTTGAGATTATATTGCAAAAGTTTTGGATATAAGGTGGTTTGTTTCAGTGAGCCCAAGCTTTTTGTATGTGTCACATGAAATAAGCATCCTGCTGCTCCCCAATGAATCCAAAACCTGGTTGAAGGACTAGTTAGAAACAATGAAGTCAGTGAATCAATGGGTCATTTGCATTTCACTGTGATGACCAGTGCTGGTTTGTTTCATCAGGCTAAAATGGCAGGTGATAAGTAAACTTGTTTACTTTGAAGGTAACCCTTAGTTGGAATCATTCAAAAAAAAGCCAGTGTGTAAACAAAAGCTAGGGAAAGAAAATGGAAATTATTTAATTTTAAATTATTTTACTACCCAGTTAAAAAAACTAAGGCAGACAGTGCTTATGGTGAAAAAGGATGTAGGTAGTAAATGGTAAATCTGGTGGGTATAACCACGATTTTGTTGGCCTACAAAGAGCTAGAAGTTAATTTATTTAACTCCTAGTAGCAAGTACAAGTCTGGGAGCCATTTGCCATGCTCAGATCAGCTACTGAAACCCAGACAGGAGATGCCCTCCCTCACCAGGCAAAACATGTGAAGTGTCTTCTCTTTCACATTCCAAACATCAGGAAATTCAGCTGTTGCCACAAGACCTGCTCTACCATCTTGTCTCTTCCCCCATCTCTCCACAGAGGAACATAGTCCAAGAGTAGCACATGAATAGCAAACTGCTAATCGAAGCCTTCTTGAGAAAAAAAAACTTCATCCCTTGACACTTCCCCTCGAGCTGAAAACAAAGTTCTTGTGTCAAGAACTAAAATAAACTGGTATGAATTTCCCTTTGGAAGTGAGAAGGGCGAAGGCTGTTAGACAAGGATAAAGAAAAGTATTGAACAGAACTTAAAAAGGCAAAACAACAATGCAGCATCTTAATTGGATCCTATAAAAACATTTGCTTTCAGTATGATAGTTACCCTTTTATTGTTGTTTTGCAGTTTCTGAGGCATTGTAGAGAAATAATTTAATTTCTATGTTTACTTTGAAATGAACTAATGCAGAATGCTGGGCTTTCTGGTTTATGACTTGGGTATTGCTTCACTGTGTTAAAATCCACTCTAAGTTCTTTAACCACCACAGAACTTAAAAATTGAAATCTAGGAATCATCTATCTATTCTGAGAGAAAGGACAGATTTTTTTCTCCCCTATGATGAAGGAAATACTGATTAAATTGATAGAAAATAGACTGAAAAACTGAAGTGAAAAATTACTTCCAAAGAACCAAAAATTAATAGACCAGATTTCCTTGGTTTTAATGAGCAAACTGATTTTGAAATGACTAATCTGTGCATGTCTTCACTTACAGTCTTAATAAAATTAAGACTACTTTTAAGAAGCATTTAAAAATGGAATAATATCTTTCTTCTGATGCTGCTTTTGGAGAGGATTTCTGTGAGGTCCCTAAAGCCTTGCTGGGCATGGTTGACCCCTCTTTTTCTACCCTGAGCTGCTCTCATTTTCAGCTTTACCTTTGTAATTGTAAGATGAACTTGAAACAGAGCTAGGAAAGCAATTTTACAAAGACATTTGGCTGACTTTTTCCCCCTCTCAGAAACAAATATTCCATCTGATTGTGGTGCCAGGATGCTGTGTGTATCCTTTAAGTACTAGTTCACAACAGTAATTGCCACTGTGTGACAGTTTGTGAAATGAAGCCATGAATAGCCTGATTTTTGTGGATTTTTCAATTCATACTGAATCACCAGTCACTGCTGATGGTTCTTTGCAGCTCAGAATTTTAAGAGGAAACGCTGCAAAGATGGAGTTTCTTGTAACAGTGAGGTATGAGCTGCATTAGAAGTGGCTGAGACACCATCCCTGGAGGTATTTAGAAGATGGGTAGTGCTCAGAGATATGGTTTAGTGATGGTTCTTGTCAGTGATGGGTTGGACTAGATGATGTGAAAGATCCCTTTCATCCTAGGCAATTCTATGTTTCTATGGTGTTTGGGGAAGGATGATGAAGTTTTCTGGAGGAACTTATTTCTGCCTATGATGAGCTCCTTCGCTGATTGAATAGGTGACTCACATCTTAACAGCTGCCAGTCTTGGTGAATGTTCTCAGCCTCTGTTGTGCCTCAGTGATCTTCTTTGATTTTTTACCTTTTTTTTCTTTTTTTTTTTACTTTATCTTTGATTATTTAAGTTCTAGTAGCCCTGTTATCTCTTGCTTTTGAGTGGCAAACCTTGCATCACTTTCCTGGATTTCCCCCCCACGTGCAAAGATATGAGTAGGCTGCTCTTTTTCAAGTCTGATTTTTAATTTTTTTTTAACAATATCTGCAGGACAGATGATGTGCTTTAAATTCTGAAAAAAAGTGGTCTAAAGATGAAAAATGAAGTTCCCTTTGTCCAGAATGGCTACTGTAAGGTAGATAAAGATATATAAAAAAAAGATACCTCAGTTGGGAAATGGCTGACTGAAAATCAAGATGAAATTGTCAGAATGAATATGTATGTATCTGTCCAAGCAATTTTAGGAGCATACTTTGACCATCACATAAACTGAATTTCACTGGAAAATAAAGGGAAAAAAGCCAGGAGAGGGATGTCTCTGAAAGTTTCCATGAAATGTAACCTGAATTACATTTTGTACACACAAATCACAGAACCTGCTCTGCAGCTTATAAATAAAGCATTTGGTTTATAGTACCCAGTTGTGAATTATGAATAGGAGTGCCTAAAAAGTGAAAAGCTACAATACTTTCCAGACTATTGACTGAAATTAGAGATGCTTAATACTTAATTTTTTTTCTTAAAATGATTCTCAAGGTTCTGTAGCAGATGAATTTGTAGTTTTTTTAAGGACTCACACACATCATGCCATTCGTTGAACTGTCAAGTATGTGGTTTGTATAGACAACAGTACTGAAATATTAAGTAAAATTTAAAACAGAAATACATTTGGTCGCTGGAGTCTGGATGCCCTCCCTAGCTCTGCTGTAATTTGTGACCTATTGCATGCAGTCTTTTAACATTCCCTATCTTAGGAAGGTGTGAATAGGTAAGGAAATTACCTAGCTGATAAATGTTATTAAATTAGTAGCATGTTAGTAAATATGTGTGCATACAATGATGTTAATTTTTTAGAAATACTTAATACCCTGAATAAGATTAGGAAGATTAGATATCAGGAAGAAGTTCTTCTCCATAAGAGTGGTGAGACACTGGCCCAGGTTGCCCAGAGAGGTGGAGGCCCCATCCCTGGAGACATTCAAGGCCAGGATGGATGGGGCTTTGAGCAACCTGGTGTAGTACAGAATGTCCCTTCTTACTGTAAGGAGGTTGGAATTGGTGGCTTTTGGAAGTCACTTCCAGGTCAACACATTCTATGCTTCTATGAAATATCAATGTTATCAAGAGGGGAACTGGACTCACCCTTTATGTAATATCTTCTCAACTGTCTGTTTTATTTGTTATAAATTAAAAAGACTGCACTGCCCTTTCTATTTCTTCACTCAACAAACCAGGCAAAGCAGTCTTTAATTTTGAAGTTGCCTTTAATTTTGATCTCTTGTCATGCTCATGTGCTTCTCTGTGCCAGACTTGCAGGCCTGGGATTCGGTGCTGTGTTTGCTTGGTGGCACAGATGAGTTTTCAGTGTTCCTCCAAAGGATTTTGGTTGTGGCTGATCTATCTGTATCGGTGACTTCTTCCTTCTGGGGGTGGTGTGATGGTGGGGAAGAGGAAGGGTGCTATATGCAGGTTTAATAATAAAAGATATTCACACCTTCAAAGACACAATCAAGATGATAGTATGCCCAGCTTCTCATGTCTCTAAGGATGGATATTGTACAGCTTTTCTGACCAAGCTTTTCTGATTCTTTGCTGCCCAAGTGATGAAAAGTTTTGTCTTCTGTCTCATCGGAATTTCTAGTTACTAGAAATCTAAGGTGGCAGGTGCCAGGATGTCTTGCAGGGGGTGGATAAATGCACATGAGAGTATTTCTTACTGGTCCAGTCATACTCTGTGCAGACTGTGAAGTTCCTTGTCAGAGCAATGAGGTAAATGGTTTGACATTGTGTGTTCAGCATCTGCTCTTTTGGCTGCTTTGTTAGGGGA
>VZTY01012504.1:0-25086 GCA_013400935.1 Turnix velox | reverse complement strand
CTCAATGTCCTTCTTATGTTGAGGGCTTCAGAACTGGACACAATAACTCCAGGTGGGGCCTCACCAGAGCTGAGTAGAGGGGCAAAATCACCTCTCTTGACCTGCTGGTCACACTCCTCTTGATGCATCCCAGGATTTGGTTGGCCTTCTGGGCTGCAAGCACACACTGGCAGCTCACATTGATTTTTTCATCCATTGACACCCCCCCATCCTTCTCTTCAGGGCTGCACTCAAGCCACTCAAGTCACCCATCAGAAATCTATCCAGCCTTTTTAAACCATCAGATCCATACGCAAAAAAAACCCCAACAAACCATACCCAAAAAAACTGATTTCCTTCAGGAACATTTACATCACTGTTATGTTAAAGTGAACTTAATTGTATTTTTCATTTTGACACACAATACCAAATGTAGTTCAGGAAAATGCAGGCTTATATTAAGAGCAAGCCAGACTGATCAAATAACTCCCTTTCTTTGGGACATTTCCACACATAAAATAGTTAACATATTGAAATCACCATTATCTCCAGAATGCAGCAAATCCTAGTTATCTTGAAAGATGAGCAGCTTACAAGGTTTACTCTGAAGAGTACAGCAAGTGTTATTATTCTGTTTAGAAAAGGAACAGAGAAATAGGCACAAGCCAAACATCACACACAGTATAAAAGAGAACAAGGCTACAATGACTGCAACTCTCCCTGATCCTGACTTATCAACTCAGCCAGGTGACTGCCCTCTCAGACTTCAAATTAAAAATACAACTCTTCTAGTAATATTTGAATAATTAGGACACCTTTTCTATTCTCAGTTTACTTCCAATATGTTTATCATTTAATTCTTTTTCATCTTTCTCCCCTAAAGTAAAGATTTTATTCACTTACTGTCATTCTCTTTATATCTTCAGGTAGAAAGCATTATCATGATGATGAACATCCTCCATGCCTCAGCCAACTTTACCTGTATTTGGTTTGTCTGATAACTGGTTTGCTGAACTTGATTGTGCAAGACTATGACAAATTTCTATCAGATAACATTCTCTCTGATTTTCTTTTTCCCAAAGGTGTAAAATTAAGTTATTAACTCGAATCAAAAAATTTATATCCGCCCATAGAAAATTTCAAGGATAAATACACTGCTGCTATGGGATCTGGATAATACTGAATTATTTATAGAAAACATGCTGATTTTAAACACAAAACAAAGCTTTAGTAGCTTCCCCTGGATAAATCAATAAAGATTTCCAGAAGCACAAGATGAAAAAAGGGATAGATGCTAGAAAGATTATATTTAGAAATTCAGTGAGGGTAAAGTATTACCACTGTAAAAGAAAGAATAAAATACCATGATTTCCACAGTTTCCAAAGAAGAAAACAGAAGTGTCTGTAGATATTCTGCAAGATTGTAATGAAAGAAAGAACTTACTATATTCATTTACCTTTTCCTTCAATTTTGAACATAGACACTTTTGTGTGCCTCCATGTCTATGGAGATGCCATACTTTTATTTGCTTTCCACTTGCCTGTCTTGAAATTCAAAAATACAATACCATATGGAAGATTAAACAGTCAGGAGAACTTCACTGAGCAACAAATTATATTTAAAAAAAAAAGTTACCTGGAATAACGGCCTAAAACTATTATGTATTTACTCTACATTCATTGCAGTATTTCAGGGTGATCACTTCAAACAATCTGTAACAAATTACTGCAATTTAGCATCTCCATTAATAAATAAGATACCAAAAACTTGACTGAACAGTGTAATTATTGTCAAAATCCTACCTTTTCTGCCACTAGTTCTTTTCTCAGTTTTCTGTCACATTAAGAATCGTAAGACATGGGTGGAATGCTGAAGATAGAGTGCAGTGGAGAAAAGTAATGCTAATATGCTGGCCAAATCACTTCCAAACCAAAAGATGATAATAACAGTCAGTCTGAAAGATGGCAAATATACTCCACACTTGCATGGAACAGAGCAAATTTCCCTAGTGAAATCTATTCCATCCTTAAAAGGATCTGAAAAAGTTGGGTCAAATTGTGTTTTAAATAATTCTATTACTTTTTATTCACTGTGGAGGCAACTAAGATTATTATTACTTAAATTCCAGATAGTAAGTGGGAAGACTGTCACCTGGAATTTCTAGGTTCTAAAGTACAATTATCTCACTTTAGAGCAGGATATATTTATCTTAAAAATCACATAAAACTCTCTTATATGTACCCCAGTCATGACTACCTGTACTTACCAGTAACTCAGGAAAAAGAAACTTGAAATGCTGATGTAGATCCTAAAAATTCTCCAAATTCCTGGAAAAGACATGACTATGAACTCCACAGCACAGATAAAGAGGGGAGATAATATTCTTTAGCTGGCTGGAAGCAATCAGCAGTGATTACTCATCTCAGTGTTCAAAAAATTACCATCATGTGGAGTAACACCTAAATAATCTGTAAGGAAAAAAAGAAGTTAATTAAAATAAAAGTGAGGAAAAGCAGCAACAGAGAACAAAAAAAATAAATTTATGGGGACAGAGAAATATGAATAAATAGACACAGTACTCAAAATCTACAGAAACAAAAAGCTATAGAAAAAAATTAATCACTCCAGGACCTGAAATCATGAAAAACTAATGAGACAAGGTTTATGTAAGAATCACAACTCCTGTCTGATGGAATACACGTGTGACACCAATTTATATGTTTATTTAAGCTTCACCTTTACAAGTACTAAAAGTGAACATCTCTAGCCATTTTAAAGGTCAACAGGATTGAGTACACCGATGTTTTCATATACCAATCTGAATTATTTCTGAGGCTGCACCTGGTGTGAATGACTTCTGAATCATTCCTTGATCTTTACTGAAATAGATCAGTGAGAAAAATAAATTGCATTTCTCAGAAAGTTCCATCTAATGCATGGAGATTTCCATCTCTTGGAAAGGCTACAAGAAGCCTGATTATGTTAATCCTTCTGCTACAATAACATTTATTTTCATTTCATAACAAAACAAGCAATATTTTCCTATTACCTTTAGGTCACATGGGATTGCTGGTGTTGTCTGTGTCATAAGGGGTTTAATCAGCTTCTATAGAAAAAACAGATATGATAGATGAATTTTATGCAAAATTACTGTAAGGAAATGGAGACAAAAAGAAGAAGAAGAAGGATAGAACACTGGAAGCTAAAATGAGAGTGAGGTCAGGCCAACTGCCCTGCTCATGGCAGAACATAAACTTCAATATCAGTGTATGGATATGATATGGAGAGGTTGCTCTTGTACCCTGTTTTTATCTATTCTGACTGCCCAAAGCAGAATATTTTCAGTCTGCACTCCTGCTGTATCACAGGCTGAGCTCCAAAGGCTGAAGGCTCAAATGAACTGATAAGAATGGCTTTGGTTTATTTCCAAAGGTTGTCCAAGGCCAAAAATGTGGATGGATCAAGAACTGATAATCCCAGGTGCTGCATATGATACCTTTTTTCATGAATCATGATGAATTCTCTCTCATGGCTTTTTCCATGTTGCTTAGCCACTTAGTCCACAAATAAAAACTAAAAGAGAAGAAGAAGAGCTTTTTTTTTTAATTTTTTAAATTTTTTTTTAATTAAATTAAATTAAAATTAAATTAAATTTTTTAATTTTTTTTTTTTTATTGTCTGTCTCTGTAGCAGCATATCCACGGTACACACCCTATTATTGTCATGATAACAATTAAACTATAAATAAGGTCCCTACATGAACTAAAAACCTCTCAAACAAAGTCTGGCCATGCATCAGTGCTTTGTATGGGTCAGGAATCATTTATCTGGATTGTCTTGACAAGGCCATCCTCTTTAGGTGGGTAGGAGTTAATTGTATGGGCATAGGTTATATCATACCAGCTGGGCACAAAGAGCTGTCCTGGCTCATTCTTCTTGTTGCTGTTGTTTTTAAACATGACAAATGTAGCACTTGGATTCAGCCAGCCCAATAGCTTGTCTGTGGCACTGACAAATAGAAAATATTTGGGGAAAGCATTTAAAAAGCAGGAAAGGCACAGAGTGATATTCCCCTTGGTGTATCCTGCTGGCTTCCAACAATCAACAACCTTGAGATTTCATGAGTCACAGGCTGCATCCAGATGCATTGATTTTAATAGCTTTCTCTTCTTGCTTCCAACTGTTTTCAGCTTTGTGTTTTCCATTTTCTTCAGGCTTATTTTTAAAGTCAGCTTTTGGGCCAAAAGGGAGCATAATCTTGCCTCTTGCAGTTTCAGAGAACAGCTATGCACAAGCTCCAGGAGTTGCAATTGGCATGCAGTAGGATGTTTTTGTTCAGGTAAGTAAAGTTTGATTTAATTTCTAAATGTGGCACTTCATTTGAAAATTTATTCACAGCATTGTTATTTGAGATGTTTTCTAGGGCTTGTGGATTTCTCTAAACTCCTCCAAAGCTTCCTCCACTGATAAAATTGTATGAATAACTAAAAGATTTCATATAAAAGTAACTTGTTACCCAGTTTAATAAACATCTCATTATGGAGTTGAAAGTGTTTCTGTACAAGAAATGTTTCCTTCCAAATCCAGGAGCTGCTGTCATTGTAATAATCTCAAAGGAAAAGGTTACACTGTCTTCCATCAATTACGCCTTGGACAAGATAAACCTGATAAGAAAAATATAATTTACTATAGTTCAACCACACTTTATATTAAGGCATTTTAACTTGGGCTGGAAGGGGGTTGGAGCAACCTGATCTACTCTGAGGTGTCCCTGGCCATGGCAGGGATTTAGAACTGGATGATCTTTAAGGTCCCTTCCAACAAAAACCATTTTCTGATTCTAATAAATTTTAAAACCAAGACTGGTCTTATCATTTGACATATAAATCCATGACAAAAGAAGCAGAGATAAGGCCCAATAGGACTCTGAATATGAGAAGTGGCAGCAGCTCCCATCTCTGTGTCTGATCATTTGGAGGGGCCTTAGAAGACACCTGTGATACATATGCTACTGTTTAGAAATCTAAAATCCATGCCAAAATAAGTTTTTTAAAACCAAAAGGCAAAAAATGTGCCTCAGCAGAATCTCAGGCTGTGCATAGTGGTTCTATTACCTGTATTAAAACCCAGTTTTATTTGCAACAGTTCTTAAATGGTTTAAAAAATATTATCACTGCTTGGCTAGATGTATGACTTCATGTGACATCTCCTAGTACAAAAGAAATTAAATTATAAGTAGATCAATTAGAGCATTTATACTATTTATAGACTTCTTCATGACAGAGAAGAAACAAACCTATTACTAGATATATTCTAATTATAGCCCTAATAGGATTTAGTCAGATAATTCAAGATTAATTTTAAATTACCTTTGCTTTGTGTTATGACACCTAGGTCAGATTGGGATTTTAACCTAAGTTGTGAAACTCTTATTTTACCAGAAATGTCATTACTTCTGTTATTATTTTTTAATACAGAAAAAATACTCAGTGTTTTTATTGGGTTTTGTTTCTAAATTAATTTTCCATCTCATCTGCTAAGGAAATGAGATGTGAAAACAGTTCCATATTGCACATTAGTCGAGGAACATACTTTCAGACTTAGTCCAGCTAGCTCCGTATCAAGGCTATATTTATGGGTTTTTATTACCAGAGAATGAAAAAAATAAAAACTTGTGCTAAAATTATCTATTTTTTATTTACAAAAAAGCTTTAAATTCATATAAGAAATAAGTATCAGTGTGGCATGTCAACAGTGGAAGAACAGTACCCAGGAAGTTTCAAACTGTCAGAGACCTAGGAGGCTAAATAGGACCTCAATGAGATTTGGAAACGCCTCTTTGAATTTTCAGTATCCTTTGTCACATTACAAATGTGTGTCAGCTGCACAGTTAAGAGGCTTGGCTCTATGATCTCTCCATGTCTGGCCTAGAGATATATGTGTCACACCTGAAACAATAAGACTTCGATTTTGACCTTGCATCAATTTCCCTGTGCTGTAATTACAAATACTACAGCAGAAGCATTTCAGAAATAAATAGGGGCAGCTGAAACCTATGGAAATCACTCCATGAGCTCATCTTCACTATCTTCCACATTTCTTGTTACCCTCTCATTGCACTCAGCAGCTCACCTTGTTTCCTTTCATGTTGCAAGCTCCCTGAGAATTCCTATTAATGACTTTCAACTCAGGGTTTCTGGACATTTCTGTAAAGCTGGCCTGAAATAATAATGGTATTCAGAGTATGTCCTAGACAAGGTTGAGGCAATTACTGAGCCAAAGCTCTTCCATGATGATACATTGCCTAGAAATTGAATAATAGCAATCACGAAATTACAGAATGTCAGGGTTTGGAAAGGACCTTGAGGGATCATCTAGTCTAGTCTCCCTGCCAGAGCAGGAACACCTAGATAAGGTCACACAGGAAGGTATCCAGGTGGGTTTTGAATGTCTCCAGAGAAAGAGACTCCACAACCTCTCTGGGCAGCCTGTGCCATTGTTCTGACTTCTCTACTAAAATCTACTCATGCTCTCTTTCAGTCATGTAAGTGTCTTTTTGTCAGTCAAAAGCTGACACCAATCTAAGCCATAGGACTGATTTGCAATTTCTTCTCATGCCCACAATATATCCAGGCAATCTGTCTCAGAACACAGAGAGCTGCAGTATCTCCTCAGTGTCCTCAAACTTCAGGCAGTTTGCTTTGGCTGACCATCAATCCACACTTACTCTCTGATCTTCCATCTGAGTACACCAACTGGCAACAGGGATGGAAACTCTGACATGCCTTACATGTCACCCAAGCTGATGGATGCTTACTTTCTGTTTTTCACTGCAATATCAAGTGTTTTCACTTCCAGGCTGTAGGAAAGATCCTGAAAGTGGAAGAAGATCCCCAGAGATCATACAGTTGTGTGGAGATGATTGCCAGGGATGTTTAGACCTTATCCATTCACATCAAAGCCTGGTACTGGAGCGTAGAGGATTAGTGGGAATTGCCCTGACTTTCTGTATGACCTTCACCTGTTCTGGAGAAGAAATTACCTACTGTGGGGAAGGGAAATCAAGATGCAAGGAACTTTTCACTGTGGGAAGGAAGGGAGTGTGTGCAACAATTAAGTAGGGCTAAAAGCTTTCATCTTGTTGATCCTTAAATAAGCCCTGGTATCACCTGTGAGAGCCCTCTACAGGCTGTCCTTCCTTGCTTCCATCTCCTTTCTGTCTTTCCTTCTGGCTTTCAGCTAAATTCTGTACAAAAATCTTCCATCTCAAGTGTTTTCAAGCCTCCTGCAAAGAATCTGCCAAAAAAATCGTAACAATTTCTATATGACATGGAACCACCTTAAGAATTCTTTCATTTCCATAATCAATTCAGAAATTTGCCATGACTTTGCCTTCCTGGTTGCTACCTTCTCCCTGTCTGGATTTATTACTCTCTTTCTAATTGTTTCTAAGGAGCCCTAGATAATGGTGACAAAGGCAGCACTTATTTCTCTTGAGCTTCAGGCCCACACACTACATTGTTCCAATATAACAGACTTATTACATTCTTCTTCAGAAAGGTCAAAAAACACCACCTGTAAGTGATCACTTTTCAGGTCCTGCAGTTGCTATTATTTTCCTCTTTATGAGTGGAAGTGTATGAATAACGTCAAGGGGAAACAGTTATTCAAATTGCTAATAAAATTAGCTAACTTGACACTTCATGAATGTAGAGGGATCTGGGGGGAAATGAAAGAGCATAAGGAAGCAAAACTGCTGCTTGTTAACTCTAAAAAAAAATCTTGCTCATATAAGCAAAACTTGCCATGTGTTACCCAAATTTCTTTGAAAAAACTTCAAAATTTATCCAATTAACATAAACCTGATTGAACTGTACAATTTCTTTCCAAGTGAACAGTTTCTTTGAGTTACCAAACTGTCAATCCTAGTCTAAGTACCTATCACATTTTGAAATTTGGCAAAACTCTCAAAACTGTGTTCACTGAAATTTCAGAAAAATAACCAGCAGTTTCCATAATTTGAAATGTTGTGGATCCTGATTTGTGACAGTATGCAATGTTGTGGGATTTCATATTTCTGTGAAATGCAAATGCAGGTTTTCTGCCAACTGTTACTGAATTAAGCCTCTGCAGGATTTCATTAATGCTGCACAAAGAATTTCCAAGAATGAAAAATTCAAGAAAGATGTGGCTTCTGTCACCAGAAACTAGTTACAAATTTTACTTTAGTTTCAACATGTCCTTTCAAGTGAGAGCAAAGTGTTCTGGACTGATTTAGTATAAGTGTTGCTGATGTTCCACTTTATTGTCCATCAGTTCAGTAGTTCAGGCACAGAGAAAGCAGGACACTCTTGGTTTGTTTCCATGATCTTTACAGCCCTGGAAGGAGGGATCACCAAAAGTTCTTCATTCTCTTTCCACTCACTCAGATGGGTCAGATCAGAGGGTTCAGAAACAGGTATTTTCTCAGTTCCCAATGTTGAAACCACACCATTTTGCATGAATTCTCCAGGTAATGTGTTTCAGTGCCTCAGTCTTTGTTGCCCTTTGTTATGTCACCTGATGTTGTGGAGCAGAGTGGCACTGAAGTGCCATAAATAAGCCCTGGTACCAAACTCCTTACACTTGGCAACTTATAGCCTGCACTTCACCAAATCAAAAAGCAGGTGCTTCAAACTCTTCCACCACCTTGTGTGCTCTAGACCTTTGGTGATCTGATCACCCCTTCATTGCACATCAGTTTCTCTGTCTTCTTAATTTGTGTGGTCCAAAATCAAGGAGAATTACAAGTACAGTCTCACAAGTGCCAAGCAATTGTGTCCTAACACAACCTATTATGCAGTTTGTCTTATCTGCAATGAGAATGCACTATGGAACTAGATGATTTTTAAGGTCCCTTCCATCCCAAACCATTCTATGATTCAACCTGGCAAGCACCATAATTGCCATGTCTTTTTCCAGCAATGCTTCTCCTCAGCCAGCCAGTCCCCAGTCTGTAGCAGTGGGTGTATTCCTCTGAGGTGTAGGATTCAGAACTTCTTGTTTTACTTCATGAGGTTTCTTTTGACCCCATCTTCAAGACCCCTGTGGACTGAAGTGCTGCTTGCTTTGGTGTCCTGTGAACATCAGGCACATCCACGGACATATATATAGTACTGTATCACACATTTAGTGTTCTGAAACCTCAGAAGCTGCTCAGCCTGCCCTCATGCCAAAGTCATTTGCTCAAATACATAAAAAGTATTCTACAGTCATGGCTGAGACTCATCTATCTTCAAGATCAGATAGATAATAATATGGTTATTAATGCACTTTATTGTGAAGAGTAATTTGGGTCAAACCATTCATAGAATCATAGAATAGTTTGGGTTGGAAGGGACCTTAAAGATCATCGCTTTCCAACCCCCCTGCCATAGGCAGGGACACCTCCCACTAGATCAGTCTGCCCAGTGCCTTGTCCAGCCTGGTCTTGAACACCTCCAGAGAGGGGGGATCCACAGCCTCTCTGGGCAACCTGTTCCAGTGCTTCACCACCTTCATTGGCAAAGGAAGGCACTGCAGCACCTGTCCTATAGTCTCATCCAGTAATCTGGCAGCCAGCTACAGAAAGGGATGGCACCTCCTCCCTCTCAAAAAGTTTTATGTATTTATCCTTTTTTTTTGCCCTACTTTTTCTTGTTTTTCTCCTAAAAAGAAAGTTCTCATTTTGGTGTTAGAAGACTGTTTCGCGTGACTCATAAAATAAAAAAACATCTTTGCTTTGGTAAAGAGAATGAAATTGAAAAGTTATACTTTTCATTAGAATCTCATCCCAAATGATACTTTTACAAGATGAATTGTTTGCCCAGAGTAGCTTTAATACTTTCCTCTAATCCCACACTTAGCCTTACAATTCAATTCTCTCTGTTTCAAAAACACTGAAAATTGAATCCATTACCATAACCATTTTAGAATCATAGCATAAAACAGAAAAGTTTGGATTAGAAGGGACCTTTAAAGATCATCTAGTTCCAAACTGGATGACACCTCCCACAGGGGACACCTTCCATTAGACCAGGTTGCTCAATGGCTTGTCCAGCCTGGCCTTAAACAACTCCAGGAAGGGACATCCACAACCTCTCTGGGCAACCTGCTCCAGTGTCTCACCACCCTCACCATAAAGAATTCCTTTCTTATATCTAGTCTGTATTTCCCCTCTTCCAATTTGCATATATTACTCCTAGTCTTTCCATCACATATCCTATTAAAAAATTCTACCCCACCCTTTCTGTNTCCCTTTAATCATCTTTGTGGTTTCATTGTCACTGACATAGAGACTTATCTCCAAGGAACCACTAAAAACATCCATCCAGGAAATTATTCAAGTAAGGAATGCTCTAAGGTCTCTCACTTTTGCTGTATAAACCAAAACAGTGGAAAATTTTTCTTCCTCCTCTTTCAGTATCACTTTTTCAAGTTGTCATTTCACCACTGTACTGGCCTTTGTATTTTGAGTGTTTTGTTGCTCTCTGAAGAAAAGTACTTACTTACAGCTCTTCTTGCTGCCTTATATAACACTTTGAATTGTTAGAGTTAATAATCATGTACATTCTTTACAAATGTTTGGAGAAGTTCCTTATTCAGAAATCAATGAGTAAGCAATTTTTGGAGAAGTCCCTTATGCAGCAGACCAATGAAAACCTGGGGCCTCTTACAGCTGTTTAACAACTGCCTGTTAATTCCTAGAAAGACTTGTAAACCTTCTGATTAGTTTTGCCTTGGTATTAAAATATTCTTTTATGAATTAATTGCATCATAAAGTTAAAAAAGGGTGTGGGAAAATTATGTATATATTTAATAATAATTTGTAATGAGAAGGCTTCACAGTCTAGACATGATTTTTGTTGCGAACTCAATAAATTCATAATGGATTCTATCAAAAAGGATAAGATACCTACCATCTTTCTTCTCTCCTTCCCCAGAATGATGCTCTAGACAAAATATATTCTATTCCTTCAAAGAATGCATTCTTCTCCTGAGGAAGAACTGATACCAGAAGCAGAACATAGTCTTACTTTTACATCTAAAGTCTTTCAGGCTCTGCAGGATCTTCTTGACTTGCACCAATGAACTGCAAGCTCTGCACTGTAAGCAGAACATATGCAGAGCCTGCTTTTTTTGATATGGACACCTCAATGGATGACCAGTGAAGAGAGGTTGTACAATAACTTGTGGAGCAGTAATTCTTTAAAAGAAAAAAAACAAAAAAAACAAACCAAAGCAAACAAAAAAAACCCACAAAAAAACCCAACCCAAAACCCTCAGCAGCTACTAAAATGGAGAATCTAAGGGCTAAATGTTAAATTGCTTGGAATTTTATAAGAGAAAATATGTTATCTTAAAAAGAAATGTAAAGCTACAAAGCTTGGAGTGGTTTTAATATTTCAACTACTGTGGACCCTCTACTGCAGTCAACTGGTATTCTAAGATGTTCTTTCTGCTTAGTAGCTAGAAACTCTTGGTATCAGATTAAATATACCACAAAAATACCCCTTGTGTCTTCAGTCATCAGACATCTGAGACTAAATCTTTGCAAGCCAGCTAATATGGGTAAATAAATTAAAAAGCTATTTTTTAATTTCTTGGGCTTCTTGAATCTGTGTCTGAAAATTGAATACAATTAAGATACCTGATAGGGCATCTTGCTAAGAATGAAATGTTTTATCTCTTGTAAGTAGTACACTGGCACAAGCACTTCTACAGAGAAACAGATGTAAAGGTTTTAGAAGCATCTCATCAATTTACTCATCAACAGTACCTTGGAGGAAAGTATTATTCTCCAGAAAATGATTGAATTTGATCATACCCACTGTTCCCAAGCACTCTCCTTACTTAGTTATGTCCTTGAGAATTCTGAGAGGTTTGAAATACTAGAAAGGTTTCATCAACTGTGCCAAATAAAGGAAATTAGGAATCTGCTCCAATACAACCATAAGTCTTGTCCAAGCAGATTTAAGAATTCAAACAGAGCCTGAAGAGGATAATGGAGGAATGAGTAAAGACTCTGACTAATAAATGACCCAGTAAATCCCAGTCTCTTTCATTTTTAAATAAAAGCATTCATCATTTTCTGAACAGAATAAAATGGGCTTTCATCCTGAAATCAAAACAAAGTTAATTCAGAGAGTTCTAACTGGACTGTTGTCAATAGAAGAACAGTGAGGATTTCTTCTCACTTTTAACTTGTTAGAAAGTTCTCAGCCCATGTCCTAAGCAAGTTTTGAGAACATCTTGCTTGCTTGCTTGATAAGGGCTCAGTTATAATGATTTCAAAGTCAACATTCAAAGTAGCCAGGTCTGGAGGGTTTCCATAGCTGATCTTGCCCTCTTCCAATGTTCTTATTTCTCCAGTAGAATATTAAGCCTCCTCAAAACATGGTGTTGTGCTCTAGTAGAGCCAGCAGAAAAAATTTCAGTGTTATAAATCCTTCCCCCAAAAAATCACTCCTTCCCCTTCCCATCCCTCCTCTTCCAACAGAAACCTTATACCTTCTTCAAGGTTTCTACAACCACACTAGTCCAACCTGGCTAGAAAGACCCTTAGTGCAATGTCATAAGTGATTCTGAGCACTCACTGAACTGAACACATCAATTATGGTTTGTATCTCTTGCTGAGACAAAAACCTGTATCAGTAGTGTCCTGGTTTGAGGTAAAATTGAACAAATACTCTAGTTTGTAACTTCTGACTAAATTCTGGAATTAAGAGCATATGATTCAGAAACTGTTCACTTTCAGAGTGGTAAGACCTTATTGTACTAAGGAATGGGATGCAAGAAGCTCTTACATTTATTACTATGGCAATCAAGGTCAGCAACTTTATCATTTGCCCCACCAGGGGGTCAGAAGCAGAAAGGCAGAGAGGGTCCCACCTGCAAGGTGGAGAGGACAGGGCAAGTGGCCCAAAATTGACCAACAGGAGTGTTCCATCCCCTCTGCCCCATGGTCCATATAAAAGCTGAGGGATCAAAGGGTCAGCTCTTTCTCTGATGGCTGATGTCTAGGAAATACCCTGTCTGTTCATCTGCCTTTGATCTCAATCTGAGCTCTCCTGACTCCAGAGCAGGATCCAGCTCCTGACCAAAGTGACCAAAGTCTGGGACCTTCCTGTGCCTGCTGGGGATACTCTTGTTATCCTGGTAGACTGATATGGTTTTATATACATTGTATACCTTTTCATCTCTTTCCTTTTTGTTTTATTTATTATTTCATTATCTATTCCTTCCTCTCCTCTCATTTGAGGAGGTTGAGGGGGTATCTGTCATTTGGAGTGGCCTATTAGACAAGTAGCCATAGCTGTCTACCAACGATACCAAAGAAAAATTAAGCAGGAAAAATTAAGCATATTTGGAGAAATTAAAAATAAACTCATATTAGGAAAAAAAAATTAATCAAGACATAAGTAATGCAAGCATTAGTGGTATATCAAAGAGGAGCGTGTGAAACATTTAAAATTCAATTAAGGAACCAAATTAACTTTTTAGCAAATTACAGGGTTTTAGAGTTTCTGTTAAAAGTGCATTACAGGTTGTTAGCAATTAATTGATGTCATTAAGTATTGATATGTAATTAAGTTAAAAAACTAACTTTCATTTACAGTAGAAAAGCTTTTCTGATGATGTTATGAAACTTAATCAGGTAGAGGAGCCACAAAGGCATTCCCCTCCCTCTCTTGACAAGCAGCAATCTATATTGTTTTACTTTGACAGGTAATGGTTTGTATCTACATAATTTTAAGCCAATTACTCCTCTCATCTTTTACATAATAAAAGCATGCTTTTAGTTGTATAATTTCTCCCCAGAAAAATTCTATCAAGCTGAATAGATGCAGAAGAAAGAAGAGGTAGGCATAATTTCTTAAAAAACAAATACCAAGCCATTTGTATTCACATTGCAGTAACAGCATGAGATGAACATTAACATTAACTTCAACATTTTGTTAAACTCCTAGTTCCAGGCCCTTTTTTATATTTTAAACTGGAGAAAGATTTGTTGGTAATTGGTATACTTGTAACATCTTTTATTTCCCTACTTCCAAATCTTTAAGAAATGTTGCCAAAATATTGTAGCAGGAAAAGTTGCAAGATTCTTGAGGTTAAGATGGTGACCATGAGCCAGCAGTTTGCTCTCCTAGCAAAGAACATCCCTCACTGTTCAGCACTGGTGAGGACACATATGGATGTCACGTCCATTTCTAGTCTCCCCAGTACAAGAGATAAGATCATACTGGAGTGAACAGGCAAAGGCCATAGGGATGTTTAAGAGGCTGGAGCATCATTCATGGCTGAAAGAGTTGGAACTCTTTAGCCTGGATAAAATAAATGTTAGGGGGATCTTATCCATGTGGGAAGTAAAGACAACTAATGTAGACTTTCCTTAATGATGACCAGTGAAAAGCAGTAGGTAATGAGCACAGGTCCAAATACATTAAAGTAAGAAAAATCTTTTTTTATTGTGGGGACAGCTGAACACTGGAATAGGTCTCTCAGGGATTCTTGATGAAGTTCAAACTCAACTGAACTCTGGGCATCCTATGCTCTGAGCAGCTCTGATACTTTGAGGTAAAATAGAACAAATATTCTAGGTTGCAACTTCTGACTAAATTCTGGAATTAACAGCATATGGTTCAGAAATTGTTCACTTTCAGAATGGTAAGACCTGATTGTACCAAGGAACAGGATGCAAGAAGCTCTTACTTACATTTATTACTGTGGCAATCAAGGTCAGCCAGCAACTCATAATTTGCCCCACCAGGGGATCAGAAGCAGAAAGGCGGAGAGGGTCCCACCTTCAAGATGGAGAGGACAGGGCAAGTGGCCCAAAATTGACCAACAGGAGTGTTCCACATGATCCTTGAGGTCCCTTCCAACCCTGGTCATTCTGTGATTCTGTGATACTTTGAAGAGGTCTCTTTCAATCTCTTCTATTCTGTGTTTTGCAAATAAAAATAATTTTCAGTGTCTGAGCACCACTGCTTGAGATGACTGTGATTTTTGCTGTTGATTCCAAAAGGACATGATCAGACCTAATAGATGGGTTACTGGCCTTTTAATAGCATGAGTGAGTTAATGTAGTGAATTCACAGTTACAGAACAGCAGTGGTGTGCTTAATTATTTTGTTGCCTTAAAGGTCAACACAAAAATGGTCTGAAACAGTGAGAAAAACACACATCAGATTGCAAATGAGAGCTGTGAGTTAAAAGCCATGGAACTGACCTGTCTGAGGAAATGGAAAGCTAATTATTTCTCAGAAAGTCTGTGTGTGAATTAACCTTGACATAAAAAGAAAGACTGATGCCTGAATCAACCCTGGTCAGAACATCAGCTTCAAGTTATTCAGCTCTTTAGAGGCAGACTAGTATCTGCTGTTCAGGTAAGGAAATCTTTCCCTTACAATAAGTTTTCTTTTTTCCACAACACTCTCCTCCTCTAAAGGATGGAGGAGCTTTCAGCACTGGAACTGCCATCAAAGGCTATGACTATTAGGATCTATTGTTTTTACTTACTTTAAACTTGTATTGCATGAAAATGAGAGGGCTAAATGCAGCAGGATATTTTGTTTCTTATTTTTTTCTGCAGCAAAGGATTCCAGGAGAGCGTGAGCATACTACAGAATGCAGTGCTGACAAGTGTCATCTTTAGATTCTTTGCCTTTTGAATTATCCCCTGAAAACTTTTTTCTTCTATCACCTACTTCTCTTCCCTACCTCAGAAGCCTACATTAAACTCCACTGACACTGACATGAGTGGATATTTTCAACTAGATCAGGCTGCTCAGAGCCTCAGCAAGCTTGGCTTTGAATGTCTCCCAGGATGGGGCTTCCTCCACCTCTCTGGGCAACCTGTTTCAGTGCCTCACCACCCTCATGGTGGAAAATGTTTTCCTAATGTCTAATCTAAACCTGCCCTGCTCTAGATTCAAACAACTGCCCCTTGTCCTATCCCTACATGACTTGGCAAACAGTCCCTCTACAGCTTTCCTGTAGCCCATTTAGGTGCTACAAGGTCTCCCCCTACACTTCTGCAGGCTGAACAGTCCCAGGTTTCAGCTTGTCCACACCTGAGCTGAGCTCCAGCTCTTGCATCATCCTCATGGCCTACTCTGGACCCTCTCTAACAGTTCCACATCCTTCTTGTGCTGAGGACTCCAAAGCTTCTCAGAGTCCAGGACAAGGTTGTAAACCTCATCAGAGCAGTCAAATACTTATTTCCTTCGAGCAAAGCCTAGACTGTGCCCTGTGACACATTGTACTAGACTTTTGATGAACTACACTGGGCTCCTGGCCAGAGCACAAGAAATTTTCTTCCAGGACAGCTGCCTGTCTTGTTCCTTCTCTCTGAAAGTTCATAGAAGAAGTGGAGTTGCTCTAGATTTTGAGCCAGACCTGAAGTGGGCAAGCATTTTGATGTTTTAAGCTTTAGATGCAGATTTGTGAGAACTGGGATATCAGTTCTTTATCAATGTTAATTTCTACTGTATTTTCAGAAACATCAGATCATAGACTGTTTTGTTGGAAGGGACCTTTAGAGGTTGTCTATTTCTGAATAATAGATACTTCTCTTCCCATGAAATGGGATACACATAAAATCATAGAATAGCTTGGGTTGGAAGGGACCTTAAAGATTCGTGAGACTAAGACACAGGTTTTAAAACTGAATGTCTCTAAAATACTGTTAACTCAGAATCCTCAATTTGTGAAGACCCATAATGAACTTAATGAAGTAATTAGAGTTTTAAATAATTATGTACTTTG
This sequence comes from Turnix velox, assembly GCA_013400935.1. Lineage (NCBI taxonomy): Eukaryota > Metazoa > Chordata > Aves > Charadriiformes > Turnicidae > Turnix > Turnix velox. The sequence continues at coordinate 8,315 of VZTY01012504.1, read as the reverse complement.
AAAGAAGAATTCCCTCTGGCAACAGAGACAGCACTTCTGAAAGTCAGGTAGCAGGTGCAGATGGCTTGTTGTATTGGCAACTGTCCATGAAAACTTTGGGTTACAGGCCTACCATAGGATAGAAATAAGGCAGAATCACCAGGAAGAGTCTGCTGTTCTGTCAGTAAAAATCTCCTTTTCTTGCAGTCTTGTCTTCTGGGGTGTGTGGTTAGTCTTTCAGTGAACAGAAATCTCATCAGTTTTAGAGTGAACAGAATGAAAAGAGATTGAGAGGGACCAGTTTAAGAGGATTATAAACAGCATGCACCTTCACAGAATGACAAAAAGAAAAAATATTTTCAAATATAAGCATTTATGATCCCTCATTATAACTGACTGCTTTTGAAATTCTCCCATGTGGAGAAAACCATATCTTAAATATATTTACTATGGTGATACTTTTTTTATTTACTCCATGTTTTAACAGCCTGGAATAATAATAAATTACGTTTTCAAAACTTTTCTGTTTACCTTCTGAAGCAAAATGGGGGAAATATTGTATATAACCAAAGTTATGCACACTGTTTTACTCATCACCTTCTTTTTAACGTTCATAGAAATTTGGTGGGAGCTAGAGACATCAAGCTTCTAAACCATAAATCTTTAGTTCATCTCCAAAAAACTATCTGTGTTATACTCCCATGACACAAGGATTTATGTGGATAATATAGCATGTGATTAAATAATCACAGAGTATTGTAACGCAGATAACAGAAAGACACAAATGAGGAGCTGTTAATCTAAATCACAGAATCTCAGAATGGTGCCAAGATCTTGATTATTAGCAAAGCAAGGATGAGGAACAGGTCCTCTCAGAGATCAGTTTCGTAGCATGGTGGCCATTTCAAAGATGGAGAGAGTATGGCTAAAAGGTATGCATTTCTAAATATCAGGTTTTTTAAAAAGCGCTCCTGCAAAGTTATCCTTTAGAAAAAAATAGATCTCATTCATTTGGTCAGTCTCTCAATCTGGGTATGGAGACAAGAATACATAATAAATTGACAAAATTCACAGCTTTTCTAAAAGGCTTTTCCTCAAAACAGTGGTAACCATATTTTTCTGGTCTTTCTACCAAAAATATCTCAAGCATACTGAACCCAGGCAAACCTCTGAGGGATGGGATACCATCCAGAGGGATCTGAAGAAGTTTGAGAAGAAGGCACATGTGATCTTCATGAGGTTCAACATGACCAAGCACAAAGTACAGTACCTGGGCTGATGCAATCCCTGCTATCAATGCAAACTTTGTGGAGAATGTATTGAGAGCTGGCCTGAAGAGACAGTCTTAGGGGTGGTAGGAGATGAGAAGCTGGACATGAGACAACATTGTGTTCTCTGCCCAGGAAGCCAGCTGCTTCATGACCTGGGTGTGTAGCTCAGTTGGGAGAGCATCAGACTCCTAATCTGAGGGTCAAGGGTTCAAGTCCCTGTCCAGGTATGAAGCTGCAAGAGTTGGGATGATGGTTGGACTTGATGATCTGAAAGGTCCCTTCCAACCTAGATGACTATGACTATGGGCTGCTACAAAAGAAGCATAAGTTGCATGTCAAGATTCTGCTTATCTAATCTACTCTGGTGATACCTCTTCCAGAGTAATGCTTCCAGATCTGGAGTCTTCTGCATAGCAAAGACATAGACCTGTTGGAGCAGGTCCAGAGGAGGACCACAAGGATGGTCACAACATCTCTTCTGTGAAGAAAGGCTTAGAGAGTTGGAGTTATTCAACTGAGAAGGATCCACAAAGTAGATTTTTTTTTTCACTGAGGGTGGCAACACACTAGAAGAGGTTGTTCAAAGAGATGGTGAGTGCTCCATCTCTGGAAACACTGAAGGTTAGGTTGAATAAGGCTCTGAGCAATCTGATCTAGCTGAAGATATCTCTCCTTGTTGCAGGGAAACTGAAACTAGATGACTCTTAAAGATGTAATCCAACCCAAACTGCTGTGTGCTTCTATGAAACAACATATATCAATATCTTTATCTGGAATTAACACTGGAATGGTTTTGTTTGAAGGATGCACCATGTTGTGATGCTATGTCAAAGAAAAAAGAGCTTTCAACATTTTTCATTTGGAGATAAAATGCTGCATGGAATCATAGAATAGAATCATAGAAAGGATTGAAAGAGACCTTAAAGATCAAAAAGTTCCAAACCCCCTGCCATAAGCAGGGACATCTCTCACTAGACCAGGTTGCTCAGTGCCTTGTGCAGCCTGGCCTTAAACACCTCCAGAGAGGGGGCATCCACAACCTCTCTGGGCAACCTCTTTCAGTGTCTCATCACCCTCATTGTAAAGAACTTCTTTCCTATATCCAGCCTAAATCTCCCCTCTTCCAATTTGCATCCATTCTTCCTAGTCCTGCCATCCTGTACCCTATTAAAAAGCCCTACCCCAGCCTTTCTGTAGGTCCCTTTCAGTTATAGAAAGAATAACCTGTTGACAAAAGGAACAGGCCTGAGATATCTTGTAGGATTTTATACAGATGACAGATAAATAAGATTTCTGGCTTAGTTACCCCATCCACCCTAGAAACAGGAGTACCAAAACCTGGCACAAATCCACATTACCCAAATCCAAACCCTATATATGGATCTTCAATTAGAACTAAGCAAACCAAGCTAAGGAGATCTAGAAAGGTCCCAAGAGTTATTTAATCAAATTACCAGCTGTGTAATAGTTAACATTCCTAACACTCTCCCTTCTGCTTTTCCTTGCTGCTGTGAAGTGTATAATAAGCCACTGCCATCTGCACTGCTTTTCAGCAGGACCATAGCTCATTTTCTGACTGTTGCAGCATCCAGCAGCAAGGGCAGAGCCACCTGCCTTCAGACAGCAGATGCGGGACACAAGGGGTGGCATGAATGTGCTGCCCTCCTGCCCATAACTTTCCTTTCCTGAAAAAGATAAAAAGGTAAAAAAACATTCTTGACAGTCCTCACTGGTACCCCATTCTCCTGCCCCTCTGGAGAAGCTTTCCAGTATCTTGAACCAAACTTTCTATGTACCTGAGCTGTATGGAAATCAATGTAGGTGCAGGATCTGTTTCCTCAGTACCTGCATCTACCTTTAGCAGAGAAACCAGAGAAATCAGAGAAACCTTTAGCATATGGAACAGTTTGATGTAACAAGCTCAAAACAGAGGTTATGAAAAATCACTTCCTCACAGAAATTAGCCAGAGGACCTTTGTGGCTCTGCCCACATTGCAATGCTTATCAGCAACTCAGTTCTATATTTCTTGCCCAGAGAATGAGGAACAGCACTCACAAAATGATAGATCTTCAGCTCAAGAGAAATAGTAGAGGCATAAGTTTAAATCTTCTTGCATGGCCAGGGAGGGAGGGAAATTCAGAGCTTACAGGAAACTCTATCCTGAATGGATCTGTTCATAAAAGCTGGTGTCATGTTGTGTAAAATACAAGTACTTTGAGCTTTGCACTCCCCTTAAGAAATGCAATATATTCCAAATGTCTAAGGCTAACACTACATACATCTTCCCTAGCTTGACATATTCATCTGCTCATTAAGGTGGAGGGTGAGAAAGGATTTAGATTGTGCTTACGTGCATCTGTGGAGACAGACCCACATCAGAGACCTTAAGAAGCAGTGTTATTTGAAGCAGGACTTGTCAATTTACAAAACACAACTAACATTAATTGTAATAAAAAAGTTAAGGAAGGAAAATTAAACATAGCAGTAATAGTATTTATGTGTTTTTAATTTTCTCCATCATTCACTCTCCATCATATCTTCCATCATTCAAATATTATCAGAATGTGACAGACACACCATTCTGCAGACACACCATTCCGTTCAGCTGAAAGCTGTTCTGTCAGGCACTTCCTAAGCCCCTTCAGGAAATTTTTCTTTCTAGAAAGTACAAAATGCATGTGGGAAGAAGAACAAACTACTCCCCTCTGCCTCAAATGCAGTGTGTATCAGTATGGGAAAGTATTGTGTGGAAAAACACACAAAGTTCCTTAAAAAAAATAAGGCTTTCAGACACAAATATAAAATCATTAGGAATTATATAAATGGCAGTGTCATCAGATCAGTTTGGATCATAACAATAATAAAATTGACAGCCTGGCTTACCTACTCCCAGACTACTCCTCTCTTAAAGGGAACCACCAAAAATCTCTAGAGATGTCTGACAAATGTTTTATTTACGTGTTGATGGATCAGCTCCTGACAATACTATTTTTAAAGTGGTGGAACAACCTCACTGCTGGAGGAGGATATACTGCAACATTTATACTGTCAGACTCACATAATGACAGCTTTGTACGAGTGAAAATGTTTGACTAACATTACTAGCAACATCAGTGAAAGGACAGAAAACTCTTTCTTCCTTCCAAAAACACATACCTCATAATCTCTAGGAGTTCTACAATTTAGACATCCCATGCTGTTCTAGGTCTTGTTTTCACTCCCTAAACCGAAAAGGATTTCTAAGAACTGTATCAGAGCTCAGCAGGATATTGAAATGATATACAAAACAGGTAGATTTCACAGGATTGTTTTTCTCCTTTGTGCCAACTATTCAACAATAACTCAATGGAAAATAAATACTCAATAACCTGGTCCTCTTGACCTGCCCCAGCTAGCTCTGCCTGCAGATGGAGAATTGAGTGTTTGGCAATACATAGGCAAATGGAATTTGTCTAGAATTTGTCAAAACATCTAGCTGAAACATCAGAGAATATGTGAAAGACAAGCAGCATTGCAGCATTGCTCAGCATTTCTTGATCTAGTAGGAGGGTGGCACTGAAGTCTGTTTTATTTACTTTATGTGAATAACCATTTAATTGCTATCCTCTCTTTCCTTTAATTTTTTTTTTTTGGACAACATTATCTCATTGCAGGCTAACTTGAACTGTTACTAATCTACATCGGTAAAATACAGCCATTTGATGAGCCCAGGGCTTCACAGAAATATGGAAATACTTTTTTAATTAAAAAAAAAGATTAATCCCCATAAGTAACAGAAGACTGAACAACAAATTTGTGGCAGTGAAGTCCACAACAAGCGCTAAATTATAACTTATACCCACTTACAACTTATACCCACAATGATAAGTAGGTTAAAAAAAAACAAATCCAGAGTTTACTCAGGAGACAGTTGAGAGTGTGTTTGACCCAGGAGAAATTACATGGTCCCAGCTAGAGCATATGGACAGTGGATCATGGACAAATGATTTACAAAAACTAGGATACTAAAGAGAATGGACCTGAATAAAATTTGGAAACAGATGAATGAACAGTTTTACTTTACATCATCATGCAAAGATCTTTGGATTATGAACAACACAGGTAAGATGACCTTACCTGTGCTAAACAGGTGACCTAAGCTAAACAGATTTCTTCAAAGACTCCCCGGCTGGTGCTGTGACAGAGGAAGGCAATCCCTCTACAGATGGACCTTATGTTGTTCAACAATACTCACTTTGTAATAAAGAATGTAAAAAGCCATGAATTGACAGTTTTACAAGTATTAGCATAAAGAGAAACCAAATGAGAAAATAAAAAGTTATTTCATAGACCTGAAGGTTTACAAGCATAACCTTATTCTTACGGGAGAGTGTGTGAACTGAATACATGAGAAATAAAAAATAAATAAATGTGAAATGACAAAATATCTGATAGCACCAGTAGAGAAATGTACTTATTATAGGGATGAAAGCACATCAAGCCATTGCTCTCTGTCAGGAAAAAGCAGTCATCAGAAGACTGAGGCTTAAAATAGATAAAGAAGAATCTGAGGCTATCTTCTTCCTAATGGTGAAGGAATTCTCAGAGAACCCTAAAAAAGCACTGAAAGATGAGCACCATATTTTAAAATCATAGAATCAAAGAATCATTTAGGTTGAAAAAGACCTTTAAGATTGTGAAGTGCAACCATCAATCTCATATCTCTAAGTTCACCACTAAACTGTATACCCCAGCATCACATCTGTGCATCTTTTAAATACCTCCAGGGATAGTCAATCAATCACTTCCTCAAGCAGTTTGTTTTTGCACTTGATTTTCTTTTTGGTGAAGAAATTTTTCCTCATACCCAATATCAACCTTCCCAGCACACCTTGAGGGTATTTCCCCTTATCCTATCATTTGTTACCTGGGAGAAAAGACCAGTACCCACCTCTACAGCTTCCTTTCAGATACTTGTAGAGAATAAGGTCTTGGCCTCAGCTTTCTTTTCTCTGTGTTAAAAAAACTTTTAATTTTAACAATAAAAAGGAAAACTATAATGATGAAGCCAAACTTGTCTTGAAGCTATACAGCAAATGAGGCTGACTTACACCAAATTAATGTTGGTCTTGCTGAAGAAAATTTCATCCTTAAAGTTTGTGATTAAGCCCTAGAGATTTTAAAAATTTAGGGGACAAAGCCCTGACCAAGCTTATATAAACTTTTAAATTATTCTGGCTTTGAGCAGGTAGTTGGCCCAGTTGACATCCCTTGCAATGTATTTTTGTATGTTTTAAAATTTTTTGATTGTTCTGTGTTTGTAAGGAGTATTTTACAGGCTCAAGAGCTAAATTTGGGAATGGAAGTATAATCAAGAGAAAGCAGACTCCAGCATTACAAATTACTGAAAAGATCTGCACAGTAACACTGTTTTGGTTTATGATGCATTGGAGTATCTCATTTCAGGTTCATTTTGTAATAAAAGGGCTGCAATAAAAATCAAACATCTGAATTATGCAACAACAATTTTATTAACAACTTCAGACAAATCTTAAGTTTGTTAATGTTGCAGCATTCTGTAGGTCTCAGTGGTTTTGCTGCAATAAAAAACAGACTATAAAAATGAGGCACAAGTGACTACTCCTTATCTATCAAAGAAGTACCTGGGATTCCTCATGTTTTTGAAGGATTTTTTTTCTCTAAGTGTGCTATCTCATAAAGCTCTCTGAATACAATGAGAGGTTGATTGTGAGAGTCCTCTTCATCATGAAACATCCCATTGTGATTAGAGGGCTGATTTCTATCACTTCCTTTTCATTCTGCATGTGAATTCATAGATGCATTTCTTGAACTGTAGAGGGTGATGATGCTGAGAGGTAGTTGCAAATGCTTGAATATATGGTTGTACTCTTGCCACAGGATTTTCAGCAGTCAGTCCCTGTTTTTCTGGGAATAGACACATCTTTATTGATTTTAATTTTGTGCTCCTCTTTACAGCACTATTAAACTTGCTTCAGGTTCAGCAGGGTGCAATGAGAGGCTGTTTGACAATAATCTTGCATGCTTTAGCTTGGGCATGGACTCTGTGTCTGCTGAGAACAGAAGGCTGAGCAGTGAGACACTGCAGATCAGGGTTTTTTTGGTCTGTTGCAGGACTGAACTTTGCAGACAGAGGGAATTTCAGTGTGATTATTTTCCCTTTATATAGAGTCGCTGTGTTTTTAGCACTAGCCACTAGCAAACATCTGTGAATTATAACAGCCACATAATAGAGGGAACGTGCTCCCATTTCCCCACAAACACAGATGCTCTTTATTGAACACAATTATCTGTAGCAGGATGGTGAATGGCTCATAACTAGTGCCACCTACATAAATACTTAACCTTGGCTCTTATGTACAAAAAGACCTCTGTTTATTTGGTGTCCACCGGTATAACCTCCCCTTCTGCTGCAGGGAAAACGTACGTGCAGATCTCTTTCTCTCTGAGCACAAAGTTCTCCATTTGTTCTGGATGGCACACAAGGTAACACAAAGGAACAATGGTCCTTAGTGTACATCAAGCCATGCTGGGAAAGACAATGACCTTGACAATGCCACCAGTTCCTCCCTTGTGTTTCCTTTCCCAATGAAAAAGTTGGATGTTGCAGATTATTTTTTCATCAACTCATGCAATTATCTGTGACATTCACAACCAATAAAAAGTGGTTCTCACAAGCTCTATAGCATAATCACCAACCAACTCAAATCAGCAAAAGGGAGATTTAGTTGATTGTCAAAGAATCATAGAGTGGTTTGGGTTGGAAGGCACATTTAACCTCCTGCAATAAGCAGTGATGTTTTTAACTAGAGCAGATTGCTCAGAGACCCATCCAACCTCTTCAATGTTTCAGGGATGGAGCATCTACTACTTCCTTCGACAACCTGTTTCAGTGTTAAACCAACCTCATTGTAAAAATTCTTTTTTACCTTTAGTTTTAAAGCTTCTCTCTTTTAATTTAAAGCCATTACCACCTGTCCTATCACAACAGCCCCTGCTGGGAATTTCATCCGTATCTTTCCTTATACATCATAGAATCATAGAAT